>JAWLRI010000843.1:429707-449198 GCA_034781795.1 Crypturellus tataupa | reverse complement strand
AGGCCGGCCCCATCCTCCTCACTGCCTCCCTTGAGGTACTTGTACACACTAATTAGATCCCCTCTCAGCCTTCTCTTTTCCAGACTGAACAGACCCAGCTCCCTCAGTCTCTCAAAGAGAGATTAGCTAGCAGACTTGCTAGGGAAGTCTCTGGAAAACCATGCCTTTTGCAACTGAGCCTACTTCATTTAGAGCTATATACAATGATCTAACCTACAATACACTTCAGAGTAATCTATTTCATTGGTTAAGTGTCAGTTCATTTATCTTTATATCATTTCTGCACTAACATCACTGAAGTCATGAAGATCCTAGAAATACCTTATCAAACTCTTTGATGTCAGATTTAGCCAATTTAACAAGTGGTTTAACCAAACATCCTCATCACCCAATGCCAAAACATCCTCCTCACACAGTCTAAACACATTCTACTCACACAAATTGAAACATGACAAGGCCTTATTGCCTTATTACCTAACTGGCAAAAAAGACTTCTCTATCAGAGGCAAAGTAATGAACGTTGCATCCTGTTTCTACTTGTTAAAGATTACACTTGCACCCTACATCTCCCAGAAATACCAAGCAGAGTCAATAATCCCTGCAGTGGACAGCACTGCTTATGTTTTCTGTTCCAAACGACAAGCAAGAAGGGAAAAAGAAGGGTATAAAAGAAAATATTCTGTCCTGCCTCAAATGCAGTTCCTTACGCTTGCAGAGGTCTTGCAATCCCAAGACTGAGTCAGTGTTACCTATATGGTGGTTTATCCTTCCGCAGGCTTTACTGCGTGGAAAGCAGAAGAGCCATTTGTATATTGAGGCTATCTCCCTTTATATGACACACAGGGTAAATACAGATGGTTATTTCTACTTACTTAAAAACATATATACAGTACATATATTAGCAAATTCGCAGCATCTACTCTTACTGTGCTGGGTCTAGCTAATACAGCACTTCTGTTTTTATGGGTATACAGTCCACCTACAAGGCTGCACCCAGTAGGCTGTGTTTTATAAGTGTCTCTTTCATCTAAACTAATCAAAGCCATTAGTTTACAGGAATCAGAGTGTCTAGAGAGATGCCTCCACCCTTTATGTGAGACCAGGTTGTTGTAGATTCAAACAGGATGGAAGCAGCCTATAAACATTTAAGCAAATAAAAAAACTGTGAGCAAAACACGAGGAGCTGTAAACTATTACCACCCAGAGGGCAGGTGTAACTTTCGCAAGGAAGCTTTACATGGCTCATTATATACCCTGATGTATATTGTTGAGGAGTTGAACTATTCAGCAAACTTGCATCAAAACACACAAAAAAAATCTGAGATTTGTCTAGTCTCTTTGCATGTCGTCACTTAAATTTGCAGGCTGAGATCATCTCAGTTTGTGGTAGGTGTGAGAGGGGCACAATCGTCTGCTTCTTTTTATTCTTGTCTTGAATGAAAATACAGAAATGAAATACAGAAACAAAAATGATATACAGGATCTACACATTAGGAAGAATCTTTCCAAAGGGCATGCACTTAAAAATCTCTCTTTTAATTATGCGGCCTTATGGATTATAGAGCTTGTATTTTCAAATTTAAATTTAATGTGCATAAAATACATATAAATATTCCCATCCTCAGTCAATCCAGGTGATTTTGATGCACATATTTCATATAAATTATCCCAAGATGCCTTAAGTCATAGTCTCTTTGTAAAGATGATCTGGTCAATTTGTATGACATACAGAGTAGTAAAGAGATTCTCTAAAGCAGTTGAAAATAAGAGTTACATATAGTTTGTAGACATGACAGAGGATCCTGGACAGAGGATGACTGCAGTTCCCTTTCCTGCTGGGACCTTCTTTGTCCTTTAGCCTTGACCGCTCCAACATCCGTAGGGGTTCTCATAATGTGGTGGAAGAGCTGGGCATAGAGACACAATTTGCATGTGCTACAGGGAGGAATATGAGCTCAAGTTCTCTCTTATTAGGCTCTGGAGCTCTGCTAAAGCTCATGGCTCTGAGTGGATATTATAAACTGAATGGTCTGGAATTTGAGGGAGTTTGCCCGATCTGAAATAAACTACTGTGGCTGTGCTGATCCCACGTGGAGACAGACCTCAGTCATCACTTGGAACCAATCTACAAAATCGAAGAAAGGAGTTCAGTGTTGGAATTGTTTTATTTATTCTTCAAAATCAGCTTCTTCTCGTGCAGCTGGACTTCCTTGTGATGTGGATGATAGTGAGTCCACCATACATTTTTATGACAACATATACAAATATGCTAGTACAGGCTCACACAATAGATAGTCCTCCTGTAAAACAGCGAGTATTTTGAAGATGCTGATTTCCTTCTTTAACAGATGGTTAAATATCCTGTTCATGCTTATATTCCTAACAAAACTTGTGCGCTTCGCAAATAATAGACTTCCTTCTGCACACTCCTCTTGGTGTATCCCTGAATCCCCAGGATGGAAAGGCCCTCAGGTCCAAGCCCTAGCAATATCGCTGCTCCAAGCCTTCCACCAGTTGGTGGTGAATCCGTGTCAGCACAAGTGCCAGCTGGGCAGGGGGAGGATGTTTTGTGGGCCTGGAAGAGCATTCAGGCAAAATGCCCCCAAGATCCTAGAGTTACAGAGATTGCTTCAGGAGCTTGTGGAAAGCAGTCCTATGTTGAAGGAGCATTACTATCTAAGCTCAAAGCCTTTGTTTATTTATTTATTTCATCTGAGTCCATTCCTTTTTGTCTATTACCAAATGGATATGGAAAATAATTAAGTTTGCTTCATCAGGGAAATCTTTAATGTGTTTGAAGGCTGTTTTTATATGCTGTTTGGCTGTCTGTTGGCCAGACTAAACAAACCCAGTTCCTTCATTCTTTCTTTCTTCAGGTCATGTTTTCTAGACCTCTGGTCATTCTGCTGTTCTCCGGCAGACCATCTGATCCACATCTCTCTTGGGATTCTGTGCCTGAAACAGGACCAAGCCCTTTGCAGTGCCGAGCTGTAGTACAGCTACTTCA
The DNA here is from genome assembly GCA_034781795.1 of Crypturellus tataupa. Taxonomy (NCBI): domain Eukaryota; kingdom Metazoa; phylum Chordata; class Aves; order Tinamiformes; family Tinamidae; genus Crypturellus; species Crypturellus tataupa. The sequence goes on along the minus strand of JAWLRI010000843.1, from coordinate 446,191 downwards.
TATACCTCAGATGCTTATAACTGTGAGGAGAAGGTTTATGTATTTTAGAAGGAGTTTTTTTTGCAAAACTCGACCTGTAAAACTTCTCAAAATTTTAATTTTATTAAATGTCAACTACTTTACTCCTGATGTGGATTACCTGGATTACCTTACTGTTAGGACGGAAATATTTGGTGCATTAAATTATAGCTGAAAGACCAGGAGCTTAAAAGTTTTAGAGCAGATGAAAAGAGGAACACATTGCACTGAAAGACTCATCTCCTACTGTGAGTTAAGACGGAAGGATTAATCCTCCAATTTTATTTACTGCTAGGTAAATTTTTATGGGTGAATGCCAAGGAAGACAATGAAATATAGTAAAGAAGAGAAGAAGAATATATTGCTTTACCTTGAATGAATTACCCAGAAGTTAAAAGGGCTGGAGTAACAGAAACACCTTAATGATTTAAAATGATGTCTCTTGATGCCTTTTTTTTTCTGTGCTCTGTCTTAGTCTGCCAGGCGTTTCCAGACAGGCTGCCTGCATGACTCTTCCAGCTGGTAGGGCTATTGCAGAGTGATGGATCTGGAATTACACTACTCATCGTTGCTCCCAATACTTCTTCAAAGATGGTATAAGCACAGACTAGGTGACGAGGATATTGTTTCTAGGTGCAGGGGATTTCCTTCGATGAGTAAAGGGGAATTAAATCTTCCCCTTTCTCTGACGAGAAGTGGCAGGGGAAAGAAAAAACATCCCCGCCCATTACAAAATGCCTCACTCACTTCCTAGGAACCTGAAACCATTTTCCAGAAGTCCTCCTCACAGCTGCCAAATCCCATTGACATTTCTGTTGGGTAAGTATTTACTGCAGGCTCAAGACAGGCTCCTACCAGAGTTTTTTCCACTCCACCCTTGCACCGTGCATGTACATAACAAGGCAGTTATTCATGGTCTGTGCACAAGATGAGATGGAAACTCTTGAAGCTGGAGATGGGATTTAGAGAGGCTGGGGAATATGGTGGTTTAGGAAGGAAATTAGCCAGGAGCTTGGGATGTAATCATCTTGCAGAAAATGTTCTGCTGTCTGTTGTTCTGTTAGCTTAGATGAGACATTTAGGGATATGTTTTAGCAGGCATCGTGTTGCAGGGTTTACAGTTGGACTCGATGATCTTGAAGGTCTTTTCCGACCATAATGATTCTATAATTCTGATTCTCTGACTGGTGTGGTACAGAAGGCATCCTGTTATCCCAGTTCCCCCCTGGGATGAAGGATGTGTTCTCCAGGGTGTAGTGCTAGCTAATAAACTAGACCCAAGGGTCCTGTTTGAACATCAGCACAAACAATTAACATAGTTCTCATCCTTGGTTAATAGATCTTGTTTCTCAGCAAGTCACATGTAGACCTAGAGGAAAAATGCTGGAAATGAGGCCCATTCACCAGATTACTGAACTCAAATGGTGTAAATCTTGTGCAAGATCCTTTTTCATGTTCATTCACTCTTGTAATCCCTCTCTTTCTCCTCTTTTGCTTGTTTTTATTGTTGGAACATGAGGCCAAATTTGCCTTTGATCTCAGCTGTGGTTTCAAGGTGGTGTAAGTATATAATAACTATGTCATCATCAGACTCTTGCCCCATGTATTCTTGGGGTTATCATATACTGGCAGTAGCATTCCTCCCTCCATTTGGAAAGATCAGACCAGAGATTATCTGCCTCTTACTCATACATAAATCTCCTTTTAGACTTTCAGTCCTTGTGCTACCTCTCCTGATATCCTCAGTCTTTGCCCTGTTCTCCCTCAGCAGGACAGGTTTCCAGATTCAGGTGTTAGTACCTGAAGAGACGCTAATATCTGTAACTTGGCAGTACATCTCCTTCTAATTATCAGTTGAGGAGCTAAAGAGAAACCTGAAAGCTGGCTTCCTACAGAAACCAAGCAGGAGGAAGGTCTGGTGCTAGAGGATATGAAAGAGGTATCTTTAGAAATCAAAGTAGGTTCTTGAATAATAGTGTTAAGATGAGCCTGTAAGAGGGAATCTTAACAAGTCTGCAATTCATTTCTTCACTGAACAGTGAAATCCAGGCTGAGATTTCCATAACATAATTAATTTCAGTGGTGTGATGTGTGTGGTTACAGCCCTCTGCCTTCTTTCCCTACCTCTCATGATCATATCCATGCCTCCATCCCTCCATTTTCTCAGTTTTGCATCACAATCTCTACATACCACCAGTGTTTCTCTCAATTATCTTCTACTATAGTTATGTCTTGAGCTTGGAGCTTGAATCTAGTACAGAGAACAGCCAAGCAGCCAGAGAAGACAATGGAGGGAGAAAGTCTTTGGTCCCACACTCTGCTTCTGCATGTTGTATGTGTTAGATTGGTTACAGTTTGGTTTCAAATCTGAGTTGCAATCTTTATACCCAAATCTATCTCCTTTCTGAGACTTCTAAGGAGGCAAGAATTCTTCTAGCTCCAGAACACAGATTTCCTCATTTCTCATTTGTAAATATTGTTACTTTATTTCATGGTAAACAGGAATTAACTTTCTGTTCTCCTTCCTGTATCTTATGCACTCACACCCTTCACAGGGACTTCATGCAGCATCGCGTGCATTCTTCCAAACTTTGCCATTCTCCATGTTTCAAGTCCTCCATTGATAGAGATGGATAGAGTTTCCTAAAATAACCCCACCGCAGCCAATCTTAGGCTCAAGAAAACATAAGTTCAAATCACTCCCTCCTAATTCATACTTTCCTAGATTCCAGCATCTACAGTGTCCCTCAACAGCTTGCCGTAACTTTTGCCTTCAGTTCAACTATCTTCATGACATACAATAAGTTCATTATTCTCATATTTGCAGAAGACAGTTTGTTAAACATTAAACTTAAAATGATCAGCGCTGCAGTGAGTCTGGAAGCTTATCAGACACTTGAATGGGACTGTGAGGAAGGTACAGGGATCTGCGTGGAAATGAAGCAGCTTTTCTCTATCAGTGGAGCAGATATGCAGCCTAGAGGCAACACTCCTGCCAGCGCCCAACTAATTTGTCTTGAACAAGTCATCAGACTCCTACATTTTGAGCTCAGCCCTGTTTTGGAGTCAGTGGTACCTAAGATTGCTCTGGTTATATTCTGCTTCATGAGAAAAATAACAGCCCAAGCATGTTTTCACGCCAGGTTGGTTCAACTCATTGGTCTCACTGGTGACCCAGAGATATCCTCTTTCAAAGAGGAGCAGGGTAAGTTCATTTATCCTTGCCCTTTCCTTACACCTTCCTTAAGTATCTGCTGTCAGGGACAGGATACCGGGCTAGACAGCTCTTTTGCCTGACCCCATATAGTCGACCTTTCTTAAGCCTGCGCTTTACCTTCTTTCTGACCTCAGCTGGGGGTAAGAGAATCCTGTGGTCGGAAGGCTGACAAAAGTACCTGCATGGGTTCCAAGAAGCCTAAGAAAAGAAGATAGGTGTGTTAATTTATTTTTGATACTTTGGGGTGGAGCCCTCCTACTCATGGCAAGGTGCCACGGGATCACAAATGTGCTGTGCTCTCGCTTCAGGGCCGCCTTCCCCCTCCCCCAGGTTTGGCTCGCTGCGATTCCCACTGCAGATGTCTTTGAAAATGTTCAGCCTGTCATTGGTAGATGGAAAAGTAGATGCACAGCGTGTGACCCCTTTGTGAAGAAACTGTCTCTCTGCTTCAGCATATGCTCAGATCTTGTTATTATTCTCCGTGGTGGTGTGATTTTGTTTCTTTTTTTGGAAATCATCCCTACAGACTAGTTGTGATTAAATGTCTGATGTTTAAAGCTTCCATGAGCCTTTAAAGTCCTGTTTTGCAATTTGGGCTTTAGGCCTGGGAGGTCCACAGTTCAAATCTCAGCACATTCCTCACTGCTGTTTTTAATTATGATTTGATATGGACATTATTGCTGCAGGGATCTCTCTCACACTTCAGAACACACAGTTTACTAAAAGTCAAGAGACGCCAATCAAATTGGGTCCTGGTTCAAAAGAACAAGGCCTGTAGCGGCTTCATTTTCTCTTATAGAAGTATTTGGTTGAGATTTAGAAGTGACAGGGGAGGGAGGGTAAATGGAAAAACAAGAGGCATCCTAAAAAGAGAAACCTCCTAGTGGGGTGTGATATGCTTAGTCCTGGATCTTCCAGTGAAGTACTTTAGTAAAAGAATAGTCTGCCCGCTCCTTGTCTTTTTTTCTCATGTAACTCTGATTTAAGAAAGTATTGATGCAGCTTTTTTTTCTCCAAGCCCTCATGCTGGAAACGGGAGCTGGGCAAATAATGCAAAGGAAAATAAGTTGTCTTGTTTAAATTTTGTGAAATAAATCAATTCCGTACTAGGGGGAATGCATTCTTGGTTTATTTCCTCAGCTCTGAAAATACCTTCAGCAGAGGTCATGGCCTATTTTATTTGAGCATTATCACTCTGCTCCTTGCAGCTGATAAGCGAAGCGGAGGAGCTGGAGGAGCAGAGCTTTCAACAGGCAAGTGACCGTCCCTGTGCTCCTGGCTCCTGCCAGAAATGCCCGGCCACAACTCTGGGTGGTTTTGGAGTCCCAGTTATTTTCCTAAACCTCAGGATGATGTGCACATCTCCTCCAAGCTCTTCCTGTCTTTAATACATAGTACTGAATAAACAGAAAAGGTATCTTGATTTTACACCCTCTTTTCTGCTTAGTTTTGGTTTTCTTGGGAGTGGGTCTGAGATATCACAGCTGAGAGAAAAGTCCATTTCACCAGCGCATGCTGTCGGGCTGCTGATGACTTTGGCTGCAAAGCAGCTTTGATCAGGACCTCTACTCCGGGTTAGTATAACCACAGACACTTTAGCAAAACTGCTTTTTATTATGTAAACTATACCCATGGCTGCCCTGAATTAAAACAATTTTCAGATGGGAATCTTTGTATGAAGGGACCATTTCATTTCACTTTTCTGCTTTTCGGGTTTCCTGCATTAAAAAAGAGAGGGAGTCTGTACCATGAAAATCGTTTGAAACATTGCATATTCATTTTAAGATCTGCTATTGGGCCATGCTGGATCAGCATATTTTGCATCTGTCAAGACACTAGACTTCTATTTATCAAACTTTGATTGAGTTTTGTGGTTGGAAGCAACCAGAAAAAAAAAAAAAAGAGAGGAAAAAAGGACCAAACTATATTTATAGTAGCCTGTCTTTGAATATATAATCATCATAAGGAGCTGTTCTTGTAAGATGAAAGAATGGGAATGGGACCTGTATCTGACAGTAGTGTTATGAAGGGGAAGATCCCAAGGTTGACACACAACGAGGGCACTGAAAGGGGAGTGGGAGTAAACTACCCTCATCTTCCTCAGTATTAAGATCCACTCACCAGGCAGCGAGAGAAGGATCTTAGAATCATTATACAAGTCCTATATAAATAGCTGGATTTTCAGGCTCTAGCATTATTCGGGATGTAAACACTAAATCTAAATTCAGTTATCTTTACTTCTAAACTCACTTCCCAGGTGACTCAGGTAGCAGAAAAATCAAAGGGACATCATAATGTGACTCTGGCTTCTCTCTTTAAGAATAGTATGTTAAGTTACTTGAAGCTTTCTGACCCAAGAGATTGTCTTCATACTTCACTACCTGGTCTTCACATTGAGCCTTCTAATTGAGAATCCTTTTTTGCATTAGATTTGGATTAGAATACTTGGGTTTTGTCTTCCAAAGTTTCTGTAATACCTACCTAATCATATTATTTACCATATCATTATTTTAGGAAGGCATGGAAGGTATCGCTCATTTCAAGGCCATATCTGTGTTACAGCACGTATCTCTGTACCTATATAACTGAAAACTGCTTCATCATCATACTCAGAAGAACTGGAAGTAGATAGTAAGCAGCTCAAATGTGGTAATTTTTCTTTATGAGGAGACATCCAGGAATATATAAAGAAATGTGTAGCTTGCAGGTAGTGACAATGACAACAGATCTGTGAGCACAGATCTTGCACCCAGAGAACCAGAAAGTCTGCCAGATCACACACGAACTGGAACTTGGCCACCAGAGACACAAGTGAGCTCTTCAGGCACTCAAGCAAAAACAGATCATCATCTTAAGTAGTCTTTATGTGTGCACTCTAAAAGAGAGAGCTTTTTTGGAGTTCTATATATGGATCAAACTCCTTAAGAATTATGCACGTAAAAAAGACAGTATCTTGCCTTGTCAGTAGCTGAAAAAATAGCAGCTGGGCACACCTTATCCCAGGGCGTCTCGGTTTAGGAAGAGATCATCTGCCATACTCACAGATATTCCTTTTTAGCTTGGGATTCTCTATCCTCCTCTCCTAGACTATGTTTGGAAATTATGCCATTCTGGTAAGGTGTTTTATTAACTCTTCCAGACATCAAAATAGCAAAACTGGAATAAGACAGAGATGTCTGCCTTCGGTTAATTCCATCTTCCTTTCTGTTTTCATGTTCTCATATAGCCTTATTGTGTGCCCCAAGTTGAAAACACTTGCTTACTATCAAGGTATCTGCAGTCCAAATTAGAAAAGGACACTGCCAGTGCAAAGTGCCAGACTTTCCAGGCTTCCAGCCTTTGATATCATCATATCAGGAAAGAGGAAATATCAGACATTTCAGAAATGTTGTACTCCCAGGAATTCAGGTATCCTTGTCTCTGAGCCAGGTAGCTGTTCTTCCAGAGGTTGAACTGGTTGCACCCAGCCAATGAAGGAGGCAATGAGCTGGGCATGCCATGACTTCTCAAAGCCACATGGTTACAGTTATATTTTCACACATGCGCTTGAACATTCCTAACAGTTCCAACCTAAGTATCGATTTTTGTGATGTCACTAACCAAGATTGTGCCTCTTGCTGTTCCTTCTGTAACTAAAGCTTCTGAGGGATTTTTGGGGTCATTTATTTATTTTTAAGGAAAATGTAATTTGCAGGTTAAGAAAGAGAGCAGGGGGTCAGGTCTCCAGGGCGTATCCTTCTCAGCTCGGTTACCAACTTCCCCGTGAGTATCAGTGCGATATGAATTGTACTTAATGACTGTATATAGAGGCCTTTGAGATCTTGGATGAAGCAGGTTATTGATATGCAAAATATTCTTTTGAAGAAGAGTATTTCCTCATACTTTGCAGCATGAGTAAGAAAAATACGAGGGTGGATGATGTAACCCTAGTCTTGCACTGATGGCTTCAAAGATTCTTGTAGCTGCATTGGTAAAACTTCACAATCCTAATCTGGCCATTCTCAAGGAACATAGCGGCCAAGAAATAACACATGTAACCAGCCAAGTAATGTGGCCTTCTATCCCACACATGGGTCAGGCATTGCTACTGAGTTAGTATTTCCACCAGTCACCTTTTACTCCTTATTAATTAGAATGTAAATCCATCATAAATCCCTCAGGGCAGAAGCTCTGTGCAAGAATAGTACCTTTGCACAATTCAAGAAAATAATTTCCAAACCAGCTGATCTCCCAATGGGGGAATAGATGTTCTAAGAGGAACCAGGCTCAGGTATTCACATTAACAGCTGCATTTATGCACCTGGCAGAAGAAGAGCTGACAAGAAGAGCTGTTAATGCTCCTTTATGATGAGTAGCAATGAGCCTGCTGAGAGCTGATGGAGTAGATCATCTGTAATGAATGTAAGCCTGCCTCATTTTTCATTTTCTTTACTCAGAATCCATCTAAATCCTCTTTTCCCTTCTCCATGGTAGGTGCTGGCAATACTACTCCCTTCTGACACCCTCCTGGCAGCTGTCTGCTTTAACACTCTGACCCTGTGCTAGAAAATAAACCCAGCTTGAGTCTGCTCCCTGTATTATTTTTTTCCAGTCATAAAAGCAATTACATATTCTTAGAATAGTAAAGAAGTGTGATCCCTTCCTGCAGATGTTTGAAAGAGAATTACAAGTCTGCTGTGGCTTTCATCCTGTGTCCTAATGCTAACGCAGATCTGGAGAACAAATTAATACTGCAGAGGGAAAAAGAAAGTATCGCTGAAGGATAAACGACACTATTAGGAGCCTGGGGAAATATCCATTTCTGAGTGAAAACAAAACAAAACAAAACAAAATTAGGCATGAAATGAAGCAAAATAGCACAGCTGATTTTTATAACTTTGTTTATGCGTTCTGTGTGTATCATAAAGAAAAAGTTTCCCAGAATTGTGGCATACATTGATGGTAGTTTGTTTGACTCTGAGTTACGGTGCTGGCCTATCCACAGCAGGCATGTGTTTTCCATACATGAGCCCTTTTTATGATTAAATGTATTGAGCACATGTAAAAGGAAGGCAGCAACACAGAGCATCTGAAGTTCAAATTAAGGAAACAGCTGCTGGACAAGAATCCGCTCTTACCCGAAGTGTTTGAGGCGAGGACAGCGAGAAAGGAGGCCGTGCAGAAACACAAGGGATGGAACCCAGAGTCACCATCTTGAGCCTTCCCAATGTGGAAGCAAGGCCACGTTTTGTTGCCCGGGGACAAGGGGAGCCGGCCAAGCTGATCTTTGGCAACGTCTGCCCTAGGTTCAAGGAGGGGCAGGGATGGGCTCGGATCTCAGAGGAGGTCCTGCAAAGCCCAGATAGGTGCTCCTGCTCCTGAGAGGCCAATGTAGAGGTGAGGGGAGGTTGCAGGTTGTTTCAGTGCAGCCTGGCAAGGAGCGGGCAGCAGGGCCAGTCACTCCCCGCAACCTGCGCTCCCGGCACGCGCCTGCTTCCAGCGCGCCAGGAGCCAGCTCCAGCGGCGCCTGGGGCCTGGAACATCTACTAAACCCCAGTGCCAACTGCTCGCATTGCGTTGTACAAACAGTAAATACAGTCACTGCCATAGGGGAGTTACAGAATAAACAGGTAGCGCCTCGCTTGCAATCTCTCCCTGCAGTCCAAGCGGAAGTGGAAACACGATAGGATTCAGACAGCTCCTCTTTCATCTTTATTACGCTTTCAAGCAGCTAGTAAATGGGCTGATAGGTCCTACACGGGAGAAAGTGTAAAAATTCAGATCAGGAAGACAGTCAAGAGCCAGGCTGGGGTGTGGGTATATTTGGGTCATGACCAGAAATGATTTAGGCAATGTTCCAAGGAGCTGCATAGTAAAGCTGTGTATAGAGGCAGCAGCTTGCAGCTAAGGAGGAAGGAAATGCAACACGAACAATTTTTTTTTTTAATTCCTTCTTGTCCCCAAGTCATTTCTTGACCAGTTCTTATTTTTCACATTCACACTGATACCAAAAGTATTATCATACCATGCACACTTAAGAAAAAGATTTATATTTGCAATGATGTAGCTCACTTTGTACTGCTCTTTTTCTGAAAATCCATAGGTGACCAAAAAATAAAATCACATTCAGCTTAGTCAAACGTGGCATGAGAAAAAAACTAATTAAAAGTCTAGGTAAGATCTTCATACACTGTAATCTGCTTTAAGCAGATTTCTGGAGATGACTTCTTTTACCTCTACCTGGGTTTTTGACAATTGTCACAAGAGCTGCTTAACATAATTATTGTGCAGCAGGGGTTAACCTGGAGCCAGAGATGCAGAAGCTTTCTGAGTCTCCCAGCAAGGAAAAATAAAAACACCAAGCAGTCTACCAATGCCATACTTTACCTTTGTGTGTTTTTATAAATATGGGAGAGAGGGAAAGAATTACACTTTGCCCCCAGGTTCAGACTGATTGGTAAGAATCTCAGACACTTTAAGTAGGCGCCACAAATTGTGTAAGCTCTGACCTGCTGGCTCCCTGCCTAGTTCACATGACAGAGATATCTGATGGTTTTGGCAAGGCAGATTGAGGTATAAAGGTGCCTAGAAACCAACAGAATCTGGGAAACCAACCTAAGGGTTTTGGAAAGGAGAAGAACAGATATGTAGGGTGCAGGTCTGTGCTCTCTGGGGAGCTACTCTGGGAGGAGTGGGGATTTTCAGTTACAATAATCACATCTGACTGCTTTCATTTCCTACCTGCTGATCAACATCTCTACACAGGGAGGGAGCAAAAGACATACATTTATATTTTGAAGATAAGGGATCCCTTCAATACACAGAGCAGTTTTTAAGTTAGTGTAATGACACTGAGTATGTGTTGGCCCAAACTGAAGTCACTCCACTCTTGCCATGTCCGCTTTGATTGTGCAGCATCTTGTCTTTAGGATTTTGGAGTCTAGAAAGTTAAACAGAAGGAATAAAATATGTAAAACAACTGTTTTGCTGGTGCATCTTTCCAGGCATTTTCTCTTGCTTTAGCATATTAGACTGTTGCAGAGGTAAAGCAGAGAAAGGCTTATTGGTGGCTGCCAGATGTGACACTGTCTTAGGGCACAGTGGGATATGAAGTAAAGAAAACAAGGAGCTGGATGCACAGGGTATCCCCTGTGCAATGGCTGTTCTTTCTGAGGACTCTTTCCCCACATTCATTCAAGAGTCTCCCTTCTATGGAGGTCCAGTGTTTTCAAAACTGAACCTCAAAAAAGGTGTGTTTATACAAAGAGACTGCAAAGAGGACAGTAAGATCCATGAAATACCTGTTGCCTTTCCCACAGCAAACTCCACTACTCGCATGCCCTAGGCAGGGCAACAAACACAGATCAGTGAAGAAGAGAAAGGAAAAAGGGAAATGAAAGTAAACATCCCTGAAAACCTTTTTCCAGCACACCCAATTTCAGTCTCTTCCTCTAGGCTCCTCTCCTGCTGCTAGCTTTGCAGTTTCTTTCCAACAGATTTTTTTTTCTTTGCTAGGTTCCCTACTAGGCAATTGACTGGGAATGCAGCTACCATTAGAAAACGAAAGACATCAATGTAATTAGGAATCAGGATGTCAGGGAGGGAGAATTATTTGCTGAGTGATTTATTGATGAATAATTTGGTACTAAATGTTCATGCACACACTGAGGTCATATTACTCTCACAAAGTTCATACCAGAGCAGCTCAAAAATAAGCTTTGTTCCGATTACATTTGTATAGGTACACAGTACAACTGAATAGCATTGAGGCATTTGCCATATGCTTATCTGACTTTCCATACAGTGAATACTTGCTTCTTTACTCTGCTTTCTACAGACATATTTATTTGATTTCTAAAATTTGTATAATAGACGCATCAGAAAATGAATCTTTAACGTATCTTACAAAATATATAACAAAAAATATTCACCAAAAGCCTCCCGTGTGCTATTAGTATTTATACTGCTGTGGTGCCTGAGGCCCCAGCTGAGATCAAGGCCGTGGTGGTGGCCAGGGTACAACTAGATAATGAGAGACAGGTTTCTCTCACTACCCCATGTCAACAAGGAAAAAATAAGTAGACTGAGAAAAGGTGCCCGAAGAAATAGATCTAGGAAAAGAATCTACTTCTGTTTCTTAGTTAAGCACTTTATCAGTAAGACCGTTTACATATTTTCCCTCAATATCTTTGTCAGCTACCTATCAGCCAAAGACGAGCTAGATGAAGACGATGTGGCTACATTTACAGCCACAGAGCGCAGGGGCAGCCAGTTCCAGAATCACTGCTTGCTAGTCAAATATCTGAATCTTAAATTTCTGGACACAAGGAGCCAACTCCTCCTCCCTCAGCTGGTGTTTTCTAAAGGAGCAGCTCCCAAACCAAGTGGGAATCTAATACAAAATGACCCAACGTGATGTGGGAATACCTTGCATCAGACAAGAACAGAAAGGCCTCCTCTAGCCCATCTTCATGGAGAACGATCTCTGCAGAGCTCATGTTACTAATAAGACCTCGTGATTCATTTCTTCCACTTCTTAGGTTTGATTTAGAAAATCATTTGTAGACAATGATAATTCTCCTACTTAAGTTCTTAAACAGAAATCCACAAATTGTGCAATTGATTCTGTCATGCTTGAGACAACAATCTGCCTTAAGTTTTATCTCAAAGGATTATAATGTATAATTGGCAAAATGTCAATTCTGTATTATTACTATTCAGAGATAAAAAAGAAAAAGCTGTGTTAAATTGGAGTTAGGTTGACCGTATCTATTAGCAATTTAGGATAATACCAATATCCTTACAAACGCTCTATCACCAAAGTGAATCTGTTAAATTGCAATAGGTCAAACTTAAGGTTAAATTACAGAAAATGAGAAGATATTAACAGTATGTAAATTCTGCATTAACAGTCCTGGCTCACAATCAGCCCATCTACAGAAAAACAAAACAAAACAAAATAAAACCCAAAATAGAATGTCTCTGTTTCTAAGTCTCATCCCATGTCATCATCACTTGCTTTCCAGATGAGCCTGGTCCTCAGTAGCAGACTTTCTGCTTGGGTGATGAGAGAAATAAACAGCCTTTCATAACAGAGAAGACTAAAAGAGCTTTCCTTGTTTAATCACAGTAAGTCAGCAATATTTAGTCAGGAAGGGGTTTAAACAATACAGTTTACAGGGAGGATTGTGTTCATGCACAATATTAGCAAAAGAAAGAACTGGTATAAATTGACCATGAGTAGATGTGGCTCGAAGCAAGGAGACTTCTAGCTGTCAAGGCAGTAAAGTTCTGAAACAAACTTATGTTTGGAAATTGAAATCTAAAAGTTTAACTACTTTCAAGATGTTACTTGGTAAATTCATGAGATGAATTATATAATGAGGTTTTCCTTGACAGTCCTGACCTGAGCTAAATAACCTAGGAGATCCCTCTCTTCGTCCATAATATAGCAAGTGCCAACAGCCGATTCTTTAGAGAGTGAAACAAGAATTCATCTTTGTTAAGAGCTGCCAAGGCTTCATAGCTATTTGAAGGAGATTTTTTAAAAAAAGAACATGGTCATTCAACCGTGTACAAATTAATACTTCATCATGACTGAGATCAATATGAAAAGGCAGCCGGTCTGAGATGTGGAATTTGTGTGGAATTCCCTGCAGAATTCCCTATGTTTGCTGTTTTGGCAGCTTCTACTACAGAAGGAACTTTCAGTTACTAAGAAAAGCATGGGGAAAAAAATGACCATTAGTCCTATAAAACATATTCAAATATAGCCCTTGTATAAGATTTCTATGGATTTTAATTTAAAGGGGAATGTCTGTAACACTCTATTAAGCATTTTGGGACAAGGAAAGTCAGATGTGGAAGGCAAAATTTATTGAAGAATCTATTGCTTCTTTCTTTAAAGTTCCATAAGAGGAACTGTGATTTGTGGTACACAAATGCTCACACAACTGCATGTGCCTCCATCTCGTCACACAACTATCTGCAGTAGAGCAAGTAGTTGTGTTCTGTGAAATATTGCTGTCTTGCCCACATTTGGGGATTGTGGGACTAACTTGTATCTTCTTGTATACCTTGCTAGAAATTACTTTTTCCATACTTTCTGATTTTGGTTCATCACATAAATGTCCATGACATTTGTTCCTTGCTCAGAATAGCTCAGGTAAGATTTCAGTGAGCTTCACTGGACGTGACTAAGTTTTCTAAAAAAGACCAATACTTTTTCTGCTGCAACCTCAAAACAGCAATGTCATCGAGCGAGCATTGCCACAATGGTGGAAACTTTTCTCTGCCCAAAGAAACCTGCCTCATTTTCTCCTCTTTTTTTCTGCTCATATGTCTTTAAAAGAATTAATACTCCTTCATCATGAAGTACATTTCAAAGCACTTGGCTTATTATTGTACAATTAGTGAGTTAGTATTAGCACTGGTGGGCCCAGAGCCAAAGCAAAAAGAGAAGAGAGAATGAAATTTATACTCTTTCTGTGATATCATCATAGGTAAACGAGCAGCGAAAACAAAAGCACCAATATGAAGCTGCCAGTACTAATTATTGGGTGGGTTGTGAGGTGCACAATGAACAAAGAGTGAGAAAAAGAATTCAGTGTTCACACTGCTGCATTTCCAAGGTGTCTTTAGGACACTTGTCCCCTAAGCTCTGTCATGTTCAGCTTCCACGGATTGTTTAGTCCTGGCCAAGTTTTAAGGCTTTGCCAACCTTTAATCTTGAACTGGATATGCTTTTATTCTAAATTAAGACCTCATGGAACTAGAATATTTCTAACCAAAACCCTTTGTTTCCCAAGAATGGGGTCTTGAGGTCTAATGAGAAGTGGAAGCTCATATTGCTGGTTTTCGCACTGTGGAAACATTGTCAGGGACCCTTTCCTTTTCCTTATTGTTCATTTTCTCGATCTTTATTGGTGGTCAATACCTTCAGCCTTCTGTAAAATTTATTTGAAATTAATTCATGAATAGAAAGGGATAGACAAACACATATGAATATGAAGAAAAACCATGAGCTTCTTACCTTAGAAAAACAGACAGGAAATTAATAATGAAATAAGATTTGGGATTTGAGTATGGAAAATACAGAAATAATTGCTGATAATAGGTAACTTTCTAATTTAAAATAAACCTCTGTGCAAAAGATATCTCAAGATAATGTGTGTAACGTTGGCTGTGATACCTCAGTGCACACATAATGAAAAAGGGATCTTATATCAGAAGTTCTCAAATATTTCCATTAGAGGAAATAGATTTTCTCATGGATAATTGTTCATGATTATAAAATATCTCTGGCGTATCTAGAGTAATTTGCTTGCACAGAATTCAAGTGCAAGCAGGAAACAGCCCATACTATTTTACATTATCTGTTAATTAGATTTAGCAGGGAGAAATCAGGAGGGGGTCACTAAACTGTCATCTCTTTGAAACAGCATTGGGATACAGAGGCACGGATGCAGAAATGCAAAGTGTATGAGGCAATAAGAGCCTGTAAGATCTGGAATGAGATAGATGAGGTGAATGAACGTAACATGCAAATGAAGCACAGGACATCTCTTCTACTGAGGGAGTAATTTATATATTAGTAAGTAGAGTTTGGTATATTGCAAAAAGAACTTTTTCTCTTCAGTCTGGATCAAGTGGTACTTATTAAACTGGGCTTTTTGTAGGGAGAAATGCCATTTCAGAAATTTAGATTCTGAACAACCCTGAGAGCTGCAGTTTTTCAGAACTGGAATTTTGCTGCCTTAAGGCCTTAAGTTTTATTGAGTGATCCCTGGATAGGAGTAAATTAAAACATAATCTCAGCAAGAAAATGGGATTATATAAGACAAAAATACAATGATGCAGGAGTGCATGGCAAAAAATCAAAGACAAGAGTTGCTGGACCCATTAGATTGAAACAGTGAAGAAAAAAACGGTAGCAGCAGGACATATCTGTGAAAACAGTCTCATGGTTTTTATACTGTATTTTAACCAGTAAGTCATACTGCCAGTTTTATATCAAAGTTTTGGTCTCAACATCTCATTTATTTAGTGACATAAAAAGTGAATATTGGCACATTCCTTATTTCTTGGCCTGTATCTAACATTAACTAATTAATTAACTAATAAAATATCACTAATTGCAGAGACAGCAGTACAAGCCAAGGTTCTGGAATATTTATTTTGATAGCAGATAGCACTGCAGATCATTGCTGAGTGCTGAGAACGGAGGGTAATCTGATGTGTTTTGCAGACAGAAATGCTTGCCTGACAGAGCATCACATTAATGAGGCAAACTACGACTTTTGCACAGTGGAGAGATCAAGACGTAAATATCAGGGTGTAACCCTACAGAGGAAAATCCTCTAAAGACTTGTTGAAAGATGTGGTATCAAATGAATTGCTTACTTCTTAGAGACTGCTTTGATATTTATTGGTTCAAATTGCTCCACTGACTCACTCTTGCATAAGCTTTCATGCTCCATTTTAATCTTGACATTTTGGGAAGCCAGGCTGAGGCAGCGTAATGACTAGGTTTACACAGGATCAAAATGAAAAAGAAGAAGCTGGGCTGCAATAATTATAGCTTGTGCAAAAAAAAATACATTGAGAAAACAGAGTGGGGAATGATCATATAGTAATAAGCTAAGCAGTAATGCCAAAGCATTTAGAAAACAGAGCCCTCACTCTGGGAAATTAGGCAGTACTGTGCTTGGATTTCAAGGTAGACAAATAGTTGTTGGGTTTGTGTTGGAGGGGGTCTTCTCTACTCAATCTTCCAAAGTCCCATAGCTGAGATGTACTGAGGAGCTGCCTGGGAACAAACTTCTCAAGCCATTTGATTTCTGCGTCTGGGGCATATGAGAGAAGGAGGGAAGATATAAGCTATATCTAAGCTATAAGATATAAGAATTCTATGATTCTATGATTCTAAGCTGTGCTGAACCAAGTCTTGCCCTTTCAAAACACAGAGCTTTCACATCTCTCTTCCTCATTGAAACAATATGTAAAATGAGATGTATCAATTGATGCTAAGGATAATGAGCAAGAACATGGGCAGCTGGTGAACTTCATCCTGAGCACTTAGTTTGACAGGATTGATGGGGAATGAGATAGAAGTTTTTGTAAGACACTTAAGAAATTATAAAAACTATCTTACCGCAGCTTGGAAAGGCCATGTTTTGAACTCAAAAAAGAACAAAAAAGAAAAATAAAATAAAATAAAATAAAATAAAATAAAATAAAATAAAATAAAATAAAATAAAATAAAATAAAA
>JAWLRI010000843.1:412110-429607 GCA_034781795.1 Crypturellus tataupa | reverse complement strand
ATAAAATAAAATAAAATAAAATAAAATAAAATAAAATAAAATAAAATAAAATAAAATAAAATAAAATAAAATAAAGGCAACGTGAGGCCTACTCTACTTTTCTACTTTTAAGCTTCCAGTTGGCCCCTAAGAGATCACACCTTGGTCTCACTCCACTCCCTGGTAGTTGGGTGAGGGTGACAGCTGGGTGCCCCTTGTTACCTTGAGTGCGGGACAACGCACACCCAGAGCAGGAAACCCCGGGACCGGTAGCTTGACTGTAGTAAACACTTTTAGTAGGGGAAATACTAACATTCTTTAAATATTAATAAACGAAAAACTCAAAGCAGACATTGAAGCCCACAAGGACAGTGATTCATTACCTCAGGAATTGGTGCCAATTTTAATTTTCAATAAAACAATACCCATAGCCAGTAGATTGGAGCAGTCTGCATCTCCCTCTCTGCCACTTCTTGGTTTCGTTGTCTGGACATGCTTTTCAAAACTGAAACAGCAAGAATGAAATCAGGAATAGCTGTGGTTAACCCATTCATTCAGAGAAAGATCTGTGCTTTTGCAATCAGAACAGGGCTGATTCCTATTCAGGAATGTTCGTGTCTACTCAGGACCTTATTTTCAGTGGACCTTATTTTCAGTGTGTTCTCTGGATCTTGGCCTGTACTTACCACATCACAAACTTATGACTATCAGTTCTTCAGGGCAGAGATTTGTCTGTGGTTCCTGATGGATACGGATTGTCCTCCACATCTCAGAGTGCCACATAAAGAACATATTTGCATTCTCTTCTTGGAATAGTCTGAAGGTCCAAGGCAAAGGAAGGAGAACAAGAAGAGGCTGTATACTGAGAAATCACATCAATCTGTCTAGAATAAATGCAAAAACCTATTCAAATAAACTAGTTTTTGGAAAAACTTTCATGGTGAATGTATGATTTCTGAAGAGAGCCCATATCTAGATAATCAAGGTTTTTTTATCTATTGCATTATTTTTATTGATTTATTTTTCCCTATGTATTACCATTCCACACAAATCTAGGGTGTAGATGTTGAAAACTGATGTAAATGAATGCTGCTAGGATGATGTCATGTCGTTTATCACCTCCTGGTCTGTATAAAATTTGCACTTAGCTCATGAAATGGACAAAATCAGAGCCAACCTTGCCAGTCAATGAGTGAGCCCAGTGATGCCACGATCTGGTAGCATGAACACAGAGACAACTTGCAGTAGGATGAATACAGAACATAGTTACTGTTTCTCACTATTTTTGAGTCTAGAATCTGTCAGCTTATCCGGCATAAAGACTAACAAAACAGTCTTTTAGAGCTGACTTTCCGGTTTGAGGTCTGTCTACAAATCTTTTCTTGTAATGAATTATTTAGTGACCAATCTCCATGACAAAGAGTTGGGTTTTTTTTTTTCTTTTTGTTTTGTTTTGTTTGTTTGTTTGTTTTTGTACCAGTATTCATCTTTGGAGGATTTGTCTTGAAAAGTGGAGATGAATTTGAACTATTCATCTGACCTTAAACGTCAATAGCAAAGTGTGGAATTAAATGGAAGTTTTAATGTTTCTTTCATTCCATCTTTTAAAAGTAGTAGAGTGCCAAGTTATAATAAATGCTGTTACCTAGGAGCAACCACTTAAAATTTGCGTGGGCAGGGTAGAAAGGCACCAAAAGACTGACCCACACTGATTTTTTTTTTTTTTTTTGCATTGTTTGGACCTACGTAAGTGCACATCAAATATATTATTGTGAACTTGAGTCAAGCTGTCATAAATACAGAACACTAATAGGACCAGATATTCACAGTCCGTGAAACAAAGTATTGAGACACAATTCATTAATCATAGCACCATAAATGGCTCATGATTATTGATTATACCTTCAGATATAATGAATCCTTTGATTTAGTTATTTGAGTGTTGAATAAATTTATCTATATATATGTTGTATATGTCAGACACAAGATCTAACACTTGATATAGTTTACTCCTATACTAGATTTAGTCTGGGCATGATTTCTTTTCTCTCCCCCATTGATTTCTTTACTCCCACCCACATGAAAACCAATTTTGATTTCTTTTTTAGATGAAGAACTGCATCTCCCCAGAAAACAAACTACAGAGTTTATCTCAAGACAAAGTCAATCACATTCCTCAAAAGTTTTTCAGTTCAATTACACTGTGGGATAGTCCATATCACAGGTGCAAATCTCTCTGCGCTTTATAGGACCACAGACAGGGATGTGGCAAAAGGTAAAATCAGGAATTATGTCTTTAAGGGCTCGATGGAGACACTTGTAATCTCGTTTTATTGGTGGTACCCTCCCCAGCATAATGAACTTTGATGAAATAATGAAGTAGCTGTGGCGCCTGTGAGACAGAGCAGGCAGCTCTGCCAGAGAGACCTCCCATGAACACGATTGCCCAGGCAACAGCTCTAGACTGCCGCGGAGCCAGAAACTCTGGCAAGTCACCCCTTTCCACGTCCTCACTCCCTGCTCTCTGCTTCTTGAGCCTTGAAAAAATGCGATTGTCCCCTTAGGTCTGTGGTTGAAGGATATAGTGTAAAAAAATCATGAGAAATTGGGTTGTTTATCTACTGGGCTGTTTAAAATGGCTCCAAGTTCAGCAGCCAGCAAAGTTACAGAAACCATAAGGCTGGCTCTGCCACTGAATAAGTTCACATGTCTAAGGAAATGAATACATGGAAGACTTTAAATAGCAATATTTTTAATTCAGCAAGGTTTCCACCCCCTGCTAGTCTTGCAGAGAGTGCAACAGATGGTAATAGGAATCTGTAAAATCATCATTGTTGTTTTTAAGCAGTTGGATCTGCAGAGCACAAACATTTAATAATGGATATAATTAAATTCCTTACTAGTTAGTTTGCCTCAAGAGCCAGTTGGCACCGTAATGCCATTTCATTTACATAAAATATATAGTAATTGTGATTCAGAGAACTGTGATTTTACAGAGCTGGAACTCCAGATGGAATAAAGATAAAAGAAATCAGAGTTAGGAACACCTCTCTGATAATCTGTCTCATATTCAGAGTTTAGGTATTCAGAACCTAATCTTTATAATCAAACTCAGCTCCAAATAAGCTAAGTGTACAGACATTTTCAGTTTGACTAATGATTTTGCACACCCAAGTTTCCAGATGATTAAATGAAGATGTCTTCAAGTGACTTGGTTTTGATAGACAGTATTATGCCAAGCCTGAAAATGAGACTCCCCTAGCGGTAGAAATCCCATGGGATCAACTGACTTCATGAGATCTCTGCCATCTTTATGATGAACTGTTCTGAGAACTGCTGACCACATTTTCAAATTGCTGTATATGAAGCTACCTTTGAAAACCTTACCTAAAGTTGATCCAGATGTTTAATCTGAAAATCATCTACTTGGCCCATCGCTAGAGAAGAACAAAGTCATTTTTTAGTTGAAAGTGAAACTGCAGCACCTTCCTATTTGTTTTTTTTCTTAAACAAACATTAAATTATTTTAAGTCAGAGAGGCTGAGTAAAGCTAGCTAGTTTTCTTTATTATTGGGAATTTTCATTTTGAAACAGGCCTCTTGCTTTAATAGGTTGGTTTTCAGCCACACTTGAGGTAGCAGTCTCTGAAGGTAGATGAATATAAATGGGAACAAAATCACAGCCAGGTTTCTTGGTAATATGCAGAGCATCAGCCCCCACTAAGGCTGCTCAGGCAATAAAAAAAAAAAAAAAAAAAAAAAAGGATTGGGTGAGAGTACTATCTTCAGATATTACTTTTTTCTCATTCCCTACCTTCTGCCACGAATCTATGCCCAACGCTATGGCTTGCTGTTCCCTCAGTTGTGTCTCTCAAGTCAGTGATATGACTGAAATAAAGAAATGTGCTTTTCTTTTTTTTTTTTTTTCCTCATTTTTTCACTGAGTCACCTGAATTCCATTGTTGGATTGCACAAACAGATCCAGAAATATCTGTGCTGGCACAAAGGAGGGAGATGGTGCCTGCTGGAGCGAGGAGTGGGACAGAAGAGGTAGGACAAATGTGAACTGCGAAGCTGCTGTTGCTGCCAACGTTTGCATTAGTAGTACAGTGCCATTTGGGGCGAGCAAGGACAGGGATTTCCACAGCCTATGCTGTTCTACCAGGGTACCAAGAAGACTCAAACTAGGCTAGATCAAATGGATCCAGCACTAGTCATTACACTGATTTTGTAGTTACAGAGTCTGGAGTCGGGCCCTCTCCAGCAGAAGTCTCTGATTGCTCATGAATGTTATCAGACATGTGTGACACTTGCCATGTTGGGATTTATGTTGCTCATTGCCTGTGTGTCAATGGGGTCTGTTTTGGCATAGCTCAAATTCTACATCCATCCAGGTTAAGGTGTACGTGCAAGTCAAACAACTTCTGTACACACTCTAACCCATCTCTCTTCAGTTGTTAACGAAGGAACAGCTCCCTGGTGTCTCTTTTACCTGAAGAAAGTAAAAGTACATGATGCCCTTTTAATCTGGTAACAAAAGAGAACAAAGGCAAACAAATGGAGGCCAAATTATCTAGCCTTGAGATCTGAATTTACTCCATATTGAACTTCTGGTACCTACTTAATGAGCCCATGCTGTTGCTCGCTAGTGAGTGAGAACAAAGAAAAGTGACTCATGCTGCCTTGTTATTGTTACATAATCTATACAAGCAATTTATTTTTATGGTTAATTACTGGATTAGTTAGGTATATTGGAAATGAAGGGATGTGGCAATACTTATGAGAGATTCAAACAGGTGTCCAGAAAAGTGTGCAAAATGTGTATGTGTAAAAGATAGAGGAAAGTCTGTGTAAATTAGGACTCCTTTTAGGGCTGATCGTTTATGTTCATGACTGTAAGTGCAGCTGGATTCCCTTCAGTCTCGATAGGCCTTTGTCCTTAGGTTGGGCAGAGGCTTTTTTGCAGTGGCAAAGCCCCCTTTCTTTTATCTCTGCAAAGAATTCCTGCTCTTGCCTGTTGGGGGAACCTAGAGTCAATATTTGGTGACTTCTCACCCAAGTACACAGGATCATTTGCCTATCCCCCAAAATTACTGGCTGTATTAATCACTACAGAGCTGTGAGAAGAAGGGATATAAATCTTCCCAACCACACTCAACTGCTGGGGATTGCTTGGTGTTATTTATTAAAAGGTAGCAACAATAATTACCCTGAAGTGTCTGGATGCATCTAACTATGTAGTAGGCAAGCAAGTATGCATTTGAAGCTGCAAAAATCCATTGCTCACGAAGTGACCTAAATTGAGATTGCATGCTGAGGCATCCGTCTAATATGAAATTACTCCTCTGTTTTTATAGTAACAACCAATTAAGGATCAGCACCTCAGAAACCTCAGCTGGCTGTTTTACATGAAATAAACATTGACCTTGAAAGCTGGCCCCTTTGCAGTCCTAATGCTGATGTGCTCCGAAAGGGGCAGCTCGTCACCATGGTGTCAGCAGGGTGAGTTGTGTTTGGCCGCTCAGTGCTGGGATGGCCCCGGTGCCAGAGATTCCTTGTGAGCAGGGAAGTTGCTAGGAGCCCGCAGTAAACACGAACGCGCTCTGCTGTCCCCACCGCCCCACTTCAAAGTCGTGCAGCGCAGCCATGAAAGCACCCAGTGCTCCTCTTACCTCCCTAACAACATGTGGTGCATGGGCTGGGGAGTCGTATTGTGCTCTTTCAGGTTTTTTTAAAACAAATTTTTGTTTAACCTCTGCCTTGACCCAGCACGTAAGTGTGTTGCCCAGCTATGCTCCATTTCAGTTTATTTAACCAGAATGTTTGCTTACTCAGTGACCACTGGAGGGGAACTACTGTTCTTATTAATTCCACAATGGGTATTTGTTGTTTCTTGTTTTCTGACATTTTCTTTATGACCCTAATTGCAGAGTTCTTGTTTTCAGATAATAAATGCACGTGTCTATTTGCTCAGGTATTATGCAATTGATCTCCAGCTATTAATTAAAGACCTAGACTCAATGTCTCTGAACCTGCCTCCGGATATTTGTCCTCATTGTGTCATACCTTGGATGCACAAACAGGGAAACCGCGTACAGCTCTGCATATACACTAGTCATTCCCTTTAATAAAGAAGTCTGAATTCTGGAGTTTGCAAAATAGGATTATACAGAGCAAGAATATTTTTCTGATGGGATTTTTATTCTTCCTTCTTTCCCTAGGCTGCCAGCATTTCTCCCAAGTAGCTGACAAACACGCATAATGAGCCATTTGCTCTGCACTGCTCTTAAAATGCCTTAAAGACTACAGGAGTTTATTTTTCCCTTCATTGCTTTTGCTGTTAATAACAGGACAGACCATGGCTGGCACTGGGAGCAGGATGAAGATTTCATGGATGAAAAGAAAAATGAGAAATTGCAAATTCATTGCAGAAAGAAGACTGATTAGCTGCTTTCACTTCCAAGAGCCCATTTGGACAAATATGTTACACTATCCTGTGAACAAATTGTTACTTTTCCAGACTGGACTGATTTCTGTGTAAACACTTTACAGTAGCAATGTACAAGAATCCTATCCAAAACTCATCTAAAATAGACACTCCAGAACATTTGGAACTTGTTAGGCTCCAGAAAGGAAAAAGAGGGAGACTGCTAAAAAGCTTTTCACCTTCTAAATGTCCTCATTTTTATAGTTTTTTAATGTTCTAGCAAAACTTCATGAGAACTCCAAAGCTTTTCAAAGCCCAGAACAGCACGGGTCCTTGCATACAGCAAAGGTACAGTTTGAGGGAGAGGCAGGAATTTTTTTCAGTAGTTACTAAGAAGTCATTACACCTGAAGAGCAGGGTTAATGAGCTTGGGAAGCCGGGATTTGGTTTCTGCCCCTTTCATACACTTCCTGTTCCCCTTGGGAAAATCGCCTAACCTCTTTGTGACTCAGTTTCCTTACATCCAGATGAGAACTGCATTTTCTGACTTCACAGGGAGTGTGTTTGTGAAACTGTTGAGAATTAAAGGGATGAATCCACAGAAATACGTGTTTTTATCACCAGCAGATGCAGTTGGTGTATCTCACTGAAGCCAAGCAGTTTCCAGCTGAAGACTCTTCTGCTGGAAAATGCTGGATTCTATGAAACCAAAATGTTTGGTCGAAAAAAAATGATTTTGTTTTATTGCATATTAAAACTTTTCTGAGAATTTTTCTCTGAGGTATTTCAAAATTTTCAGTGCCATCAGCTATATTATTTTATCAGGTATAGAAAGTCAAAATGACAGTATTGATCTTATCTGTGCCAAGCCCTTCAACCTTATAGATCCACGGTGGTTCAGTAGGCATTGTTTAATTTTTATAAATGTTCCTTTCTGAAGTAGAACTGTACTGGAAATTGTAAAACTTGACTTTCTTTTTTTTTTTTTTTTTCCATTCCTTGACAGAAGAACCACCACTTACTCCCCTAACATAACAGAGTCCTCTCTGTCCTTCTTCTGAATGGTTATAGTCATCCAAAGATGTCCAGAAGGATTATCTATACACAAACTAAAAGCACTGAATTTGTTTTAGACCTGGAAGTGCTGTCAGAAACCTACAGTGAACACGTCCTTAAATAAGAGACTAGAACTGCTGGCTAGATCACAAGCTGGAAACACTGATTTTTAAAAAAATCCATTCCCTGGACAACTGAAATATTTTGCTCCCACATATTTAACAGCTATCATTTCTTTCATCATTTGTGTTACTAAATGTGACATGAGAATCTGCATTTGGCTACTGAGGTTAGAATGGACTGCTGAATCCCCACACTTCTGTATGGAGAAGATGCACCATGCGATAGAGTATCGTAACATTTTGGCATAATTCCATCCTACATAATAAGATGAAATCCATGAGAACATTGGCATAATCTCTTGGCTCCAGAGGCTTGGCTGCCGCAGGCACAGCTTCTGAAGATTTAAGAACTTTTATCCCAGTTCAGATAATATTGTCAAAACTCGGGTTGTCATCTATGGAATATAATTGGTTGTCCAAGGCTTTACTGTCTCTACACTAGTTTAATAACAAGCAATTAGCTGAATAAGTCCAATTAATGCCTGTGTATAGATCTGAGATTGGAGTAGGATTGTAGGTCAAGTTTAATTTTAAAATGCATTAAAATTTCTATCGCTTTGTACACACCCAGGGCGATGCTATTATGGGTTTTCCCATTAACACGTGATTCATCATTTGGACTCAGAGCCCAGATCTTACAATGTATGAATTTAAATCCCTAAAGCCTATCTAGAATTGTACCAGTCACCGTGAATGGAGGCTCCTTCTTTCTTTCCCCCAATAAATCCACTCAATTTGGTAATACTGGTGAGTGAGAGTAAGAAGGAAGTTGCTGTACTGTTATTTATGTGGAACAGTGCCTTGAAATTGTAAGCACACACTCTATATTAGATGGAACATCTTCATGGAGGGTCCACAGGCTTCCATGGTAAAAGCCCCATGGGATCCGCACCGAAACAATGCTATATTTTTCGGTAAATATTACTTTGGTTTCAAGAGCAATTGAGATTCATGTATTTCAATGGGTGACTCGGTTGCTCCTTGCTTCAGGGCTCTGACAAACTAGACTTCAGCTCTTGGCTCAGCCTCTGACAGTGCACAAGCAGGGAGAGTCAGTTTGGAGAGCTTTCTCACTGAAAAGAAACATTTGTTTTTGAGATTAACGGGCAGGCTAGGGAAATTTCACAGCCCTCTAGACAAAATGTTGCTGAGCCATTATAAGCACAAAAGGACATGTGGCTGTTTTGCAAGCCAACTCATTTACCAAGTGGCATTAAAAGCTCATCTCACTCCCCGTTGTGAAGTTCTCTTTATTAAGGCATAGCGCATCATAATAATTGTAGGTGTGCACTTTAGGTGGTGATTCTGTCCTCTCTCACTCCTCTTGGCATTCAGAACTAGCCATGTTTGTCACACACAATCCAAAGTGACTTTTCTGTGAACAGTTAGATAAATGTTCATCTTCAACAGCTATCGGGTCTCTTTTGATATTAAAATTAACTTTAAAGCTGTTTCTTTTTATTTCACTAGCATTTCCCACTGAGTTGAATTCATGATCCCAGTGAGATTTTTCCTCTAGCTACTATGTCGCATTTAGGTTCTGAAAACTGTTAGATAATAACAGTAGTGATGATACTAACAATAAACTACATTTCTAGCTATTAAAATTCCAAATTTAAAAATTATTATTGTGGCTTGAAGGTAATAAAGGTTGCTTTTTTGCCTTTGTCAAGTTCAGTCTGAAACACTGTATTGCTGTATAAAATTAATGCAAGGAAATACAAGATCAGAAGATCATCTGTGCCTGCTAGACCAAAGGTTTATCTGGTCCAAATCCTGTGTTCGTAGGAAACACACAAACATACGACCCATTCTTCTCTTATTACGTCCTTCAGGCTTCTAGTTCAAGGTTATGTATGGACTTTCTGGTCCAGAAAATCAGACTATTAATAGCTACAGATGGATTCAATCTATCAGAAATGTGAGTAATGTCTTTTAAATCACTTTGTACCTTTGGCCCTGCAGAATCTTAGAGCAGCAAGCTGCATAAATTACTGAAACATTTTGTGAACAAGTACTTCCTTTGGTGGAAGATTACCATGGAAGGTTGTTCCATGATAATCTTGGCAAGAATCCCTTGATTCTTATGGTGGGTAAAGAGAAACCCAGTTTAGGTAAGGTAAATTGACAGCAATAATCTCAGTGGGTTATTAGTATTTCTGATGCACAACTTAAGAGCCAGATTTTTCATTATACATCAATGAATGCAAATATGTATCTAATTTGCACAGTTATTTTAGACTTCTTTATAATATTCACTAGTTGCATGCTCAGCTGGGCTAGTGCAGGAGTACTTGCAGCAGCAAGTGATACCTGTATATATTTATTGAGGGCCTGATGTCACATTTGACATAATCTCTTTCAACTACTACTAAACTAAGTCAACTCACTAATACTTTAGCACTATGTACAAACCACATTATCTTTTAAGGAGCCAGCATCCATTTTTATCAATGGATACTATGGTAGAGAAGAAATCATCTGGCTCTGGAACTTAGCCAAAGGTACCAGAAATGTACACTAGTTAGACAAAGCTTTAATGTGACAGAATGACTGTCATATTCCTCTCAAAGCGTAGGTCCAGGATTAGTGAAACTTCTGATTTTTTCTTGGAGATTTCTAGCTAATTCACTACAAAACATGGAACGCCTATATACAATACACATAGATATCTATTGACATACACTCAAGAAGTTTTTACATCAGCAAGGCCTTTGGCAAGGCACTTTAGAGACCTTAGTCTTTGATTACTATGTACAACAGACTTGTAAATCCTTACTTATCATCCACAGCACAGTAAAAAGGAAGAGTTGAAGTTTGTGCTGAAATCCTGCCCAAAATCAAACCACTAATAGAGCCAAAGGTTTTCATGAAAATGTCCATAAGAACTCAACTATTTAATTATTTTCAGAAAGTTTATTTGACAATTCGAATGGACTCAGCTAACTCTTTTGCCTTGTTCCCACAACAGGTATATTTTGGAGCAGAACAGGAAAGATTTCAAAGGGGAAATACTATGAAAACTCCACTGCAAAGTCCCAAGACAAACAGTCAATCTAATAGCAGCAACTGAAAAGAAATAAGTATTTTTTAAAAAGCAATCATAACACTGCAATGACTCATCTTGGTGGTTAAACAAAGTATTCTACACAGATCAACAGAATTAAATATTTCATAAAAGAAAGCAAGATGAAAACTATTCATAAGAAACTGTGTATTACACTGATTTATGACAGGACAACATGAGTGTAAATCATTGCCAGAGTTCTTGCCTAGCTACTTCATGGTAACTGAATGATCACATCACACAGTAAGATAGAAATGACTCATTTAATTTGTTGTAAGAGGAATCATGGAAGATGCTGGAGTTTTAGGAACTTGAGTCATACATGTAGACCCACTTTGGCTTCTTGATCTTAAAAGACTTTAAATAGCTTTGAAGTGAGGCTATTTATAAAGAAAAATACAAATGAATTAAGTTAAATTTACAAGGTAATACACAAAGGACAAATATCTGACTTAAATGAATGTTTGACAAATATAACTTAAATAACAAATATGCAGCATGTCACGAAAGGACATTGTCATAATTATGGAGCTTAAAAATAAGTCTATTTTTTCAAAGATTGTCTGGTTTCAAAGATACATAGAACCTGATTCTTCTCCAGCATACATTGGTGTCAATCAAAAATAACTCTGCTCAGGTCAATGGATTTACACAATTGCAAAATTAGTATAAGTGAGAGGACAATCAGCGCTTTTGTGTGCTACAAAAATCTCCCTTAACAGCAACACGGGTAGAGAATAAGGAGGTAGGAGGTCCCTTTCCAAGACAGGCTGGGTGGATAAACAAGAAAAACCTGCTAAGCTTGTAAGTGAGGACTTGTAGGAGTCGTCATAGCCTAATTTAGCCATTAATTCACTCCTTTAAGATTTGTCCTTTCACATTTTCTACTTCAGCTCACATTTTTAGCAGTAGTTGTTTTACAGACTTATTATTGGGCAGAGGTGTGCTCTCCATCACAGGGAATCCATTAAAAAAGTACAGAAGTTTAAATGTACAGGTTTGAATGGGAACAGTGCCTTTGGGGTTGTTCCTTGTAATGACTGGCATAGAGTGCAGTGTCCATCCTCTCTTGGGCCTGTTCTGAGGGCTCAGCAGGTCACAGCCCTCCTGCCACAGAGTGCTGCTCTTACCCCACTGGAGACCTGGCATGCCACATGCAGGTGGTTGCTCTATCTGTGCTTTGTCCAGGGAAATGTGCCCTCAGGAGACACATTCTCAACTGCAGACTCCTTACAAGATCACCTCACTACATGCACTTCAAATGGATGCACATTTAGACCATAGGACATCTCCATTCTGTGACCAACAAGGGGCTCACCAAGATTTCACTAGCTTGAAGTGACTATTCAAGCAAGATGTTTCTCTGCAATCTGTTTTGACAGATAATGTCAATTTGCTGTTGGCTCAGTGCATGTAAACCATCGGTGGCTAGGGAAGGAGAAGAGCTAATACAGAGAACTCTTCTGTTGCGTGGGTCTAGATTGTAATTTGGTCAAAAGTGCGTTGGTTCAACTTGTGCAGCAGCAGATCAGACTCCTAGATCACAGAAGCCGCTAACAAAGTTAGCTCTAAGCATATCATTGCTGGAAGACCTAGCAGAATCAAAGGCAAAAACAAAGTGAAAATGCATGAGAAGAAACCCATACTTCTTCCAGATGGATTCCTCAGGCTACAGACGGTCAGTATTTGAGAAAAGAAGATGACTGCAGAAATGCTTCATTGACTTTAGACTGTAATATACCATCTTTCAAATAGAAAGGAGATTGTGCTTACATCAATAGACATTTAAACCTTGTCAGGTAGAAAGGAAAATGCTCAAGCCAAAGCTTTTGTCAACATAACTTCCTGAAAATCAGTGGGACTTTGCCAACAGATTAAGTCACAAATAATTTACCCAGAGAATATGAAGTCAACCAACTTTAGAACTGTGGGAACAGCAACTGCTGAATAAAACATTTGTGAATATTGTTCAACTAACAGCAATTATAATATAGAATTATAGAAAGATCAGTATGTTACACATAAACACAGCTCTCAGCTGGTGGCATTAGAGTGGCTTCCCTGAAACTCATGTAACTAAATTGCTTTGGGCCACAAATTGGTTCAAACTCTTGGGAATTTTATTCCTCCTTCCAGGCTTACATTAGCAAGAGCTATTTGACTGACTGTTTTATAGTTATTTAGTGGAGTAGATCATCATTTCTGTCTTTTATGAAAGCTGATTTCTAGATTATGGGAAAAAATAATCCAATTTTCCCGTAGGAGACAAGAGCCATCTGCACAGGGGACATATGATAAATCAGCAGCCCTGCCTAAGGGCCACATTTGTTCTGATAGAGTATCGTTGCCAGCGCAGGATTGCTCTGGAGACACATTCCTTCAAAGTGCTATCTGTAGTGGAAGAGCCTTCCCAGGCTACCTAGTACCCAGGGCAGTTTTCAGAGTAAGCTTCAGGGAAAGGCAGGAGTGATGGAAGAGATAATCACCCCCCCAGGGGGACGGCACTGCCACAGCTCTCAGCGAGGAGTCCTGTTTCTTTCCCCCCATGCACTTGTTGCATCATAATCTAACCCAGGGTGAGAACACATGAACTTGGGCTGTGATTTTCAGTAAACACCATATAAAATATTTCTATGTCTTTGCCTAACATTATTAACATCTGGTTGTTTTTTTTCTCATTCTTTTCAAGCAAAAATGGAAAGAAAAAGTATAACAGAGCTTTTGGGGGCAGTACTATTCTCATTTCTTTCTCATCAAGGCTCTCAGGCAGGGTATTCACTGTTCAGTGAGCTCAGTGAGGTACTGACGTCTTTGATCTTTTCTTCTGGTCTTGTTCACAAACAGTAATAGGTAAATTTGGAAATATCATCTCAGCGCAACTCTAAGGAGGGTTCTCATTTTATGTCTTAGCTTCCTAGGATGTTAGAAGGGAATCCCACCTCCAGAAGGCTCATATAGCCATTTGTGACACAGGACGTCCCAGTTATTACATAGGAATGTCGAAAGCATTTTATTTTCTCCCCTTTGATTTTTATTGGTTGAGCTCCCAGTCTTTTGTGAGTAATTATACCATTTGCTTTATGTCTTGCTTTTATAATGACTAATACAAAAATATATGTACAAGCAAATGGAAGTATATTACTGAGTGATTAACAATGAACAATTAGGATTAATTAAGGCAATTATTTTAATAAATAAGAATTAGTAAAATATATCCATAAACAAACCTATGGCACATATTAAGCGTGGATGATGCAGAGTAAAGAAGAGCTGTGACAACTGGGAACAGAGGCAGGGAGGAGACAGAGATGATTAAAGAGAAATATTTGTGTGCTTGTGTATTTGTGTAAATATAATTAAGAGTAGGACAGGATAGGCATATTCAGACTACTATGTCATTTGCAAGGATATTTCATTTATTACCGCTAGAAATGGGATTCATACACAGTCATTCATGTCTGACCATGTCCTTAAACTTTCATTCTTTCATAGTGACGCAAAGAAGCCAGAAAGGCATAAAACTGTCCAAAGATATAGCAGACAAATTCCTCCTTGTCTGTCACTTTGAAATAACTTCATTTTACAAGGTTGTGATGGCATCAAGATGATGATCTGCTCTAGAGTCTCAGATGTGGGATTTAAATTTTAGTTGTCTAATCTGGAATTGCACCAACATAACTGAGATCAGCACATAATCCCTCTTAGTTTTCTGCACTTACTTATGAAACGCTTCAATAGCCACATTTTTACTAGTTTTAGATGAACAGTCCCCTTCTATCTCCTCATCACTTTTAGAAAATAAAATGTCTTGGCTAGCCATACTGAAGGGTGTTTCTGCTCCTGTGATACCACAAGTTAGAGGTTTATACGCGTTAATCGCTCCAATTAAATGGGTGTGGTCTATTACTGGCCATTACTAACCTTTGGCAGAATAAGATCAATAGAAAGATTCCTCTAAAGCTATAAAGATTAAACAAACCTCAGGATTTTATATGATCAACAGTGCCCATAGTTGAAAAGCCCTTCTTCAATTAAGTGTTTTAGTAGACTAGGGTGCTCAGATTAGAATCAAAACTCGGTTAATTGTTGCTAGAAGGTTTATAGCTAAAATGATATGAGAATATAATGAAACATTTAGTGTTACAGACACTGAAAGCAGGAAACCTGGGAAGACTGTTGAGTTAAATGGGCATTGTCAAGAATATGGCCTAATTCCATAATATTATTCAGTAAATAATGTGTACTTTAGGATAAAATACAGTTGACTCTTCTTTCGTTACATGTAGTAGGAGTATAAAACTGTCAGTCCCATAGTCAGTCTCCCGTTCCGCAGGAGAGAGTCCTGCCCCTGATTTGTTTTTGTAAATTGGTACCTAAATTTGCTAATTTGAAAATTTGGGTTTTTGGTTATTATCAAGATCTTCTTCTGTCTATAACCAAGAGTGTGTCAAGGATTACAAAGGACTAACCAAGACAGAGACCAGAATCACCTATCCGATTGGTCCAAATCTGTAGATGCCTGTAGATGCAAGCTACTTGTTTTGAAGGGTAAAGTAATTTTTTTCTTATTAGAGGTGAAAAGCAAGGCTTTAGGGAAAAAAAAAAGTCTCTTTCAGTCCATTTTCAGGTAAAAAAAGAACTACCACAGAAGATCAGATTCATATTTTTCTTCCTTTAGAGATACATGGAATTGAAAGGATCTTAATTCATATATCTCTGATTTGTTCCTCTTTAACAGCTTCTTGAGAAGTCAGTAAAGAAAGGGAGCTCTCTTTTTATGACTATTTTGTCAAGTCAAGGTAGTATGGTTTACTTGCAGCCATCAATGTTCACAAAGAAAATTACACACTGAGTGTTGACAGGCTTCCTTTTCTCAGTGCAATTGGAACCCAGCCCTACCAATGTGTTTTTGAGTGTGTTATGACCATCTGATTGAGCCATCATTTTAACATATGCCATTGGCTTTTGTAACCAGGCTCTTGCCTCACTTGCATGCTGCTGATAAAGAGGTCTCTACCGCAGCACTTCTCTCTGTCATAAGCAGTTTTGGAGGGAACAGAAGGTTTAAAGGGAAGGACATCTTAAGGATTAGTGTTCGGAGTTGGCTTTGCTTTATATTTCACTACATAAGTAAACAGGCACAATTTTCTGTTAAAATTTCATGAAGAGTAGTTCAACAGGCAATTTCCTGTGCTAAGTAGTGTTATAATTAGGACGGCCACTGGAATGAAATACTATGTGCCCATGTTATTGCATTACACCATGTTAGCATTTAATTGTTACATCTGAGAGGCCTACACACACCCACATTTTGAGTGGGTAACTTCTCATACACTGCTTTTTATGCTATGCCTTTAGATTCCCTTTAGTACTCCTCAATAAATGTATTTATACTCCCATGTGCATTAGTGGAGGACCATAGGCTGTAAATTATTTCAGTCTGTTGCAACTATCTGTACAAATGCATGTAAACACCTATCAAATCCTGGTTCAACTGAAATAGCAACAATAAGAGAAAATCTGTAGATCTAGTGATCACGGGACACCTGTGTCTCCCCCAAATCTAGCTCTGCCAGCTCAGCAGTCCTCCTGGGTTTTGCTCATAATCATAAATCAGACGAACCTGTCTAAAGAGCCATTCCAAGTTTAAGGGATCAGATCCCCTGTTTCCACTCAGATAAAAAGTCACCTTTGAGATGAGTGACACTATTCTTGGACACTATCCTATTCATGCTTTCCATGACTGTCCTTTAGGCTTGCAGAATAACATGGAGACACTGGAAAAAAATAAAAGTAATAATAGACTGCCAACAACAGGAATGACATGTGTCTTGGGAGCTGTTTGTCTGCATATCATTTCTGGTTATAGGCAAGAACCACTCAAGTTCATTAAGAGCAAACGGAAGTCCTTTAGCCTCAGATTCCTGCCATTTCATTTGAAGAGGAGGCCTCTGGCATGTAACTAGATATCTTCCGGGTTTTAAGGCTTGCTGATCTTTGCCTTTAGACTTCTGGACAGTATTAATTTACATAGGCCTGAAAACAAGCGTGGCGCTCTCTGTCTTCTTGAGTTACATGTGAGGAACACCAATAAACTTCCTGATGTAACTAATAAAGGAAATTGGGAAGGAAGGAACAGTCTATCAATTATCAATAGGATAAAAATTGCAGGAATTGGGCAAATTAAAGTAGGTGAACCAAGTTAAATACTAAGAATTTAGATTCAAAAGGAAACCCTTTGCTCCTTTTGATTTTGACATATGAAACATAAATCCATTTAAAAACTGGCAGCAGCAGAAGAAGAGAAGGGCAGAAACAGAGAGAGTAAAGGCAAAAGAAAGCACATGTGGGAAAGAAAAAAGTTAAAGGGATAATTTATTCTTTGTTCAGAGAGGTGGAGATCTGCCACTTTTCTTAGGATGTGAACACAAAGAGCTCTTATGAGCCACACTTCTTGGATCATTTGTTTGTAATATTATTTTACTGCAAGCTGACCCCACCTCTATTTTACTTTGATTCCCAATTAAAGGAAAATGCAATGTGATCGCAGAATCATAGAATCATTGAATCATTATGGTTGGAAATCATCGAGTTCAACTGTAAGCCCTTCAACACCTGCCTGCTGAACCATGTCCTTAAGCGCCAAATCTGTGCGAGTTTTGAACACGGCCAGGGATAGCAACTCCATCATGTCCCTGGGCAGCCTGTTCCTCAGCTCCTCTTTCCCTGCAGACTTTTTCCCTAATCACAGAATCAGAGAATCATTAATCTTGGAAGGGACCTCTAGAGGTCATCTAGTCCAACCCCCCTGCACACGCAGGGCCACCTAGAGCACATGGCACAGGGC
>JAWLRI010000843.1:364963-412010 GCA_034781795.1 Crypturellus tataupa | reverse complement strand
ACAGGCCCAGCTCCCTCAGCCTCTCCTCATAGGGCAGATGTTCCAGCCCCTGATCATCCTCGTGGCCCTGCGCTGGATTCTCTCCAGCAGCTCCACATCCCTCTTGTATTGGGAAGCCCAGAACCTTCCCTAGCACAACTTGAGGCCATTTCCTCTTGTCCTATTGGCAATCACTACTGCCCTTCTGCCACAGGGCTGAGCTGGGGTGTTTGAGCACTGGGATCTGAGGTTCCTTCCTGCTGCGGGGCTCAGCGGCCAAGCACAGCCTGTCCCTGGGTGCCATGACCCTCCCTGGGCCTTGGGGCAGCCCAGCCACCGGAGCAAAGGAGGGAAGGTGCCAGCAGCATGAGGGGAACCTCATGGGGGTTGTATGGCTGCAGCCTGGGGGTTATATGGCAGCGGCAGAGAGGAAAAAGGTCAGGAAAAAGAGGAGGAAAAGCCTCCTGGAAAGCGAGCCTGGAGCAGAGGCCAGGTTTGTGGAGTGCAGCCTGTACTGCTGCAGTGGGCGAGCACAGGAAGGCCTCCAAGTCATCGCCCGTAACTTGTCTTAACTCCAGTGAGAGCAGCAGCTCCTTATTTCAGTGATGAAAAGACAGAATCACACTTTTTTGTGTGACTGATACCCTCCCCTAATAATCTGTCTCACAGCTTTCCTCCAAAATGTATTTATTTCTCTTTGTGCGATGTATTTCTGTTTGTTTCCTACTCACAGATGATGACAATAGCAATGGTAATAATTATGCTTCCTAATAAGTAAACGAGACCGCTTTTCACATCTGGATTTCACTTCAATCTATGGCATAATAAAGAGAAAAAAAAATGTAGGAGAGTAAAAGTGTATATTTGGCCTGCACCAAATGAAAGATAGTCCCATGGACACAGGTTGCTTTCATGACATCACAGGTCAGGAAAAAAAAAAAAAAAGAAACAGGAGAAAAAGCCCTAAAACGTGACCCACCCAAGCTCAGGCCTTCTTTAAGCGCAAGTGTAAAACCGAGCACGTGGTTTTATGGCAGAGGGGCTGGGCAGAGAGGTTTCCTTAGCCAGTGAGGTGCTCGGGAATCATCTTTTCATCACTGGGAATCAGAATTGGAAAAGTTGTTTATTATTCATCCTTCTCTTCCAAAACAAGGAAAACACTGTCTATAGGAAACTTCAAAAGCCTCTGTCACAGATATCAGGTCTATACACTCTATGCCTTTGCCAAGTCAAATTAGGTTATTTTACTCGATATTAAGTTTGACAAGCAAAGCGCCTGATTCTGAAAACCAGAATCCCAACTGGGTGTGCCTCCCACAGCTCACTCAATTTTTTAGTGTTAAAATTCCTACAGTAGCCCTATTCTTCGCTCTCAGCTTGTATTTCTGTCTGTATTTATCTTGTCTGGAAATTTACCTCGTTGTGTCCTAGACATCTTCTAATATTCAAATTCTTCAAGAATGTGAACAACACAAGTAGACTTTGTTTTGGCTAGCAAACCGGTCTTACCACATGTGGATGTCTCTGTGGGCTTTGGTTTCTATTTACCTCAACAGATTATAAATTCTATTATCATGCTAATTCAAAGGTCCGCTGAGTATATCAGACTTGTAGGCTCCTCAGTGCTATAAAAATACCCTTCCGCTACATATTTTCCTGTCGGGGGCCATGGCAAGTCAATTTGTGTATTAACAGTTGTGGATAATTAAGAAAAATAGTAATAACACATTGCATTTTTAAAAAGCAGGATAATCTCTCTAAGGACAAACTGAGCCTGGAAGATTTTGTTCCATGCTGCTACCCAGAAAGAGCTTCCACTAGTTTGTTTTAATGACATATTGAAAACAGAATGAGACCTCTGAGACCTGAAATGATCCAAATTTCACTGAACTTTCCAAGGAGAAATCATACTAGTATTTTACTGAATAAACATACTTTAATTGCAGAATACTGCTTCCCTAAATTTGTAGTGGTTTGCATGTAACCCTTGCAAAATGCTCAACATATAAAGTAAGTATCCACAAAGAATAATAATTTAAGCATGGTCTGGTTAACTTTTACTCTGTGGTTTTTAAAGGGATTTTTTTTAACAAATGTTTGCCTTCATCTTGGACATAATATCCCATAAATATACATCAAAATGTTTGTACTTCCCTTTCTTCTATGATACCTGATCCTATTGCCTACACAAACTGCATTTGTAGTTTAGTTAAAAAACAAGTCTAGTTTTTTCTAATGTTGGTTTCTATTTTGCATATGCACAAATGCATATGCACATGTGATAACAAAGGTCGGGGATGCTGCTGCACAAGGACCACCCTTTCCTGGAATTCTACATTATCTGGGCTCCTGACACTGGTGTCTTTTAGCACATCAAAGTCTTTAGAGGACATTGAAATCTTTTCAGAGGGAAGAAATGAAGGATATAGTAGAATAACTGGTCAAGATCATCAATACATCTCTGTTTGATATCTTTAGATGGGGCTCCAACTATAATTTTTTGGTGATAGGAAACAGGCTTATTTGGGGGGGAATAAGCACCAGTCAATGCCTTTTTTAATACTGTGCATAGTAAAGAACTCTGTGTCAACCAAAAGCAGCGTGAATGGAATAAGATGAGACAATTCCTACCAAGCTGTTTAATCTTTTCATAGCAGCTTTGCCTGCTCCTTAGCTCTAGTAATGGGATTAGGAAGTTTAGCTTGATGATTTTTTTTTTAAATATTCTTCTTGTTCCTCATATCTGCCAGCTTCTTGGCTGGAAAGGCCCATTTCTCACCACTACTAGCAGCCAAGGTTGCAAGGACGGGAAGTATTGGGAGGTTCCTAAGATGCGAATGTTAGTCTAAACCTTTCCAAAAGTCAGACGTTGGTGTGTATTTACCTCCTATCGCTTCAGGAATCTACCCAGCCTACAACTCCATCATTATATGGTTTAGCTTTGTTTTATCAGCTTGTTTATGCTTCTGATCCAGGAGGCAATTAAAACCGAAGCAGCGTTTAAAGATGTTCTTCAACAAATTAAAGTATCAATTTACATGAAAATGTTTCAGAATCAGTTCATTAAGAAAGGAGACTGCTCCTGCCATCCATGGTAATCGTCTCAGGCTCCCAGAAGAGCTGCTGGCAAGCACGAACCCTGTATGCTGACACGCAGGCAGCAGCAAAAGCAGAGATCAAAGAGGCTGGTAGAGCTCTTTAGGAAGGTGACACCTAACTTACCTTTACACCCCACTTTCTAATTGCTGCTCACAGAGCCATTTCCTCAAGAGAAGCACTGAAATTGTGTAGGGGTGTCACTTTGCCCAGGTGTACTCAATGTTGTGGCTCAGTGCTGCTAGAGGACATCTCTTAGAGCAGGGAACCACCACCACAAAACCCAGCACACCCGGCCTGCACTGAGTGTCTGTACCACAGCGCAAAACCCAAAGTCTTTCCTTACTTCAAAGGAAGAAAAGGAGGGGACACTCTATAGCAGAAATCCTGTGCTTGCAAGAGCCTGCAGTTTTATAACCAAGCAGTAGGTCTGTGTGTGTGTAAATTTAACTGTCACAGTCGTGTACAATTTAATCAGTCCACATAAAAAGTCTGAGAATGCCACTTTATTGACTACTCAGTAAATGCAGTGTGCATTACAGGAGAGAGTCTTGTCTTACATCCTGGGGATAATGTCACTGGTTTGGGATTCATAAATGAGGTCTGTACAGGAAGAAGGGATTATGCCAGCAATGCGAGAATTCACCACAAGGAATATTTACAAGCTATAAATCCAGTTGTTAATTTCAGGTTATCAAAACCAATCACTGTATCTCAGTTCTCAAACAACATCTGATCATCATCATCATCACACCAGCAATCAGCCACTGCAGAGGGAACACACAGTGAAGCTGAATTTCCTTGACTGTACTGCACTCGTTTCCTTCACTAAACCTTGAATTGCAACCTCAATTAACAAGAAATTTCTTGCTTAGGCAAGAACGGGGGTAGGAGGGGGAGAGTTCTTCAAGATGGCCATGGAAATATATGCTCAGCTTGCAGGAAGCAGAAATGTGTTTGTAATTTGCAACAGGAGGGAAAATAAAAGGCTGAAAAGAAAGATTGATTCCAGTTTTCAGACTATTAAATCAATGTCAACTTATCAAATCCTTGTATTTCCTGGAATGAGAACAAAGGTAACATAAATGAATATGCCTCCAGATTTGTGATCTGTTTACAGTTATACTGTGCACTTATTAACAGTATGACTATTCAACCACAATTAGAAAGACTACTATAATTTTTATTAAATTTAATGTGTAAATTTTGCACTTAGAAAAGTAATAAACAAAAATCGATCTCTGCAGAAGCTGTTCAGACAAGAACACTTCAGACTTTACTACCAACAGCTGTACTGAAATATTTCTACAACCACAGTATGCAACATAGCAGCTGTTCTAATCCTACCCAACATGGAGCTGAAACGGTACCGCGCGATCTCCTTGTGCAGCACCATCTCGGAGTCATAAATTCAGAGTTTGTCTTTTCTGTCAGATTTATGCACCTGTTTTATGACACCGTAATTCTATTGTCTTCACATGGAACCACTGTCAGTTTATCCACTTGTGACAGGAGAACATAGCCCAGAGAGCCCTACAATGGAAAAGACCTATCCAATTATTAGGACTTCTGCTTTTTCCACATCACAAGTTTGCAAATCGCTGCAATAAAGAAGCTCATATTAGCCCTTTGCAACACAAGAAAACTGTAGTTTGGATGTCAGTGTGTGTTCTGAATCATGTAAAAGATAAGATTTCTCTTTCTTCTCATTCTAGTTTTGCACTAATCATATTTTATTGTCTCAAGTGACAGAATGCTTATGCATCCTTGGGGATAACAATCTACAATGCTCTTGAGTTGTCATTTTGATGAGAGATTGGCTGGCTTAAATAAATAGGTCAATTCTAACATAAGGATTATCATTGAAAATCAGCTGTCAGAAGCTCTGCTTAATTTATTCTGACCTCATATCACAAAAAGCAACAGGAATCCTTCTGAAATACTAGGATAGTTTTGGCATAATTCCAGCAATGACAAAGACATTTTGATCAGTGGCTGTGTATATTCCTTTTACTATTGAATTAGGCACAGCATGTCTTCGCCAACATCCAACGAATTATTGCATGATGTTTACTCTTCTCAACTTCTTCATGGAATAGAATCCATCAGATTTTGTCAGAGTATTAGACATGGAAATGTGTTGATTGCCTTTGTTAAGGGCTTCATTTACCCTTAATGGGAATGTCCAGTAGGACACTGCCAACCAGAAGTTTGTCTGGGGCCTGGGCAGTGAGGAGAGAATTGGGTGCAAACATTTCCGTTTTACTTCTCCCACTCACATGCTGCTGTAGCTCTGTATACTTGAAGATTATATTACCTTAAGAAGAAAAAGTGATCCTTTGAATACAGTGGTAAAAGCTTAGTGGGTTATGCAGCAACAAACAAAACAGTGTTACAGAGCCTCAAGAACAGGACTAAAAAAAAATGCTACTGAATATACAGAAAGTTACAAGCACATCTGGAATTGTTCTGGTCTAAAAGGGAAACTCAGTCTGAGAAATTGAAAAGATCACAGTTGCTTATTTAGAGAAGAGATTAATAAGAGATGTACAAGAAGGTTTCCTAAAACACCCACTGTCAGACGAAACTGATGTCCCAGTCCTCTCAGTACACCGGAGAACATCACCCGGTGCACAAATTCAGCACCATTAGAAGAGGCGCTTTTTTCCAGGAGACTTTGCTGGAGCACCTTTAAGCTCGGGCCATCAGTAATATGTTGTGCAAAATGGGGTGGATGTTTGTCTGTATGGCAAGAATATGAGATATAAGTGAGTAAGACCTGGGAATCAAATCAGAGGGTAGACAGATGTAAACACTCTGTGTCTAAATGCATGTCAACCTGTAACGATTTGGAGGGCAGATGAACCCTTCCGTGGAAGGAGATTTCTCTGTAACAGTAATTGTCTCCAATCCTTCTTTCCTCTGAAGCACATTGAAATGTTGTGATTATGGAGTGCTTAGATTCTCTATTGCCTACAACTGTTAGTTCTATAAAACTGTGAAGTCCATGGCAAGTTACAGACAACAGCCATACCCTGGTGTTTGAAAGGAATCGTACGGGAGAAGGGAACTGGCTACAAGGAGAGGAAGTTGAGAGGACAAGTTCTACAGCTTGATAATGGGGTTTCTTCGGAAGTGATGATACAAGCTCTGTAAGAATTACCCTAATTATACACCGATGCCCATCCACCTGTCTCCTTTCACACCTGTGCACAGTGAGCAAGAAGGGAAGAGGGTTACATCATGGGATCGGGGCATGCCTGCCCACGGCTGCTCTACCCGGAGCTTCTCTAAACACAGTTCAGAAAAGGTTCCTGCTATTCAGGACTGGGACAGGCCAGCAGATGATGTCTCTGCTTTTTTTTACGTTACTGCCTATACTGCAGGGATTAGGCCTGACAGAGAAGATTCTCATGACTTGAAGGTTGGAGCCAACTGTTGAGTGCCTGAAAATGAAACGGTAAATCATAAAGGTATCAAGACTACAGAGCCTTCCTCTGGCTGACTGTGGTGCCTCACATCAAAAAGGAGGTACGAGGAGGACCTCCAGCAGTCCTTTCTCTTTAGTCTGTCTCCAGCCCAGTTTGCTTAGGTTGCATCCCTGACGGTTAGGCAGAAGAAAGCAAGGCACAGGATTATGTGAAGTCAGACTGCCCGTGGGGGTGGAGCGGGAAGAGAAATGAAAGAATATTTAAAATAAACAAATATACAGCCCAGGAAAAGCGCTTCCCAAGAATCTGCAGAGAAATGCCTGTAATCAGTTTATCAGCATAATTGTTTCTAATTAGGCTCCAGAGGCACATCACAAACATTGCTTGCTTTACAGAGAATTGAGCAGGGGTCTGGAGAGCGCAGAAAGGAAAATGTTTCCAGTGCTGTATTAATGACAATCATAACTCTCTGCACAGCCAGGGAGGCTTCGCGTCTAATTAGAACCATTCTTGCTGAAATGGGAGGCGACATGATTTGTGAAAAAGACACCCTCAGCATGTAATTTTCTATGTAACAAATCTAGAAAGATGGATGCTCTTTGATCTCGATTCTCCTGTTATTGCTGTTCACACTGGGAAGGGCGCTTTAATGAAACAATCTCAAGGTAATTTACCGCCTTTGAAGTCCTGAAATGCGCTGCCAACAAAATTTCTGGTTTAGTGGAGGCTGCTGCAGCAGTCACTCGGGGTTGCTTAATGGAGCACCAAAACTGGAACATCAAGACATCAAAGGTGAAGGTGCCATGTGATTAATAAACTAAGCTATTCATTTGTTTCTGCCTCAGAGGCAATCTGACAATTTATTGTCACTAGCTAATTTACACTTTGTGAGTACTTGCTCTTGCTAGTTATGCTGCCTATAGAACAAGATAAGTGATGTTTACATGAAGAGAGGAGGAGAATAGACCCTCTAAATCTGGGAAAAGAGGTGAAGAGGGAAGAAGGAAAGATATTTTCTGAAATGATTGTGGAAGCAACCGAGACTCTACAATTTTAGAGAGGGGAAGCTGGACCTCAGGGACTAATTTCTGCACTGTTCCCTTCCCTCCCCCTGCCTTCTTGACCATCCCCTTGTTTACATGCTGTTGCCAGGAAGCAAATCCCAATTAAAAGTGGATTACAAGGCAATGAAACAGCATTATTATGAGGGAAGAGTTACACCAATGCATTTCTATTTAATTTAATGGCTAGGCCAAGGGTTTCAATGATACTGAGCTAGAGAAGATGAGTCTTAAAAATCTCTGCTGACGTTGGGGGTTGCCATCAGTCTGGCCTCGGAGGAGATAGGATTGTGCCCATCAACTTCTGTCTTCAGCAATAAAACGAAGTCACTCATTGCATATTGGAAATGCACAGTCACCCGGTCAAACAGGACCTCGTTGCCTTGAGAAAGCCTGCAGTGAAATGAAACAGCCTGAAAGAGAGGGGGGAAAAGATGCTTTCACAGAGAAAGTAAAAACTTGTTTGAGATAATGTGTGATTACTTCTGTGATTGTAGTTTCTTCTGCCTCCACTCCTAATGAACCACACCTTTCTTTCCAAACAGGTGAAACTCTAGGCTCTTCGACTCATCCACACTGCCCCATCCTCATGCAATAACGAGCAGAAGAAAAACTATTTGTGTAAGAGCTCTGGGGCTGTAACTGGGATGTGGAGTCTGAAATAAGAAGGAGTTTGAGGGGTATGAAATGGGGATTCCTGAAGAAGAGGGCGACAGAGATTTGTACTTCACTGTACAGCTGAATTCTCACTCCTAGTTCCTGAAAAACACCCTTTTCCCCGGGAATGCCTTTGTGGCACAAGGCCTACCAACTGCCAGCCCCGCTTTGTGGGGCAAAGCAGCGAGGGGCACCCAGTGCATGCATACGGCCCTGCTTTCTAGACACAATAGTAGAGGCTTCCAAAACCTCAGGCTATGGGTAGTTCATATAGAAGGAATTTGGTCTGATGAGTCTGATGACTGATAAATTATATTGAGATACCTTAA
Organism: Crypturellus tataupa; assembly: GCA_034781795.1. Classification (NCBI taxonomy): domain Eukaryota; kingdom Metazoa; phylum Chordata; class Aves; order Tinamiformes; family Tinamidae; genus Crypturellus; species Crypturellus tataupa. The sequence continues at coordinate 403,457 of JAWLRI010000843.1, read as the reverse complement.
CAAAATTTATATTCAATTTCAGTTTCTCAGTCTTCCCTGAAGAAGGGGAATGGCCAATTCAGATTCACCTCAGAAGTCTCAATTTTGCAAAATTAGGATGGAAATCCCAGGTCAAAAAAGCTCAGGTTTCAAATAAACAAGCCTGATCATGGCTTTTTTGAACCCCTGGTCCACCCTGTCCTGTGGCACACATCTGTGTACGTCCCTATGACAGCTGTTTTCAGGGGAGGACCGTGTGGCGGTTGCCGCTGTACAGTCTGTACAGTGCTGTGTCCACAGGGATGTTGCCTAAGGCCTGCACGCAGGTCTGGCAGATATCCCAAAGTCCTTGAACACACGCCAACGCGCTCCAAAAAGTTACACCTTGGCTCTGCTCGGCAGCAGGAGAGACAAGGGATCCGAGGATATCCTACCACACCCAGGTACGGAGCACACAGGAGCCAGTCAAACTGGTTACACAGGCATGGTTAGGTGGTCCTGAATTCACAGCAAAAAATAATGTGCCAAACCAGTTTATAGGAAGATATCTGTGTGCCAGGCAAAGATGTCACAACTACTAGCCAATATTAACCACATTATGTGTGGGCACAAAGCATATTTATAGTCAACCTTTTCATGAACTGGTTATAAACTGGGTTCATAGTGGAAATGTAGGCAGGGCCTCCTGGGCTATTTTTGGTCCCTAAATGAGGCTAGAGATATCAAGAGAACGCCCTCTTTGATAGCACATTGCTTTCAGCTCTGGGTGGAAGGGGAGGTTCAGAGGTATGTAAAACTGAAGAGCAATAATAAAAAAATAAATAAACTAACAAACTACTATTAAACCTGTGAAAGACACTGTTTTGTGTGCGCTTGAAGCTGCAGGCAATGCCTCCAATCTGGCTTCTCTATGAACCCCTGACAATCTGTTTTCTCTAAACTTTGCTAGTGCAAAGAACCAAAGGAACCACAAGCCCCAGCAAGGCAGGAGAGAATGATTGGATTTTGCCCTTTTCTTTTTTCTGGGGAGGCGAGAGGGGCACGGGGAGGGAAAAGAGAAAAGAAGTCTCATCTCCCTGCTCTATGGGGGTTAACATGCAGCATCCTGGCTCCTGTCACTAAGAAGCATGATAAGACTTCAAAGAGTACAGTGCAGGGCAGATACAGGCAGGCAGCAAGGGAAAAAATGGGGCTAATAAGAACCTTGTAAAAAAAAAATATCCCCCAACAGAAAAGAAAGGCTAATGAGCCACCCAGATCATATATGATACAGTTGCTGTCTATCCTAAATAACCTCTTTTTATTAGCAGGTTTAGAGGACCCCAAACAGCGGCAAAATATTATCTGAGGTCCATAGCCATGGGCATAGAGCAAGGAAAGTGAATTTGAAGACCTGGCTACATCTGGAGTTTATCAGCTCTTTTCCTGGCTAGTATTACAGTAAACAATTATCTGTAGATCAGGAGACAGCAGGGACTTTAAAGACCCAAATTACAGAGAAAGGGAGAGAGAGAAGGAGAATACAGGAGATAAAAAGGAGTCTATGCATCTTATCGTACTAATGAAATCAACCTGACAATCATGGCAGGCTGCAAGGGTATTACACTGTCTGGTACTAAATGAGCAGTTACAGCACAGGCTCCTGTGTCAAACAGCAAATAGACACGAAAGAAAAGAAAAATGTACCGCTAGGTCAAGCCGAGTGATTTATAGGGAGCAGTTAGACAGCTGGTCAGTTTTAAAACCTTCTCAAGCGTGTTGTCAGGATAACAACATATTCAAATGCTGCGATTAGCATTTCAAGGGTCAGGGAATGATCTGCAGCACAACAACAAAAAAAACCCTAAAACACAATTAATGAGGAAATAGCAAACGCCTGCAGCTGTTGTGCTGCTTCTATACTGAGGAACAATCACCTGTTGCAAAGGCAGGAATAATACAGCTTGTGCTATGGACAAATTTGACTAATTTCCAGTGTTTCAAGCTTTAATGCCCTCGCCCGCCTTGAACTCGGGTTGCTAAGAAATGAAGCTCTTCCAGAAAGCAGCTGGAAGCTGGAAGTATTCTGTTCAGCATACACAAAATTTGGTCTCAAAAAGCTGTTTTCCCAAAAATGCAGCAAGTAATACAGCTGTGGACCAGGCTCAGTTGGAAATGTTAAAACGTAATGTATTTTTATAGGGGCCTGGTGCATACATCAGTAATCCTCAGGACTTTCCTCATTTTTGTTATGTTGTTATCATTTTAATCCAGGTATTTTCTTGTTTTTTCAAACAGATACAAGTAATTCTATAGCCGGAATTAATTAATAAATAAATAAATTCTCAGACAGAGTTTTGGGACCTGAACTGAAATATCTTTCTGAGGTGCAGTGGGAGAACAACGACCTCAATATGATTTATGATAAGTAAGGTTTCACAAGTCACTTGCAATGCTGTATAAATTGATTAAGGACAGGACTTTTTTTTTTTTTTCTATGTAGAAGCTTGCACTGACCTGGAGAACAGGGAAAATGGAGAAATGATCATGAATATTTATCTCCTTTTTCAAAAAGGAGAATTTGCACTGAATCCATTCCCAGTGCTTACACTTGGTTTTGTTTTTGTTTTCAACTCTACACAATTTTAATTAATATGAAAATGACTGAAAAAAGCCATTTTAAGCAACTTGAGCAGAATGTTAATGGTAAGCAAATTCCTTGACTTTTTTTGCTGATGTGAGGAACTCAAATATCAAAGTCAAATACCTCCTCAACACTGAGCACTCTTTAGCTCCCAGAGCAGAGCTGTGTCAGGAGGGGAACCGGGCAGCCCTGAAACCTGGCTCTGGCTCTTCTGCTTTGGGTACTGACCCTTCTGGTTGCTCCAGTGAAGCCGGGCCCGGTCACACAGCAGACACAGAGTCAGGAAGCAGGTTTGAGATCTGTTACTCTCCAGGTCTGATCTGTGGTTAAAGGGTACATAAAATCTGTGAGGATTTGGATCTAGAATCATGGGTATTTGCTCCACAGTCCATTTCTAGAGCAGAAGAAATAGCCAGGGGCTTCAACCAACAGATGTTTTCAAACAACTGCTTTGAAAGACCAATAGTGTGGATTAGCCAATTCTGGACAATAAACTAAAGAAAAAATCAGGAACTTTAAAAAAAAAAAAAGAGAGAACAACAAAAAAAATCTTAATCTTTTGTTTGTTCCTCTAGTTCTTCTAGTTGACAAAAGGTAGGCAGGATTACCAAACCCAGATTCAAGTGTTGAGTCACAAAAAAAAAAAAAAAAACAACATTCATAGGAAATCCTTGTGTTCAAAGCCAGATATCCTCTAGCAAACCAGCGTTCCCAGCGTTGAGATTTTGTAACAGTTTGGCCTGCAGGACAAATGCACCTAGCGAAAGGTTTCTCATCTTGATGGGATCTTCACTGAAGCTTTTTCCTATGGCCCACCATGAAATTAAGACAATCAGCGTGTTCACTTCTTGTATTGCAGACACAGAACAACTGGAAGTTTTTCAAACAATTTTTATAGAAAGATCCCACTTCTTTCCCATCAGTTTATTTGACAGCAAAACCTGACAATGTCAGATCTGTGCCAAGCAGAACTGCAAAAATCTTATGAAGGAAAAATGCATCTGAGAACACAAAGTGAAATCAGAAGTGAAACTTTCTCCTTAAAGTTTTCTTGAGATGGAGCCAAAGATCAACAAAATGTAAAAGGTCTTTGTGAATCGGTGGGAGGGGGGGGCACATCTTTTTTTACTACAGGCATGAAGGCCCTGTAACAACTTTCCTGACTAATAAATGCTGTAATCCTATAATTGCCACTCGCATATTTGTACATGTGAGACCAAATGCAGTTAAATTTTTTCCAGTCAAACGAGGAAAAGTAAAGACAGTTCATTACTTGTTCGTGTGGAAGAATGAGCTGCCCTCTCCCTGAGACTGGGACCTCAGGAATCACTTAGAAAGTGGAAGGATCCAGGGTAAATTGTTAACCAAGGATTTTATAGAATCACAGAATCACAGAATGCCTAAGGTTGGAAGGGACCTCTAGAGGTCATCTAGTCCAACCCCCTGCACACACGGGGCTGCCTAGAGCACGTGGCACAGGGCAGCATCCAAACGGGTCTTGAAGATCTCCAGGGAAGGAGACTCCACAATCTCTTTGGGCAGCCTGTTCCAGTGCTCTGTCACCCTCACTGTCAAGAAGATCTTCCTTAAGTTCCTGTGGAACTTTTTATGCTTCACTTTGTGGCCATTTCCTCTGGTTCTATCAGTGACTACCAGTGAAAAGAGGCCACCCCATCCTCCTCACTGCCTCCCTTGAGGTACTTATACACACTAATTAGATCCCCTCTCAGCCTTCTCTTCTCCAGGCTGAACAGACCCAGCTCTCTCAGTCTCTCCTCATAGGGCAGATGTTCTAGGCCTCTGATCATCCTAGTCGCTCTGCGCTGGACTCATTTATTTTTGAGATTTGAAAAAAAATCAGTGAAATCTGAAAGTTATGAATGTGTGAACCCCTGATTGTTCTGGTGCCAGCTGGGACGAAAAGGCAAGGCAGGATGTGCCAGCAGGTCCCTTTTATTGCCCACCAGCCCAGGAGGGTCCCTTTGCCTGAGGAAAGACAGCGGAGGCTGAGGCGCTCCACCCCATCCTGGTTTGCAGTGTTGACTTCATGTCACACTGAAGGCATTGCAGTGCCCAGTGGTGTCCCTTGAGGCCAGGACAGTTTTCTGAAGATGTTCAAGACTGTTTGGCCCATCGTGCTGACAGATTTCGAGCCAGATGACTATCTTAAGAAGCTCTGCTTGTACTTTTCTATTGTTCCTCTGTCTAGATGTGTAATTCTGGTTTTGTTTGTGTCATGGGAAGATGTTGTCTTGTTCTCTGTAATAGGTTTTCGAAAAGTAACATTTTGTTTGCAGGGAAAGGGAAGAAAAAAAGCAAGTGACAAAGAACACTAAATTAGTGTTACTCAAGATGTTTATTTGCACTGTAAGATTAGTAGTACAAGTATTTCAGTTCCCATTCTCTTGGCTAAAATCTTTTTTATTATTATCTTTGCGCAATTGCTAGAACCTACTGTTTAAGAATAAATAATAACACGCTAAGGCTTCTTAATGGACTCAAATTATCTAAAGGACAAAGAACCAGATTCTCTGGCTTAAACGTCTGGCTAAGCTGTATGACTCAGAGTCATTTAAAAGGAACAGGAGAAAGCATTTCCCTATGCTCAGGGGTTTTTCTTTTGGATAAAGGGTGATGAAACATGTGATAAACATCCTCCCAATATAGGGCACAGGGACAGCAAGGGGATACATATGTGATGCGGCAGCAAGATATCACTGAGCACGGCAGGGATGCACACGGATAGAAAGTGGATGGAACGGAGAAATCCAGAATGCGTTTGCATTGGAGAAGATTTGTTTTGATAGGGCTGGCCCCAATTGCTTGGCCAAACATGCAAGACTAACTTCTTAATTGGTATAAATCAAGTAGAGTGTAAACTCATTCATTTTATTGGGACCGTGTCTATTTATAGCAGGTCGGGACTGGATCCATTGTTATGCTGTTGTAAGAGCGTGAGGCAGATATGTCATGAAGTTTATTTTCTAGGCTTGTGTTTTAAGTAAGTGCTGGATTTAATGGAACTCATAAATGATGATAAATGGTTAGTAAACAACAGCTTTTTGTCATACATGGCAGACAGTTCAAAGCAATTTTGTTCAGTAGACAGCACCTGATGAAGTTATTTACTCAGTAACTCAGGTCTCTAAAAGCAAAACATCTGCTGCAAGTATTTTCTTCTCTCTCTCCCTCATCCTTTTCTTATTTAATGGTTTATATCTCTCTGTCTTTCGCTCTCTTCTTTTTTTTTTCCCCTGAGGAAGTTGTCAGTGCATTTTTTTCAGATTTCCCAGGCAGATAGATTATCATATGATACAGCCCGTGGTTGTGAATATCACGTCTTGCTGTTTGACATGATGCTTCTCAAAGAAGATGCACCGCCCTGGGGGGCAGAGGTGTGGAGAAGTGACTCTACTTCCTCAGCAATCAAGTTTAAATAAAACAGCTTAAAAATATCCATGTAATGTTCTGCACAAAACTCCTGCTAACCACAAGCAAGATGAAGGGCAGTCTAGTTTCCTCCTCACCCCTCTGTTCTTCTTGTTCTGCAGAGGAAAGAAGGGAGAGTGAGGCTAGACTAGCAAATCCAGCATCAAAGGCACAGCATCTGTCATTGGCCTTTTTTATTAGTGAAAGTGCATCTGGTTGGTCCCAAAGCCAAAAAGGACTCTTTTGTGTTATTTTTTTTTTCACCCATTGATTACAGCCAAATTTGGACTGTTCTGATGCTCCTGGGAGGAATTCAGAGCTGGCCAGCTGTTTCAGTATGGTAAAAGCACACGCTGCAGTTGGAGGTGCTGTTATTAGACTGAGATAGAAAAACAAGGCCTGACCACTTATGGTCATTAAAATCCCAGGACAGTTTTCTGAAGATTAATAATAGCAGCCCTGGAGGAGGAGGATTTGACAGTTTCATGCAAACTAAATTGCATTCTGTCTGCCACAAACCCCCTTGCAGTTTCAATTGGATTTGGTTCTCCTTTTATTCACTTCCTCCCCTGGAATGTGGTCATATGTTGCTAAAGAGAAGATATGTTGCGCCCCAGAGGTGATTGCATTCCAGCAAAAGGTAAAGTGATCCCTTTGTACCGCCTGTGCGCGAGGACCAACCCTAGCTGCAACAGTTCTAAATTAATATCAATGGATTCTGCATGAGAATATTGTCCTCCATCTGCCAAGTACCATGTAAAGCCTGAACTAAGGATATCTCTGAGCCAAGATTCACAATATTCCTAAATTTGTGGCAAACCAGAGAAATTCTCTAAAGCGGAGTGAGCTATAATATCAGCAAGCTACAGAGAGAGAGAAGTGGATACGTGGTACTCTGGGAACTGGAAGGTTTTCCCCAAAGTGCACTCACCTTACAGAATCCCCACTCTAGAGAAACAGTAGTTGGGGCAGGGGGAATTTTCCAGGGTTTGGAAAATGTGGGTAACAGCACACCAGAACAGAAGAGAGATGAAAAAGAACAGGGGAATTAACATCAACAGAGGATGGGAGTCATTTTATGCTTGATTTTGAAGCCTGCAGAACTAAAATTCTCTTGGGTCTGAATGACTGGGTGCAGGGCAGTTGCTCAAAGGAAAAGTTTCTTTCTTGTAAAGAAAATTAGCGGCAGGCAACAGCTCTGACTCATAGCAAGCCAAATACAACAACCTTGAGCAGTTAATTCTCCCTTGCGGTAATAACAAGGGGGGCCCCCAGTCTGAACAGGAATGAGATAGGGATGAAGAGGGGGACAGAGGGGTCCTTCCCCTCAGCTCTCTGGGCACACAGGGCTGAGGAAGGGCAGATCAGGAGAAACTCTCATTTCCAATCAGATACTATATCAAAGCTTTAATACACAGCCAAAGGGATCCTTTTTGGGGGCTAATGATGGTCAAATCTCAACATGTTTTCTGTGTCAATTTAGCTTGAAAGACGACTGCCAAAATTAAGATACTTCAAACACAGGAAAAACTGCCATATTCCTTGAAGTCCCCCATCCTCCCTGCTCACTAGATCTTTTTCTCCAAACACCAAATTTGAGGGCCCTGACCTCAAAAAACACCTCACCCTAGGCAAGGTTTGAATCTCATGCCAGTTGGATTCAAACCTGAACCTCCCCCAGCCCTAAAGGGAGCTTTCAACTCGACTGTTACAGTTTCATTTATTTTAGAGGTTATTCGTGCTGCTGCTGAAGCTTATGGGAGTTCTTTATGTTATTTATTTATCTCTTTGATCCATTGTTCCCAAGTCAGTCATTCTATTTCTTTCTGTTTTCAACCTAAATTGTTTTACATCTCTCATTTTCTTAGTCATTTCTTTTGTTATTGTTTCTCCTCTTTGGTCATTTAGAGAAAAAAAAAGCCTTCAAATTAAAAGTATGCAATTGGTTGGTTTTGGTAACATTGGGGAAAAATGAAGAATGAAAAAAAAAAAAAAAAAGTTTGCATATTTTTAAATTCTCTTTTATTTCTCTCTGAAATAGTTTTTGTCCCTTGAGGCCACTTGTCTAAATCTCAAGGGCTAAACCTCCCTAAGCCAAGAAGCCTGGTGCAAGATGAAGTACAGTTAATGGTCAGAAAAAGAACAATCATTTGCCTACTTTTTTAGTTGCCAGCAGGTGAAAACCTCTTTCCTTTACATCTCATTTGAACTGCAGAAACTCTTTAGCTAATGCTAAATGAATAGTTAGCTTAATTGCTGACGGGAAGCCTTTTAAAGAAGGGAGTTTGGTAAAGTCATTTGTTCCTTTTGCATCTTTATGTTCAGTCTGACACGGGTTTAACCTTTACTCCTAATCCCTTTGTCAGTCAGGTTCAACTTTAATCTCAGAAAGTAAAAGTATCTGCACTGTTTTGTTTTAAGAGGGGAATCAAGTATCTGTTTACTAAAAATGAAAATGGAGGTATTGCAGGGATTGAGGTAAAAGATGAACAGAAATGCTTCTCGGCTGGTACCAAGGAGGGAATCCAGGTGTGCATCAAGCTCTAGGGTGCCTCTAAAATACCTTAAGAAACCAACAGGCTGTGGTGTTTTGGAGAGCTACTTCTCTATTTACTGCTTTGTCTGAAGGCAGAAACATTGCTCCAACACCTCAGAAGTTCTGAAAATCTTATTGAATGGAACAAGATTCTGGGGCCAAATTCATCTTATCTAAATTTAGGTGCTTGAATCAGGAGCCTGGTTGCTCCTAACTTCCATTTATAGTCCAAGGATATAGGAAGATTATTCTAGAAGGAATTTAGGTGTATTAAAGTCCTACCATTCATGTCTATAGTCCTTTTTTTTTTCTTATTACGCCTGAGTCTAGGCTGACCAGCAGTAGCCATTTCCTTGGATTTCTTGACATTTTTTGCCCATCACATGGACCAGTTGTCTGGCACCAACAGGGAAATCCCGTCATGATGCACTGATGCACAGAGTGAGTGGACTGTTAGCCAGGGAACGCATTGCCACAAGGTCTTGCTGAGGCCATAAGCTTAGGAGGATTCAAAAAGGTATTAGATACTTATATTGGTAACAAGAATAGCCAGGTATAATAATAAAGACTAAAAAAATAAACAAGAGTTTTGAGAGAGCTATAAACCTGCATTCTTCAGGGCTTATGTGAACTTCTCACTAATGAGAGTTTGGAGGAAACTTTGTCCAGTGGAAATTCTCTGGGATTTATGTTTTAACTCACTTAGGCACTTTTGAAATCCCACCCCCTGGGCTTGCTGGACTTCTGATTGATCCAGGATGACATTTCCTGTGAGCATATGTTCCTAATCATCAAACAATGCACAAATTTGTTTTTAAAAAAAGTTCCTGGATAATTCAGAAAAACAAGAAAAGCAAACTTTCCCCAGTAAATAGTCACAAATAATTTGCTCGGCAGGGTTCCCTTCCTTAGTTTGTATGACTCGCACAGCCTACTCCCATTGCCTTGCTGCTGCACAGGAAAAAACTCGGTTTTTGGTCTATTTATTTGATTGGTTCTGATTTTTTTTTAACTGACTCCAAAAATATTATGGATGCTTTAAAACCTGGAATGAAGGTGAGGTGTACACCTGAAATAATTTCCATTCTATGGAATACAAAAACCAAAGCTTATTTAGGCTATAGAAAACATTAACCACATTTCTTCAAATCTCCAGTTAGAAGCAAGTTCCAGTTTGGGATGCAGTTTGTTCTATGTGCTTTTACTGGCCAATCTGTTCTAAGGAGATGCAAAACTTAGTTCTGGATATCTGGCATCTGAGAAGAAATTCTGGAGACAGACACTGAACGGGACCTTGTGTCTATCCTCCAATTCTTGATCGCAATGAAAGTGGGTCTCCTCAAACATGTGTTTTCACCATAGCATGTAGAATAGAGACCCAGCACCTTCCAGGAGGGAGCTAGACAGACAGAAGGGTAGGAACAAAGCTCAGCCAGCAGCAAAGGATTCAGAGGCTGTAAAAACAAGGTTATGCCAAAGAATTTAGTAGCATATATACTCAGAGCACACAAAAATCTCTCCTCACCTAGTGTAAATAGATGATGCAATTATAAGTTAGAAAGAGAGAAGTCTAAGAAGTCTGAGCCGTCCTTTGTTCCCGGTTTCTCCTCTGTGCTGGAACGATCATAGTGCAATGCTACTTATATAAAGGTCAAACTATTGTACACCCTGCAACATGTTACTATTATAATCTCCCTGGTAGCTTCTAGTCATTGCAAAATAATTGTTCTGAATTTTTGTAGAAGGCTTTCGTGGGCTTTTTTCACTCCTTCTTGATCTGTGCAACTGACTCATAAGACTGGAAGAGGAGATGAAGAAGCTAATTGCTGTGGGAACTGACATCACCAGGTTCTTGGGCTGAGCACCCAAAGCTGGTTTTGTTTCGCTGAAACCCCAACACTGAAACTACTGTTCTGTCGTTCTTCTTAGAACTAGCTGGATGTCCATTAGCGTGACTGGAAATAAACAAATTGCTGCAGCAACTGGAAGATAAAATGAGCAGAAAGGCTGTTTGTATTATATAGATGGCTTTTTAAATTTACAAATGCCTGAAAGATTTTTTTTAACTCAGTTAATCCTTGCTAGCCTTTCAGTGATTTGGCTTTGGCCATTTAAATCTAGTTTCATAGTTGCTCATACTGAAGAATAGCTCTCCTTCTTTCAAATCCAGGGAAGATCCTCAAAAATAATTAATTCCAGGATTGGATCTCCGGGGATGACAAAGGGGGTTGCAGCCCTTTTCCCTGTTAACATCTATGCATCGATTCATGCCTTATGTGCTTGCCCCAGCCATAAGGCAAAGCAGTATTTGCCTAATTGTGTAGCCTGCTTCATTATCTTTTCCTAGCTCATAGCATAGCAGCATCCAGATCTGATTCCTCCACATGTTGAAATGATTATTCCAGATAAAGCTGGTGCCTAAATGCTAGGAAAATCATCTAGGCTGTCTTGCTTGGCTGTACTGAAAGAGTTTCAGCATACAGAAGTCTCATCATAGCAGATTTCCAGATGTTCTTGCCATCTTTCCATTTGAAAGTAAGACAGGATGTGTCATTGACTCCAGAAAATTTATGTATGTGCTGAAATCTTCACATGCGGTTAAGGCTGCTGCTGTAGAGCTGCAAGGCAGGACCTTTCCTCCCGCTCCTGGCCGCCACCTCCTCTCTAGCAGAGCCCTGGATCACCCGTGTGCCTACCTGGGTTCCCTGCCCTGGTGCCCGTGTGTCTTGTCCGCAAAAGTGAAAGCTGAGTGCTGAAAATACTCTGCCATTTGGAGGCAAGGGACATCCTGGGACAAGTGTTCCTGGTCACCAGTCTGGGCTCTACCCTTTCATGAGAATGCTGTTTTTAGATAGCCAGGTTATTGCAAGTCTGCGAGCTGTTGGATTGATGGCAAAGAGGGGATCTTTTTTTTGCAGATCCCAAAGATGAATCCAAGTTCCTCCTAGAAACTAGAGAGGTCTGAATTCCTGTGGGGCTCTGCACACGCACAGCAAAAGTGCTCTATTATAGTCAGCTCAAAAGTGCTCTGCTGTAGTGTTACTTCTCTCACAGTCAGCTCAAATTATGGAAAGGGAGTATTTCTGCTCAGGGAAGCAGAACTTGTACTACAAATTGCATTATAAGCACTTGTTTTCTCAGAGAACATGCCTAATTGAATGGCAGTGAGATGAATCTCTTAATTCTTTGCCGGTCTTGGCCACCCACCCACTCAGACGGATGAATCAGTTCTTTCCTTGGCAGCCAAATGGGGAATTAGAGGTGGCATCATGGTGAGAACATCTTTCAGTGAAGATGATGCTTTCTATTCCACAAAAACCCCATCTCTTCCATACACCAGGCTGTTCAACAGGTAATATGGGCCTTTATGGACCAAGACCCACCGAAAGTCTGAATATCATTGTAAGAAGTGGTCTGTTTATTTAAGGCTTCAACTATAGATTTGGGCTTGCATATGACTTCTGTTGTCCTATGTTATATAGCATGTGATGTAGTCAAGGAATTATATGCTCATGTGCCCTATTTTATCATGTTTTGATTTATAATGCATGTTGATTTCATTTGCTGTCCACATACTATTAAACCACTCTAAATAGGTGCAATGATAATACCAGATTGAGACCAGGTGAGGCACTTGCTTAAAATAACGCTGAGGCCGGTCCTGCCTCTTAGGGTTAGAGATAGCTGGGTAGGTGGATGCTAGTTTGGATTTCATTATATTATTTTGATTAAATAATACCAAAGGCCCTGTGGGCAGCAAGTAGGCACCTTTCTAAATGCTATGCACTGCAACGAGCAGATGTAGCTCAGTATGTTCTCTGCGGTGCTTTTCCTTCCCTTTAGCGTCTTGAGCGAGTAACCCACAAAGCAATTGATACCACTTTTCTCAGGTTAATGTGCACTGGATACACACATGTCAATCAGCTGTCCATCAGCATTATCTTATCACGTTTATCATTTGTTCTGCTGGCAGAACATGACTACCTCCCTGCACCCAGAACAAACCTTGTCAGCAGTTTTACTGGAGAAGTGCAAAAGCCGCATGTGCGTGCATCACTGTTCCTCATGGTGAACATACATCTTTTCCACTTTTAAATACAAGAAGATGTCTTTTTCTATTTAAATTGTGTTGCCTTTTGCCTGTTTTTCTTGTTTTAGTGTGCCGAAGACAGATTGCTCTGTGGCATGATCAATGTTCAATAATCTGAACAAAGGGAAGCAGAGAGATGACGTGAACTTCATAATACCAAACATGTATAAATTAATTAGGATAAAAGAAATGTTATGTTTAGTATATTGACCTTTGATGAATGAAGTCAAGGCATAGAATGAGGTCATAAATGTAATGAAAAATGAGTTTGTTTGTTTGGTTTTTTTAAATGTGGTACACTTAAGGTGTAATTCTAGTAATCCACCAGTGGATGATCAAGAGGACGGCAAGAGCCAAGTTCCCAAAATCTTAACACCTCCAAATGATGACGTGTTCAAATGAATGAGCTTTACAACAGGCTGATGCAGAAATCCGAGATCCCAAACTCCATGCCCGTGCTTCTTCGGAACACAAATCTTCTTTTAGACTCTGTATTTTGCCTTTTTAACGCAGAAAAATTGTGAATAAACCATTAAATTGATGGAACTTTGGTTTCAATTTCTCCTCTTTTTCTGAAGTTTTCTACTCTAAAAGATAAATAATTCTAAGGGAATTCTCTAAAAGATAAATAATTCTAAATAATTTTATGACCACTAAATGTGTCATTATTCAGGCTTAGGCAGCTATAAAGAAAGACTTTTCTTGGTGTAAGACAAGGGAGACATATAGGGAGACAGGAAGGTATATCCCTGATGTAGCCTTGTATTGCATATTCACCCTCATTATAGCAGACCTGGGGTCTGATTCTTACTCCTTTAGAATTTCTGTATTCTCTTTGAGAGATTTTCTCTCTAATTCTCTTTGATTTCTCCAATGACAGCTGTTTGTCTTGAAACATTGACTCTTTTTCTTAATGAACCCATTTCTTGGATTGGATGTTTGCATAAAAATCTTAAATTTCTCTCATTGGCTGGAAAAAAGAATACAGAAAATTCTAAAAAGCCTGTTGAAAAAGATACCTTCAAACTATAATTCAGGTAAGCTCAGAAATTATTTTTAAACCATACTGCGATTTGCTGATTTACACTGATATTTTCTCAATGTGTTAGGTGGGCAACGTGGTATTTTTGCCAGACCACCCTTTGCATGAAAGCAAATGACCTTAGAAACTGTCGCTAACTCTTGGCATAACCTGTGCACAGAGTGCAGCAGTGCAGCCTGCCTGAAACAGGCAGCTTGACGCAAGCAAAATAAGGATATCAGCCTGAGAGCCAAAAGAGCGATTCAGGAGGGCCATGCTTGGGTAGCTGAACCCATGTTCTCAGATCCTTTTGCCCAACGTTCTCCAGGACCATGTGGTGCCCCCTCCGAGCCTTCCTTCACCCGCTGCAGCAGCAACCAAGAAGCTTTCAGCAGGAGTGGGCTCTGATCCCGTTCCCACAAAAGGCAGTTGATTGTTACAGATGGACTGCTGGTCTGAACCGGTATGTCAAATCCCACGTTAACTTAAAAAACATTAAAATGATAACTTCATCTCAAGTTACTTTCCTATTCATCTATAGAATTTCTCAATTATGTATGACTAATTTTGCACAAAGTCATTATTTGGAGCAATTTGTCTGAGAGGCAACACCTTCAACCTTCCTGGATGGTGGGTGGGGAAAATGTCATAATCAGTTCTGCTTTGGCATGAGTTATTAAGCGGTCACAGGAGTTCAAAGGAGAGAAATAATGAACAGGTAAGTCATTACATGCAAAAATTCTTCTTCTATATTATCAAAATACAAATTAATTACAGATAAGATCAGATGAATTTTCTTTAATGTCAGTTTTTTCCCAGAGATGGTAATGAAAGCACAGAGTATGTGGGAGGAGAGGAGTGGAGATGTATGGAAGGGATGTTTTATTAATGTTGGCTTGATTTCACTGGGAAGACATTGCCTGTGAAAGCAGCAAAGGAATCAGGAAAGGCTCTGGGACATGCAAATAAAATCATTTTTATTGCACTTAGTGTGCTAACTCATGCATGATCTCATTCAGGCTCTCAAAGCAATCATAAAACTATCTCCATGCAACAATTACTCCATCAGCCAATGCAATCAGCAGGTAGGGCAGCTGGCAGCCCTTGCCACAGGATCCTCCTGAATTCATTAGCTTGTGGTCGGGATACCTGAACGAGTTTTCCATTCGTGATTTTTAGAGGATGACCGTAACTAAAGTGAACATATGACTCACCAGAGTCAATAAATAAGAAAGCCCACCCCGTTCCCCTCCCCACTTTTACATGCAATACTAATATTCACATGACAACAAACATTTTCAAAATAATAGTCCTATATACTTAAGACTAATCAGAGCGGGCGCCATCCAACTTGCAAAGGTAGCAATTTTCCTTCATTAAAGCCAAATCAGGAGAGAGAACTTCAGGATTCCTTAGGGCTAATTACAAGGTGTTAATAATAACAATATAATGGCAGCAATTTTCTAGCTTTGCCCAAACCTATAATCTACCCTGAGTGCCTTATAGGATTGTCTCTGAGTTTACATAAAGCCAAGTGTTAGCCCAAAATGTTTTAAGTAATTTAATTTTTACATCATGTCTCCAGTCTGTTTGCAGCAATGTGGTAATTGTTAATGGAGAACGTTTTTGCCGGGGAAGAGGACAAGTAGCAGCACGACGGCTCCGAATAACCCTCTCGCATTCTCCTCGGAGCGCACGTTGTATCCAGCAGCGCTCAGACCCAGGCTGCAGCCCCGCCTGCCCGGAGGGACCGCGGCGGCATTTCTGAGGCCCTCCTGCCTGCAGCCGAGCGGAGTGAGCCAGCTGATTATAAAAGAGCTCGAGACAAACAACAAACAGACAAACATACAAATTATTTTCACATCCACCGCCTAATTGCTTGTTGAAAACCCTCTAGGACTCCGTGATCAAATGTGGTGTATTGCTCGAGCCGTGGTGATTCACTGGTCAAAAATTTCCAACCACACAAGCAAAGCAACAGCCTTGACACTGAGAGGGATCCTTGAGCAGCAATTTAAAAATGGGAATTGCTCTGTAGTCTCTCCAGGTCGCATCCAGCAAGCTCTCCCTGGGAACAGGTCTCCCTGACATCCGGAGGGCTTTCAAGCTCAGGTCATAATCCTGAAAATCCTGTAGTCTGACATGCAGCACAAAGGTGAGAAAGAAAGACGGCTCAATACAAGCAGAAAACTGAATCTCAAATTAATCCCTTGCTAGATTTCGAAATTGTCTCACTACTGATCTGGATGCTGCTCTCAACCTTGTGATCACTTAATTTGACAATGTAATAGCATAATGTAATATAAATTGCACTTGAAAGCAGTGCCGCGTTCAAGGGCTTTGTAAAAAAAATTGTTTTTTTTTTATCACAAGCTAGAGAGAGTAGAGAACTAGTTCTAAAGGGAAAAAATAAAAACAATTTATTTTTCTTTTTTTTCCTCAGAGAAAATATATTAATCTAGTGGGTCAAATTTTAGACTGAATCAAAACAATTTATGAATGAATTCTAACCTTCCTCACAGATGACATAAGTTAATTTTCTCTGAGAAAAAAAAAAAGAGGAATTATGGAAAATTGCAAAATTTGTTATGTTTTCATTCAGAAATGAATAAATGACACCTTACAGAGCTACAATGCAAGACCATATTAATTTCAAATCTTCTTGCTGTTTGAAAAACTTCAAAAATTGATTTTTAAAGTGGATCAGATTTCTAAGAGCTGGGAAACTTGCCCATATTGGATCTTCAAAAAATAATTTTGAAATCCTATACAAACAGCTTTGTGTAGGAAATTTTTGGTACTACTCAGGTGACAAAAGTACTTGGTTTTCAGGCAGAGTTGAGAAGAGATAAGAAGAGAAGAAAAATAAGCAGACTGACGCAATAGCGATACATTTTTTACACCACAAAAGAGGGGTGTTCATGAGAAAAATATGTGGTGTTTGTGTGAGAAGGAAATATCTCAATTTTTCTGCTTCAGCAGCACACCTATTTTTAGGATCTCCTCCTAAATCAGACGCATTTTCTGTCACATTGTGTAAAGAATAGGTTGCAGTGGAGTCAGCTGGGTTCGAGGGTGGTTCTGCTCCTATCTTAGCAGATAACCCTGAGAGAAGCAGCCAGTTCTCCACTTCCGCGCTACATCCCGCTTCTCTGTTCAAAAGCTCTACGAGCCTCTACTCAAAAGTCCTTCCTGCTTTGATGTCTAGAGATGAAAAGCGTTATTTGAGGTAAGAAATCACAGTTGAGCCCTAATCTAAAAGAGTCAGTGGCTACTAATGATGAGTGATTTAGTTCCATAGCACTAATTTTTGTCTCTCTATGTGTTTATTTTATTAGACAGTTATCAGGTCAAGTGGCGCTAAGAGGATAAATGGAGGGTATTTCTTGGGGATAACTGCACACACCCACCCAAAAAAAAAAAAAAAAAAGAGTTTGCTCCTCCTTCCTCTTCACAGTTTACCATCATAAAGTTATTACGGAGCAGGAACTATTTTTTTTTCCTGCTTGTAATCAGATGCAACTCCAGCACTAAGTAAATCGAGCATTTCACACCCATTCACTAAAGTAAATTTGTTCTGATTTATCTTATATACTTGTCAAATGCTGTGCCAAGACGTATAAACAAACGATTTTCTTGGATTGTTTCAAGATAATCATATTAACGTATTTACTTTATTGGTTTTGGGTGTTTTCCAAGTGAAAAATACTTGAAGTAGGGTCCAAAACCAGCTTTATTTCATTACCAGTTCTGGTGCTAATGGGGGTCTCATTGATCTTCTCCTGTTCATGTCAATGAGCCAGAACTGTCATACAGGAGGTTTTCAGTGGCAGTTCATCATCAATTTATTCCTGCAAAATGTCTCATTTAATAAACACAAAGTGTGAGACAGCAACAGCGGAGCATGACACTGAGTTTGGGAAGAAGTGGTGCTTGTCCACTGCAGTGAGAGGATCTTGGTGGATTCCTGTGGGCCAAGGTGCATAAACACAAGGATACACTACATACAGCAGATACGGGGCTAGGAGAGATAATAACAAAGACTGAAGGAGTCCATACCCCAGCCACTTATTTTAACAAGACTCTTAGAAAGGGAAACATTAACCAAGGGAGCTTGTCTATCACAGCAAAAATCAGCTTTGCCCATGCACAAAGGCTAACGGGATAAATGATAATGGGAAAAAATAGAGTGACAAAAATGTCATTTATTTTGCTGCTCACATCATTTCAATACATCTGAAAATCTGGACTGATAACACCTCTGAACTCAGCCTTCCCTGGATCTGCTGCAGTTTAGGGATTAATAGGATCAGGCAGGCCAGGGTTGCAGACACCTTGTTTTGTGATGGAAAACTACCTTAAAAAAAAAACATTGGCTTAATGATGCAAGTCATGGCTTGTAGGAAAGGCACACTTTTAATTAAGGTGAAGCACTGAAGGTGAAATTCAAGAACAGAGTTAAAAGGGGCCCGGATCTCTCACTGGAGCTAAGGGTGAGGAAAGCAAACCTGGCGTTGGTGGGCGGGCAGGCGCTGCTCCGTGGTGCTGAGCAGCGGTGCTGCCACCATCCTTCCTAAACTGGTTTTATGCTGCCAGATCTCCAGGTGCTTTGCAGAAGATTTCTGTTATCATTGGCCTTGTTTCAGTGATAGAGTAATGGTGGTCTCAGTCAATGGTGGTCATGCTAGGTTACCCCCAGACCAGTTGCAGCATCCCAAATGGGGGTCTCCTGAGTCCAGCACAGTGCTGGAATCTGCTTAGAGTTCTTTTCCCAGTGGGTCCCATTTTTAGGGGGAGTGAGCATCACAAAATGCTCATATCCCAGAAGACAATACAACCAAACCCAAACCATGTGTGGATAATTTTTATATGGAAAGACCTCAGCAACTTCGTATCTGCGGCTCTGCATCCCTTCACTCTGGTTCCTGATACCTTGCCATACAGGATGCTTCAGGGAAAGGCTCTTTGGATTGTATGGGCCCCTGACACATCCACATCATAATAATAGCTTTAAAAAGATGAATTTGGTGACTCCTCCTCCCTTTGCCATTCTTTTAATTTGTGTCTTTCTGCACGTCGACTTCCTATTCTTTTCTCACGGAGGTGACTGAGATTAAAGGTTCATTGTGGCTGATTATTCAGGAAAGTCCTACTTTCTAAATCTGCTTCTAATTAAAAAGGGGTGGGCGGGAAAGGGAAAAAGCCCTCCTTACTGTACACAGAGGCAGCCTAATCCGTCCTGCTGACTTTCATAGGCATGAGTTTCTAACGTAGTATTAATAAACTATTTTCCTAGATTTATGTTTCTTAACCCTCCTCACCCCAGAGATTTTTTCGGATGTGAGCTGTAGATGTCATTTCAAGAAAAGATGGGCATCTGACTTTAGTCTGAACATCAGTTTATTTATGAGGGAGGGGGCCAGGAGTTCAACCCTTGTATTCATAACAGGGCTAAGCAAACAGGTCCGACCCAACTCTAAGCCATTCTAAATAGACTAAAGAGCTGGTAACCTAACTCCTGACCATTACGAGAGTTCACATTTAGGTTGTGATTTTACTCCATTCCCAAATGTCACTTTATCCTTGCTTTTCAGGAGCTTATTTTCAAGGATTTATGAAATGTGAGATGACAAACCTGGTGCAATAATGTTGTGGAGATTTGCCCTTAGCTCACCCTAGGAAATATTCTGCACAAATGGTGCGAAGGTGGCTTCCAAGAACAGTCTTATTTCCCCTAGGGAAAAAAAAATAATATCTGAGCTGTGTGCCATTAAAATGAAAGGGTGGGAGGGGGCTGAGAAGGGCATTAATCAGAACTAGTGAAAAAATGCAAGATTTCTCTTGCTTGGGAAAAAAAAATACAGATGAAAAGAGTGATGAAAAAAAATGCACTTATGGGAGGACGGACTAGCTTTCCCATGATTTGCCCATATGTTGTTTGACAGGCGTGCTGCCGCACAATCTGCCTGCGCTATAGAAATCAAAAAGCTCCCTCTAATTCCCTTGTGTGTATTTTATCATTATTATTATTTGTTCCTAATAATACAGCACACAAACCATATATCTGGATTTTCGCAGCCATGGAGAGAAAGGCTACTAATAGCTTTTATGTACAAATACTTTGAACCTCAGCTTAGGGTTAGAGCAAAGGTGTTATTCCCCTCTAAAGAACGTTAAGGATTACGGTTTGATGCAGCTTTTAGAAAAGTGGTATCATATGAGAATAAAGCAGTTTCTCCTCAGAACTCCCAGCCACCCTCCCACAGGAGCGTTTCAACACATTGCCCACTCTAATTTCCACAACTTGACTTCTGACTCGTGCGAGTGTTAGCACTTGACCCACGGCTCCTGGCAGAGGTCTCCAGTGAGATCAAGGTGGGTCCCACGTACAGGAAAATTATCGGAGGAGAGGAATTAGAACCAAGGAAAGAGACGGAAAGAAAAGCTATTTTATTCTACTGGGGGATTATTCTTTTCAAGGTAATATATTCTCTCCCAAGCTTATTTCCAGAGGCTAATAGCCTATAATAAAGTACACAGGTAATAAGTTGCCAGCCTTAATGAAACTGGGGAAAATACAAGGGGAGGTTGATCACAGCCACATTCCCATGAAGCCCTTCACAGCTCCCAGGCCGTTTTCCATCAAGGCAGTTCTCCCGCAGTGGTACCAGCAGAAAACCTCCTGTGATACTGAGTGCCAATGATGCTCTGTGCCATAAGCTGACCATTAATGGGAGCCCTTTCTACCTAAACCACCTTCTATGCTATCCCTGAATCCCTTATATGACTTAGAAAAGTACATTAAAATGATAGAGAAAGGTCAGTTAAAGTATCGAGTGCAGCCAACTTGCTGGTAGCAGACCCATGCTGTCCTCGGAACAAGCCCGGCCCAGCATCCCCCACACAACAGCCCAGAAAAAGCAAAAGTAGCTGCCCCAAAAAGAAGAAAAAATAGAATGTAATTAAATACTGTGTCCTCCCTAACAGCGAAACAGAAAAAGAGGAAGGAGGTGCGCGTGTGCCTCCAGCCTACCAGATATCTGCTGCAAAGACATAGCAAAATTGAAAAGTGGTGATGATGCTCATTTAAGTTTTGTGCCCTTTGAGCAATAGGCAGTAGCAGCTTGAGGCACAGCCAAGCTTTCAGGAATGCCAAAACCACAAATCCAGGGCGATATTCACATATCCCAAGATTCCTCCTTCTTTGGATATGTCCATATGCATGCAACAAATTGATTTCCCCAGCTCATATGGAGTCTCAAATGCAATTTTACAGTGCAGCTGCCACTGGGGGCAGCAGACAAGCCCATGCCAGGGCCACAAGAGATGTCCATCGAGACCTTCAACACCATCTAGAGCAGCTGGAACTGGTGGGAAAACCCCGAGTTCCTAAGTTTCCTTATGGTGCTCGACAGTCATTGCATCGGAGGGGAAGATTTGTTAAAAATCTGAAAGATGACTATGAACTATCACGAGTCAATGTAAAAAATAAAGTGCAATGGGAGCATAAAGTGCAACATCGGGCTTGTTTCTAAGTAGATGGAGGGGAAAAAAAAAAGAGAGGTGAAAATAATGAGTGAAAATGGCCTGCATATAGTTTTCATGTGTCTTTTATGTATCTGATGCTTTGCTTAAGTATAGTGAACATTCCTCCAGCACAGTTACAGGAGAAAAAAAAATAAAAATAAAAATCCCATTGCTGTTACTTCAGTGTTACTCAGGATAAGTTACATGCTCTGAGGTTAAAGGGATGAAGACATCGGCATAAAGGCATCAGAGCTGGTGGTTACATTAAGCAACATTGGACATGTTCATATAAAAACAACCATTGGGTTGTTTTCATGCCACGTATGTTTGCATAAATATCTGAATATATTTATAACCCACCTCTTGTTGTAAAGATACAAAGCTATCTGGATGGTGATTTATGCTGTTTATCTGCAATCTGCTGCAAGGTCAAAGCAACTGAACTGAGGTCTGCAGAGCTACTCCAGATTTACACTAGTCTAATAAAGATCAAAATCTGGCCCTGAATATTAACATTCCCATTCACCAGCATATTTTTATGTTTCTGTTATCTTCGCCTTCTTACATTCCTGAAGAGTTTTCCGGCTAACACACTTGGACTACAAGATTTTTCTCTAATCATCTGATCTTGGCCCTTTTTTAAGAGAAGAGAAAACTGACAGCTGGGTTAAATTATAAAAATGACAGTATTATATGACTAGTAGAATCACTATCTAAAAATCAATCTCAGTATCAGTCACTCCTGAGCATCAGATTGTATTAATGAAATCCTACCAAAGTTTTGCTTCCTTCAAATATTTTATTGCGAATCTAAAAATATAAATTATTCAGAGAACTGGAGGTAATCATTTCTATCTAAAAACTGGTCTTCCAGCAGCATTGTGGGTCTGCATGTGGGAGATGAACATGGCATTATTCTTCAAAAAAAAATATTAAAAAAAACAACCAGTTCTGCATGGATAGGAATCACATCATTGTTTTTCCTCATTGATGCAGAGATCAGCTAGTTGATTCTTTAAGTGCCCCAGTAGAATCATCATTTGGAAACTTTTGCATTAATTTTTCAGTGAAATCTGACAGGTACCAGTCTGAACAAAAGCTGTTTAGAAAGGATGAGAGGAAGAAAAAAAACAGATCTTAGATGTCTCTGTTAGTAAACACCACTGACTGCTTCACAGGTGACGCTCTGGCTGTGCAAGTGCCGTGCCCAGGGGCCCTGGGGAAACCAGCCTCAGAGGCAGACGGAGATTGCAGAAATTCCCTGCTCAGGCGCCTGAGCACTTCTCCATTCCCTCATCTGCTGAAGCATTTAATTCATGCTGAAAAAAAAATCAGATCCATATTCATACTACTCAGGTATATAAGCATCTCATATCATAGGCCTTGGAGAGAGTTTAGAGAACAAGTTAGACAAATTTACTGTTGCAGATTATTTAAGAACACTCAGCCCTGTCTAAGTGCTGGGTGATCTTTCGAGGTGCATTTCATTTTTGCATTATGTCATTCTGAACATATCTAAGCTAAATAATTGTCGAAATGCTAGCTCCAGCCATAGCCCCTTTCACCATCATTAGTTTAACCATAGGTTAATCTATGTAATTTTCTTCAATGAGATTGTTTGTGCTGCTAAATACTTTACTATGAATGCCAGCTGGCTTTAAGTACAAAAATTATAATAAAAGAGAAGGTAAAATGAAAGTTGCAAAATGTTTTTAAAAAGAATTTTCCCCTGAATATGAGACAAAGATGTATCATAAATTTTGAATAAGCTTTTTAAGTAACTGATCTGAGGGGTTCAGTATTAAAAGAAGGTCAATGAATATAGTTTGATATAGTTCCACAGCCAAAGTGATCCTTAAAGGCTAATGTTCTCAGAGACACAATGAACTAAAAATGTTATCTCTCTCTTAGCTGTAATCTCTGATTAGAACGTTTAATCAATTAGCATTGCTGTTGTCAAAACTTGCTCCCAACAAAGGATGAGAAAAGCCGCCGGAGGGGGATCGCAACGGCTGCCCAATTCCGAACGCACGAGAAGGTGGGAACCTCGTCCCTGCAAGAAACGTCATGTTCTACTAGGCGCAACAGGGAGTTTTGTGTCGTGAGAGGAGGCGCTTATCTGGCAGCGATCATCTCGGCAGCGCTAGCAGCATGTCAGGTAAGCCCCCAAAGAAGAAAAACAGTAATGTAAAAAAAAAAGAAGGTATCAAATTACACTAAAGACCATTTTTTTTTTATCTTTTCCCCTTTCAGAAAGTAGAAGACTTAAGATGAAATTAGGCTGCTGCTGTTAAAGGAAAAATAATAATAATAAGTTTGTAGACCAGCTATGAAAAACTCATTGCATGTTTTACTTGATCTGTGAATCACCTGAAGTTTAGTGTCTCCGAGTTGGTCATCACCTGGAATTCCAACAAAAATGATGAGAATTTATTTTTCAGTGAGGTTTATTATCTCTCTCATTAAACCAGCCTTTGTGTTTTAGAGTTCTCTGAGGTCTTGGACAAGAACAGGATCTCATTGTGCTAAGTACTGTACAAACATATAATGGCTAATACAAACAGACAGGAGATTGAAAGACAAAGAGTAGAAGGAAAAAAATACAATTGCTTCCAGTTTACACATGGCAATCCTAGTCCCAGAGCGGTTATGTGACTTACTTAAAGCTGAGCAGAGTGTCTAGGGCTTAAAAATTCGCTCATTTCCTATGTGAGAGTAAACAACATTAACCAGAAAATCACCTTTCCTTTCCACCTACCTATCTGTGAATGCAAGGCCTGCTGTGCGATCCTTGATTGCATCCTAAAATGCAGCAAGGTTTGTTGTTTGGCTCTGTTTGGCTCTGACCCATCGACAGACCCATTCTCGGAGATTTTTGTGTTGCTCTTCCTGAGCCACCAGCATCCCTGTCCTGTGCAACGTGCTCCAGTAAACAGCCTGCCTCCCCTATCTGAACCGCTGATTTATCTCAACGATGGACATAGCTTCAATGTGGTGTAATCTTGGTACCTGGCCAGATGGGTGTATTAACTACAAAAATTTCTTCATGAGAAATTCAAATGTAGGTCACAGCAAACAAATATATTTTAACAGAGATTGCTTATTTCCTGGGAAGAGAGATCGGTCATGGACTTGCACAAGAGTTCCGGTAAGGCACTCATCAAGGTAACTACAGAATAGCAATAAGCATTTAAAGAGAAATTATGTCCTTGCCTTAAAACTACAGAGCAGCAACCAGTGCTCTGTAACCCCCAGAGCAAAGCAAAGACAAACCCCGGGATTGTTCTCGTGTCAGAGCTGCGGAGCAGTGAGATTTGATGTGTTGGTTTTTTTAATGAGTTGCAGAAAGAAGTGGACAGTGAGGTGATGAAGTTTCCTGAAGTGCTGACAGACTGAGACGTTCTTACTTGGTTATGGGAAATGCCGGCATATGCATGTTAATTGGTATGACTGCGTAGGGTTGTATTCAAGCGTGCAGCGTTCTTGGAAAGAAATGTGTTGGTTTCATGGGCACCTTTTTGATGTGGCCTTCATTCCTGAGCCGCGTCTCCATCTCTTAAGGGTTGGAAAAGACAAACAACCATGGTGAATGTGGCAGGAGCAGCGCTGGAGAGGCCCAGTCTGGATTAGGAGGGGTCTAAAGGGAGCTCCTGCACTTGTAGGTCCTAAGACAAACACAGGAGCTGTGCGAGGTCTGCCCGGATCCATGGCAACATGTACTGCCTTCCTCGCTGGACAGAGATGACAGCTGTCAGGCACCTCTGAAAAACTTCTTGCCCGGTATTACAGCCCTGAAATCTATGGGCAGAATGGTGGTGGCGAATAACGAGAGGGAAGTCACTCAGCTGTTCAAAAACTACCATTTCTAAAACGACTCGCTGCTTCCTGAAGAAATTTGTAAATCCTAAAGCCGTTTCCAAAATGCTGGTAGGCACAGTGAAATGCAACACTAGAACTACACACCAGAAAATGGTAGTTTTGGTAACTACTTGCTTATTATCCCATTTGTCAGGAGTTTTTTGTTGTTTTTCTAGAGTATTTGATTTATCCCCAATCTAAATAGCCAAATAGCTAGAGTAACTCTTGTAGGAAACATCATACTGGTGAAGAGTACATTTAGTAGAGCATGGAATCAAAAAACCGCAAACAAGTCAACTGACAGAATTCACGTATTCTTCTACAATTTGCAAATTGAGAGTCAGGATCTCTCAGAGTAACTAATGATGCTATAGAAAAGATTTTCAGAATTAAAAACCAAGAGCAGCTTCTAGAATTGCCTCATCCCCTAATTTTTACACATTTCTGGGAAACAGAGAGAACAAACTACTCCAGAAATTCCAGTGTGGTCCAATCTTCATTTTATTTTGGGATGTAACCTATGTAAACCTGAATCTTCCTAACATATAAGAAAGTCTGAAGGAGGAAAGAAGTAAGCTAATTTAGAGTATTTCTGTTGTCAGAGCTGGCAGCAGATTAATAAAAGGATTATATGCAAATCTCAGTTCCTTGCTTTACTCATTCCTCCAATACCCCAGGGATTGGTGTGTTGGAAAAGGGTGTAGCAAAGACACATTGTCCTAGATATTGTTGTTTCCTAACATTTTGTTAACTGGACACATTTTTGTGGGTTAATAAACTCTCTTATTCTCTGATGCTCACATTCAATTGCAAAAGCAGCTGAGAGGGAAAAAAAATGCAAGGAAAGACTAGAATAAAAGCCAAGAAAATCTTCTGTGGAAGTGTAGGTGTTTGGACATGATAGCCTTTTGGCAACTTCAACTGTTGTGTATGTTTTTTTTGGTTTGCTTTTTTTTTCTTTGCTAGGTGTTTAAAGAAAAGCAATTACCTCTGTGATGACACTTAATATGCCAAGATTCAGCCTCAAGCAATTTTTTATGGCTGTGTTATAAACTGCAGAAACTACAGAGTACACAGGATCCACTGAAAGATGCTTCACTGCAGCCGTCCTGACAGGAAAGCTGTGGTTACGCTGGCATCTGAAAATTCTTGAAAAAAGAGACACATAAGCAAGCAAAAAAAACATGGTTTGAGGGGGTGGAATTGCCGCACTGCTGGCTGGAGAGGTATAATAAATGGGCTGAGATTCTTTGCCTTTTTGGAGTTTATCTTTAAATTTCTGTGCAGATTTTGTCCCCCCGTGTGCCAGTTTCTTTGAAAAACAAACGTGACCTTTGCCAAGGGGCTTGGGCACTGAGGAGGTTTGAGGTGCACAGACCCCGCATCCACCTGGTTTCTCATGCTTCCCATCTCCCCCAGTCTGCATGGGGGATACCTGGTACCTTGGAGACAACACGGCAGCCCCAGCGAGGTCAGACCCAAATTAATAATGACTAAGAGTCATCTGGAAAAAAAGAATCACACGTGGCTGGTGCTCCCTGGGCTCCAGAGGCACCTGGGCTGCACTGCCAAGGGGACACCCATTCCGGCGACCAGCACGGGACCTGCTGCAGGATGGGACAACCCGGACACAGACCCCAGCTCCAGCCACCGCTGGCCCTTCCAGGGGGGCCTTAGTACATCTGTAGGGATAGAGATGGATTCACAGGGTGAATTAGGCAAAATTCGGAATTAAACAACATGAGATCATGAGGTAGCTTCCTTTATTACAGATAGGTTATATCAATTTTTTTTTGCATTAATGAATTGACAGTTGTAATAGCTCAGGAAGAAGGTATAGAAAAGAAAACAAAAGCGGGAGAAAAGAAAACAAATGTCCTGTATTCTGACACTTCTCCTCATCCTGTGTTGTAGACCAGAAGAGGGGAATCTTCACGCAAAATTAGGGTTAAAATAGAAATTCTTCCATCTGTTTGGCCATGACCCTGACTTCACCTTGTGTGTTCCCTGCATGTCTTGATCAATATTTTCCCTGGTATTTCAGTTACTGTAAACTGTCATTCTAAGAACCCACAAGTTACAACATTAAATAGTGTTTTCAGATATGCTTATGTTGTTTATTTTAAGGATATGTCTAAATGTATCCTTCTAATTGCTGCATGGAAAAACAAGTTTACTTTATGGTTTGAGGGTGTAAGGCTGGGTATCACGTTACTCCTGTATTTGTATAAGAGTGACTATTCAAATGGTTGTGATAAGCTCCCAAGCTTGAAGAGCTGCAATTAGATGTTTCCAGAAGCCTGTGCCCTGTCAGTCAGCACAAGGTGCTACAGGTTTCATAAAAACAAAAAATCCCAAATGAAAACTCACTTTCAGCATTTCCAGAATTTAAAATAGAAAGAACTACATCTCTTCTTTAAACCAGTCTGCTTTGCGTAGGTATTCTCCCAGCGGTATAAATAAAGATGCTTATTCAAATTTGAAAAAAAAAAAAGTCAGGAAGATCATTTTGGCGTTTGCTATAAAGTCATTATACAGGTGATTAACCCATTAATTTTCAAATGTGTATGTTGTCAAATATGACAAAACAAACGAGAGGAAGATGAAAGCAAAGTTACCAATTATGATGTTATATGGAGGAGTCAGTCCAGATATAAGTGACAGACCTTTCCTTTCCCTTTAGGTTAATACTGCTTAAATTGCACCAAACAATTTGCACAGATGATGTAAGTTAAACACCTCTCCTGTAGACTCTAGAATTGTGCTGGCACAAAGTACTTACAAGAGGCAAGACTGAATCAACCAACTTCAATTGAAATGTATATGTGACTGGATATTGCATTTCCTTTAACTTAAAATGCAAATTGCACCTAACTTGGACAGAACTAGCTTTGGACGTGAGAAATGTGATTCAAAAGTCATTCAATCAAGGTACGGAATTCAGAGTTCTGTGGCTTAGTTTCTGTTTCAACCGCTGATTTATAAAACTAAGGTTGGACAATAATCTCTTTATGGCCTTGTCTTTGTGTTAACCAACTTTTAATTTAAGTTTGAATAATTTAAGGTATGGTTTGAGATCTCAGCAGCAAAGACTCTCTTCTGTGCAATTGCTATAAATGTATGTAACGACAGGCACGTATACACACTTTAAAAAAAAAAAAAAATAGAGATGTTTAAGATTAGTTCTCCAGGGTTTGGATGTTATTGTTTGATGAAGATATAAATTGGAGAATATAAAGAGAGTTTGTTTGGAGGTAACCAAAGAAACCCTGGCACTATTCATCTTGCAACTCATCAGCTTTCTTGAACATAGATGATAAAACCAATGTTTTCAGAAAGCAGCAAATGATTTTCAAGGCATCAGAGATTCCAAAAACACATTACTATGGATGGCCGGAGTAAACTTAAAAAAAAAAAAAAGCTGGCATCAGCTTCCCATATCCTCCTGTAAATGTGGTGTAAAAAATCACACCATTGTGTTTTTCACATTTAGTTGGTGATGAGAAATTTTCAGATCTTATTTTATTTTATTAGTCCAAACACATCAGTGGAGAACAACATCAGCGTAAAAGCTATAAACATTTCCTCTTGTGCTATTACTAGTACCTACACTTAAGGAAACAGAATTTTGAACATCTTTTTTTTTTCTCTTTTGGAATTTTTTACTCATCCCAAGCCATTTGTTTAGTGTGGATTATGGAAGCAAATAAAGTTACTGGAATTGATTTTTTTTTCCTGGTGCTGCAGAATTTGTGAAGTAGAGTTGGATTTTAATTACACAAGATAATTCTTTTAATTGGAAGACTAAATATCCCCCTGTTTATACTTTCTTACATTCCTGATTTTGAAAAAGAAAGATGCACATTTGGCCTGAACAAGCCTATTAAAAAAAAAACAGTTAATAAAACTACTCGGTATTTATGCTTCTCCCTGAAGACTGCACAGCGCTAGTGGGAGAATACACACATGAAGGAGTGTCTGTCTCCCTCAGATCTTGCCCTGGATGATCTCATGTTTCTCTTGCCTTTTTATATTGTTGTTGGAAACCTTTACCAAAAATAATAATAAAAGAGAGAGAGAAAGGAAGCAAGAGCTGATCTGTCTTTCTGACGGAGACACGTGCTCTGTGGTGCTGAGGAAATTCTGTTCTTTCCTCATCTCTGTGGGTTCTGGTGTCATCTCTCTGCCTTCCTAGAGCTGATATCTTGCTCCAGAAATACACAGTGCATAGGACAGCCTCTAGCTTAAGAGAGGCCTGAAGACGTGAAAAGGCTTTGGGGGCAAAAGAAGTGAAAGGGGGTTTGAAGACACATAGGTGACCTTCCTGCTCCTCGTATTGTGACCATGGCCCCTTCAGTAGCAATCAGAGCAACCCAACATGACCTGTGACCCAGGGGGACCAGGGCAGGGTGGGATGAAGAGCACGGACGAGGGAGGCCCCGAAGAGGCAAGCTGGGAGCTCACAGGCTCTGCTTCGACACCCCAGCAGCAGGTTGGTGTTCGCTCGGTCAAGCCCAGGACAGTGTTTCAAGCCAGCGTTGGGGCAACAGAGGCGAGTGGGGAGGCAGCTGCCTCCCTGACCACGAGCTGCTTGGAAGAGACCCTGAGAACGATGGAAATGGATTGAAACTCACTGTTCTTCCTGCCATTATAGGTGTCCTGTGGGCACATAGCTGTGGAGAGCGAGCAATGCCTCTGCACACAGGACCATGCAGACCTTCTGCATCTGGTCACAGATGCTTTTCTAGAATGTTCCTTCCTTTTCTAGAATGTTGTCCTTCTGGAACATAGAGTTGAGGAAGGAGGACTAAATGCTTTATACAAGCATTATTCCATGCAGACATTTACTGTCTTGTTGTAATCCACATATTGCCTACATTGGGGCCAAGGCAAAACCAAGAATGAGCCACGTGCCTTCTTGTGGACCCTTTGGCACAGCAACCCAAGTTCTGCTGCAGTGACACCTGCAGCAGATATCTGAATCAAATCCCCAATAGGGAATCTGAAGGTAAATCAAGGACACATTTGCCTTGGGAATGGCTCTGCCCTCCCGCACAGCATTCAGAAGCTGCTTTTCTTGGCATTCACCACTCTGAAAGAAAACTCTTCATTTTGGTGCAGATCGATGTGCAGAATGAAAATGTCCCCTCATCCCCTGAAAGGCATAATCTGATTTTACACACTGGCCTTTAGGCTAGTAGAGAAAAGCAAGGCAATAATCACCAATATTATACATGTAGTAGAAAGCTGCTAAGAAGAAAATCTTCCAGTGTTTCCCAGGTGGCATCAGAAACTTTCATATTTATAGAGTATAATCTACCTTTTGCATTATCCACTTTGAATTCTACCACAACAATAATAACTCTAATCGTACCATTAGCAATTACCTCCAAGGTTTCCTCCCAGTTTCTCCTATATTACTAGCAGGTAAAATGTTCACAGCAAGGGATTTTTCCTCTTTTCCTGTAATTATGCATATTCTTATAGATATTCACCTACCTATCTGAGACATGACCAAAGAAATCAAAATCTTACTAAATAATTAAGAAGTTATAAGTTGGTGTCTTTACACAGAGAAGAAAACCGTATAGCTTAGGGCACAAGTGGAAGTATTGAAGAGACAAAAGGTACTTTATCTTCTGGTGTCATCTCCAGTACTATAGGGATATTTTGCGAATTTAGCTAGTGCTGATCATGCTTCAGTAGATCTGGTGGGAATTGCGGAGTGTACAAAGCCCTTGTTAACATATTAGACCTTGAGATGATTAGGCCATTTCTAATTGAAATGGGGTGAGGTCATAACTAGGGTGGCTTTGTTGGACCTACACCGATAATGACAGAGAATCAGAGCCAATATTAACACTGGGGAAAATTCCCCAACGCAGACTGAGGCCTGACTGAACTATTCTGATTGGTGTTAGCTTGAGCTTTATCCCATTGCAGCCTAGAAAACTGTTAACATAATTTTAATATGATTTTCTTGGCATATACAGCTCTGGCTCTCACTGCATTGTAAAGAGAAGCAGCCCTCCTCCCTCACCCTTTCCTCCTCCCTCAGCCTTTCCTCCTCCTCCTGTGCTGAATACGGCTCTGGAATTCAAACTGATGCAGATCCAAGTGTTGCCCAGACTGCAATCTCTTGTGGGCCAAATGAAAATTCATTACTCAGATACTCCCGTGCGTTGAAGCTCTGGTTGCTATCTAAGTCTCTGTTGTGGCTGGGAAACATCTGGAGTCAATCAAATTAAATAAAACCTCTATTAACTCAACCTTGAGTATCCAGAGCTCCCCATTATCACGATCAAACCCCCTGACATTGGAAAAAGATCTTTGTTTGGGACAAGTCTTTTTTTTTGTCTATATTCCTTCACCATTATCGCTAATGGCAAATCAAGACCGAATCAATTCCCTGCACTCCAAAACATTTTGAAACACGTAAGCAGCACAACTGCAAGAGCTGACCCATGCGAAGCCATTGGTAGGATCATGGTTTGGCTGCAAAACAAACCTCTAAACACTAGATCCATCCCTGAGTGTAGTGATCTGCACCACTATCAGCACTGCTTTGAAAAAAAAATCAAAATAAAACATTGATTTGGCTGTAATGTGATTGGGATTTTGAGGAAAAAGAGGAACTGTGAGGAACTAGTTTTCAGATTAGTTTCCAGTGGATTTCCAACTTGTTAATGGACATTGTACACTCACAAGAAAATGCAGAGTTTTAATAAAAACCACACCAAACCTGATGCAATCTGTTGCATGAGGCGGAGAGCCGTACAAAAAGGCTGCTGTGGTCTGATGGCAAACCTGCTCCGAAAACGGTCCCTTCCTCCAGGCTCTGCTTCCAAGCAGCAAGCTTGAGTCAGATTTAAATATTTTCTCTCTCTCCTTTTTTACTTAATTATTATTTTAGAGACGATAAATTAAGTTGTTTATACATATATATATATTAAGTGCCTAGACAGACCTAAAACTTACATTGAGAAAGGATTAATCTCCAAATAAGAAACATTTGAATTTAAGGAGATAATGAAGGAAATAACTGAAGGAAATAATGGAAACAGCACAGTTTGTGATGTTTCTAACTAATTCAAATAGGCATCAATAAATGAATAAAAAAAGAGAATGCTGTGCTGGTGCGGGGAGGACCGTAAACTGGAGGAGGCAGTGGAACTTCTCATCTGTGATTTCGAGGAAGCTGCACAAATTAACCTGTAAAATTAGTGCTGTGTGGATTTAATTTGATCATTAGCTAAATGAATATCTTCTGCATCTGCTGTGTGCTAAATTGCGATTTCCTTTGATTGCAGACAATTTTCTGTGCATTGCATATGTATATATACATAAATAAAAATGAGTGTCTTCCTTGAAAAGTGGTAAAGCCAATAATACAATCTACGGAGGAATTAGGAGCATCCAAGCAAATTTCCCACTCCTGCACAAAGTTTCCGGCGGCGTGGTGGCATTCCGTGCAGAGCTGATATCGCCTCGAAATGCAATCGGAGTTAATCGTGAAGTCGGTGAAAGAATCTTGAAGATAATTAAATACCCGTGGGTTTGGCACCAGCCCGCTGCGAGCTGCAGCCCGACCCGGCTCCGGCTCCGGTTCCGACCCCGGGCCGCAGCTCCCGCGGCCGCGGGAGCTGCGCCCCGAGCCCCGCGCCCGCGGCCACCTGCGTTCGGAGGATCCCTCGCCCCCGTTTTCCCGCACAAATACAAGCAGCATCAAAACTGCGCTGCCAGATTCCCACATAAATCTTTATTGCACCAAGCAGATTTTTTTTTTTAAAGTCCTTAATCACATGTTTTTTTCCTGAAAAAAAAAAATGCATTTGATATAAAATTTAAGTTTTATTTAAATAAATGGTGTTTTGGAAGTAGGGAAATCACCTCCAGTGTTCTTCTGGATCCGAGCACTTTCTTCGATCAGCGTGCATCAAATTTAAGCCTGCAACTCATATGCGGTTTATTTATTGGATAATCAAAAAGAGATGGGCAGCTACGGGAGACAAACAAACAGTACAATAACAAAGCTGCGATCACTCGGAGGGTTTGGGATGTGTTTGAAAAATAAAGATGTGAAGCCAAGCGGGGAAAGTAAGACAGCAGACACTGCAGTTTGAGAGTTGCTGTGTGTGTGATGTCTATCTCGGCACTGCGGATGTATCGCACAAGTAATAGTATGTGTGTGTATATATATGTATATTTTTGTAGGAGTCTCTTTTAAGAACGGAAAATTATTATTGAGAATTAATTTCCTATTCCTATCTTCCCTAGATCTCTGTAAGGAAGCAGGCAGAGTAGCAAAAACGAATGCGTATTAAAGCTGACAAATAAAAGGAAAATATCCACATAAAAAGGAACTCAGACTGTTTATAGGGGAGAGAGAGATGTGCTTAGGCTGACTCTGGGAGTGAGCGAGTGGTCGAAACTAAAAGCACCGAGCTGGTAGTCTGCAATTCTGCACACACTCTTTTCCGCTCTGGAGTGGGTCCCTTTTCCATAGTCACGACACCGATGAGCACAGAGGTGTGCCCAGTGCTTCAGCGAGTCCGATGGAAACCGCTTGAGTGTGGGAAGGCAGAGCCTGGAAAGCGATTTTTAGGTCGTAGATCGATGTTTTGCCATTTTCTTTCCCTTTTGGGAAAGAAAAAAAAAAAAAAAAAAAAAAAAAAAAAAAAAAAAAAAAGAAGAAGAAGAAGAAGAAGAGGGAATCAGAAATAAAAATTGCTGGAGATGGCCCCGCTCCGGCACTAGCAGGTGTCCAAAGTTTTTCTCCCCCCGGGGCCCGATCCTGCGCTCTCTGGCTGCTGTGGCGGTTGCAGGGGTGCATTGGCTACAAGGGCTACATGGTTCAGCTGCCAGGACAGAGTGGGACCCTGTGGGGCTCCAAGGCAGCCTGAGGGCTCTTCCCTCGTTGCGAAGGGCAGAGCACCGGCAATCCGCACCCGCGGAGTCCCGCACTTCTTCGGAGCAGGGGCCGTGCATCACCTCCGAAAACAAAGTCTCCATCCGATCCTTTTGATTCGCGGGTTTTCTGCATGTAAATACAACCTCTCAAACAGCGATTTCCTCCCCGAAGCTTTCCCATGTGTTTATTTAAAAAGTTATTATCTCTTGGGAAAAAAAGGAAATATTTTTTAGTCCTTACGGGCAAAACTGCTAACTACTTTGAGCAGGAAGACATCTGATCTCTCACAACTATCCCCTGCCTCTTGCCAAAGAGAAAATAAGTATCTGATCGTAAGTGAAATACCTGCGTGGAGAGAGGGAGAGAACAAGCCTCGGCGGATGGGAAAGGAGACGCTCCGTATTATGCAATAGCCACGGTTCATTATACACGGACTGTCTTAACGAGTGGATGACACCAAGGCGATAAATAGGGACCATTGTCGGGTGACACAGAGGACAATTATAACGCGTGACTGCACTTGCTGCCCATTTCCAGCATCGGATATATTGCAGCTTCGCTGCAGCGCATCCACCTTCGCGGGGCAGCGGGGCAGGAGCGCCGCGCGTCCGCCGTGCGCGGGACCTGCGCGGGGCAGGGCTGTCCCCGCAGCCGCTCCGCGAGCCGCCCAAAATGCTGCGGAAACACAGCCCAAAGATTCAAGATTTAGAGCGAAGAGTCGGTAACCAGATCTCATCCCTCGGAAACTCTGATATACACATTTAATTCCTTTCTAGTGTCTGGAGATAAAGCACAGTATGTGTTATTACGACGCCCTTCTCTTGGCTCCAGGTCTCATCAGAAGCAAGGAGATGAGACGAAGATCTCCCAGCGTCTGATACATCAAATGTTACCTCGGCGTGCGCCTCGTTTCGAGGCAAAATGTAGGTTTGATGCACACCACGATTCCGTTTCTTTTTTTCCTCTCTCTCTTTTCAGTCGAATTGGAAGCCCTATCTTTCTTTCTTAAAGGAATTGGGGATGGCATGTTAGAAAAGGAAATAAAATAAAGGGGAAAAAAAGTGGGGAAAGCGAGAAAAAAAAAAAAAGTTAGAAAGAAAAAAAATCCTGTCTGTAGGGTATCGCTTATTAACTAAATCGATCATGAAAGGGAGGAGAGGTACTTGGAGGTTTTTCCCTCCCGGAGAATAAGCTCCCACTGTCCGTGCGCCTTTCCCCCTCCGGGTATCCTGTTAGGGACATAAGGACCTTTCGGGGCTTGAGGTGCACTCGGGGTGCAGGGTACCGCTCGTGGAGCGGGTTCATGGGCTCCTGCCTGATCTAAGCCCGTAAAGGGATCGGGAGGAATCGCACCGAAGGAACTGGACCCCCTCTCCAAGCATCGTCTCTTTCAGACTAATTACGCTCGGGTACTTCGTATCGTGGATGCTGCTCGCGCCCGAGGTGTGTAAGCCTCGGCCTCCCTTGGCCCCTCGCAGCCGGGGGCAAGTTGAGGTGGGGGCTGAAGGGGCAAATGTGGGCTGAGGGGCAGCCCGGGGGAGCGGGGGAGGCGAGAGGCGGAGTTGCCCGGGACGGGCCGTCGCTGCTGCTGCTGCTGCTGGAGCCGGTCAAACTGCACAGC
The DNA here is from genome assembly GCA_034781795.1 of Crypturellus tataupa. Lineage (NCBI taxonomy): Eukaryota > Metazoa > Chordata > Aves > Tinamiformes > Tinamidae > Crypturellus > Crypturellus tataupa. Next base: position 367,862 of record JAWLRI010000843.1, on the reverse strand, counting down.
CGCTTCCCCCAGGAGCTTCCCTTTCATCTCCCCGCTCCTGGCGCCTGCAAAACAGCCTCGGTTTGTCTGCAACGTCTCTCCTCCCCCTGCCCGCCCTCCCCTCCCGCTGCAGCCCGAGCCCCGGCACCGGGGCGCGCCGAGCCCGGCTCCGCCGCCGGGGCTGCCGCTGCCGCAGGCGGGGGAGGCGGGGGCACGGCGAGGCCAGGGGCTCTCTGGGCATCCTCGGAAATCTCCCCCGTCCCGCGCTGGGGCCGCCCCGCCGGTTCACACCTGTCTCTGGTCCCGGCGCAGCCCCCAGCCCCGGCAGAGCTGCCGCCGGACTGTCCCCCCGCTTCCCGCCTCGGGTTCTCTGCGGGAGACTTGGGAATGAAGGGCACGTGTGGAGCCGGAGAGGGACAGTCCTGACGGACGGCCCCGCACCGCCCTCCCCGGGGGCTCCCGGGGACTCGAGGCGAGAGGGAGAGTCGCACGGGGGAAAACCTAGACTCACGTCGGTCCCCGGGGCCGGGAGCTTCCGCGCTCCGCGGGGCTGGGCAGCCGCTCTCCGTTCTCTTCGGGGGAGAAGCCCCAAGTCCTAGAGACTTCTCCAAAGCCCCGTTCGGCGAGGTTTTCGTTCTGGCATTCAGGGCAGTACGGGGCTTCGCTCTCCCATTTTTAACTGACAGGAGGAGGATGAAGGAGGGGAGGGGTGAGGGAGGAGAGAAACCTCCAAGTTCAGAATTTAGACTGAAAATGTTCAACCTCGCCGTGGGCTAACGCCGAAAAAGGGCAACCGTCATTAGCGTGTCCTGCCACACTCTGCTGTCGCCGGTGCCTGCATGGCACCTACACCGGCCAGCTCAGGCTGGGCGAGACAATTTCTACTCCTTGATGGCCCTAATATTGAGGAAAAAATAATAATTTGTCCACTGGTCCCTCTCCTTTCTCCCGAAACCTCGGAGTAGCCCCCTCAAGCCCATGGGGATGGTGTGAGAGCACCCGGGTGGGACAGCCGAGGAGAGGAGCTGCACCCGCACCGATGGGACGTGAGTCCAGAGCAGTGTCACCATGACCTGCCCTCCTGCGGGCTCTCCTTCCCCAGGCGCCCTTCCAACGGGCATTGACTTTGGGAGCGCGGGATAATTATCTGTAGCATTTTCAGCAGCCCCACAATGGGCTTCCACGGGCGCTGCATTGTTCTTGACACACACGCATTGTTCCCGGGTGTCCATCAATTCTCATTTACTTGTCACGGTGCAGGAAGCATGGAGAAGGGAAAGGAAGGGGAGGTGGGGGGAGAAGGGAGACCAGGAGCGGGTTGCAAGGCTGCGGCCGGGATGTTCTGCCTCGCTTCTCCCGTGAGGATCTCTCGGGGAGGAGAGGAGCTTTCCGGGGAAAGAGAAGCAACGAACTGGGGATACTCCGGGCAAGAGCTGCCAGAGAAGCTTCAGATTGTTGGAATAACTCTTATTATCAGCCCTGGAGAAAACCTGCCTGGAACAGCGCAGGTTTCCTCAGCAGGGCGCAAAAGGCATTGCCTTTCTTTGCAAAACTTGCCTGGCCTTTAATCTTTAACCCATCGGGGGACACTGCTAGCAATAAATAAGGAGCGTGCAAACCCTGCCATCAGCCCTCCTGGTTAGCGCTGTTTGGTAACCTGGCTGCTCCAAAGGCGGCCTCTCCTTCCTGCTCCGCAATCTCCGGCCTCTGTTCTAGGGCCCGTGGAGCGTCCTGGCCCCGGGCCGGGGGCTGGTGTCTCCGACACGAGTGAGTGGGCCCTGGGGTGCAGGATGAAGAGGGCTGCCAGGGGTGATAGGAGTGGGTAGGGAAGCGCTCTGGCCTGGAGCTTCAGCCTGAAGAAGGACCCTGAAGAAAATCCTTGTTGGCCTCATTTTTCGCTATGGAATCAGCTCCCGAAACTGCCCTCCAGGAAGGGATATAAACACACAAGTCGCAGATGGTTTTCTATTTGCAGAAGCGGGGAAGTCTGACTGCTGCACGGGCTGACAAGAAGGTTGGGAGTCCAGCGTGAGCAGAGCAGCCAGGGAAATCCTGCACGTTTTGCAGAAGAGATATGACCAAAACTGCACAGGGGACAAAGCTGTGCAGCTTGCCCAGACGGAGGCCACAGCTCTGTGTGGGCCTCCACTGGAGTCAGGGCATGGGCCAAGAAGCTGCATTAACAGACCCAAATCAGGGCGAGCATATTGCCACTTTCCCAGCATATATATATACACACACACACACATACACACACACACACACAAATACATATACATATATATACTTATATTATATACAATGTATACAATGTATATGTATAAAAAATAGAGTCATAAACAAAACCAAAAAGGCACCGAAACTCTATGTTTTCTGGGTTTTATAAAGAGAAGGGGAGGACAAAATAAACAAACAGACAAAAACATAGTGAAAGTTGTGGGCACGTCATTAAATAACGTCCATCATAGGATAAAGGAAATATGAAATATATATGTGTGTATTTAGTTTTATCCGCGCAGCAATTAGAAACGCGTTTAAAGAGATATTCTTTATTCATGCCACTGGTAGGAAGTCAAAAAGCGAGAGAATTGCTTTCGCAGTACGGCTTTGATATGTCTGTTAATTAAGGACTGCGTGCCCCTAATTTATTAAAGCTCATCTACTCTTCACGTGTGTAATTGACGCCGGGAAAATAAAAATAATTACAGATCTAAGCTCCGCGGAATAGATCTGTCTAAACTGGGTCTTGCTGCGGCCGGAACGCGAAAAAAAATATCCCTTTTTGGAGAGAAAAGGCGCCGAGAGGGCCACGCTTTCGCCATTCTCCACGGGGGCGTCTCGCTGAGGGAGGAGACCGAAACACCCCCTTAAAAAAAAAAAAAAAAAAAAAAAAAAAAAAAAAAAAAAAATATGGTGGGGG
>JAWLRI010000843.1:283002-350545 GCA_034781795.1 Crypturellus tataupa | reverse complement strand
AAAAGAGAGGGGGGGAGAGAGAGGAGGAGGGGGGAGGGAAAGAGAGAGGGAAAAAAAGAGAGGGAAAGAGAGAGAGGGAAAAAGAGGGGGGAAGAGAGAGAGGGAAAGAGAAAGAGAGAAGAAGGAAAGAGAAAGAGAAGGAAAGAAAGAAGGAAAGAAAGAAGGAAAGAAAGAACCTCATCTGCCAAGGGAGTATTTCTATAAAGACTTCTGTTTGTTTGTTCCTTAGCTTGGTTTCCTAAGGAAGTCAGCATTATATGATCAAACTGTTACAGCCTTTTGAACTCCTGGGGCAACTCCAATCAAAATTGACAAGAGGGCAGAGGTCTCAGAAATAATCAGGTTGCTGTGATTTTTGTGAAAATAGGCTGCTGGATAGCAGATAGACAGATCCTGTTAAAGCCCCACTAAGGCACCACCAGAGCTCAACTCTTAAGAAACACTAGAGAAGTTGTATGAGAGAGAGGCACATGCTATGGATATCCCATCAGCTGGTACCTCAGGCTTAGAGAGCGCAGCAAAGAGACATAATTTCAGAAATTTTGCAGTCATCTTTCACTGTCACCTTCTGGATGAAACTACCCCTTGGCTTGAGGAGTAGCAGAACACTGCAGGGTAGATGTAGGCACAGTCTTCTGGGACAGTTCCTGAACTGTGCTTGACAGCATCATCCAGAGGCACAAACCCCTCACTGGGGCCCGGGAGAAAGCCTGGGGCTTGGTAGTGACCAAGTCCACATGGTGTCTCCAAGAGACAGATCCTGATGCTGGAAAAGAAGCATGGAGGAGAGAAGAATGGAAATTCTCCCAGCTGCTTTGATGACCCTTGCAAAAGGCTCTTGACAACTTTTGTAGTATTAACAATAATCAAGCAACAAATAAAGTTTTATTTTAGACTATGTATTATTAGCTGATACCTTTGCCTGTATGAAGGCATCTCTTTCTTGCACTCCTCTTCTTCAGTCTAAAAACCTGTTCTGTGAACTCGCGTTTGACACAGTCAGCACTGAGCTGGATGTTACATGGGGCTCTCTTGAGGCTGGTGTGTGCTGCCTGCTTCTAGGTTTAGGCAGATGATGCCAGTGGGACGGTGGGTGGTTCTGCAGACAGGCAAATGGGCCCATTCATGGGACAGACTGAGCTTCCTAGCCCAGAGAGCACCATTCAAAACCAAGCGCAGGGCAGCAGCCAGGCGGTCTTTGTGTGCTGCTACAAAAGCACTGAGCCCGTCCCTGGCAAGCCCAGTGCAGAATGAGACATTTCCTCCTTGCTGATGCCAAGTCAAACTGGGCCAGTGGAATAGCTTGGCTAACCAGGTTGCCAGCTCACGGCTCTCTCAGAATCTGAGGTGTCACTTATAAAAATAAAATACATAAGTTTTTGTTGTCATTGAAAACGCTCCCAGCACTGACAGTTCTGAAAATATATATAACATGAACAAGATGGGAAAGATTCTCTGCACCTATAGAAAAGGCAGGCCCTAAGCTCCTCACGGAGAGTTGGTTTACTCCATGTCACTGGCGTGTTGACTCTGAAGCCGAAGGAAGGCAGCCAAGTTAGCAAGTTTCATTGCCCATAGGAGTTCAGGATTTCAAGAATTTGAATGACTGGCATCTAACTTTAGCATCTCACAAATCCAAAATGGGGATAAGCTAAAGGAAAACTTAGGAAAAATAGAACAAGGAAAACAAATACAACCAGATTCCTTCCAGAGCACACAGCTGCCTACGCATACTCCAGCTAATCCCTTTTGGCAGATTTCCTCTTTTTTTCCCCAGATATGACCATTTCTCTTCTTTCAAGACTTTTTGTTGTCGGGGGATGGAAGGAGAAGGAATGAAAACAGAGAATGCTGTGAATGTCTGCTGTATGCAAAACGGGAGTAACCTAAAAGGTCTGAAAACGCGGAGCAAGGCATGGGAGGAGAGAGATGAAAATGCCTCATGGAGCCAGTTGTGGGGAGATTAAATAGTGGCCTTACTAGGAGGTGTAGAAATCACTGAGACGTAGTTTGTAGAGTAGCAGTAAAAGTCAAAGTATAAATCACAAAGCATGAAGTAGAAAGAGGAAAAACTCCCATAAATATCCAGAGTAGTCCATTTGTTCAGTACTTAAATTCTCTCCTCCAAGTCATGTGAACACAAATACTACGCATAATACACAAAGTATTGGTGGGTTTTAACTAGGACTTGACATATGTTCAGCTTTAGTCAAGTAAGGCCCAGTCCTTCTGGTTGTCTTGATCTTAAACAGGGAGTCTTGTGAATCCGATATCCTCCATATGCCAGTTTTACGTACTATACTGTTTGAGATGTGTTATAGGAGATAAAACACTATCTATGAGGCTATTGTCCAGCAAGATTTCCTGTACAGAACAGTTCCTAACACAGCTCTCAATGATAGAGAGGCAGTGCTCTGTACTGTAGTGAAACACCAGCTGATGACACTGCCAGGGAGGAAATGTTTTCTCAGAAATCCCAACCTGCTGTCTTCAAGGGATGAAATTACTCCTGGGAGCCAGGAGGTGGTTTTACCCTTCTGATCTCTAAGAGGACAGACCTGGCTACTCACCTCCTTGAAACCTATACCAAGTGATCTGCCAAAAAAAAAAAAAAAAAAAGAAGTCAGGAGTAGCCAAGGTTTGTTTTCCTCTAGGCTCAGGGGATATTACTGTTACATAGCTTGTCTGAGGAACTGGGAAATTGCTCCTATCTTGCGCAGCTAGAACAGCAAGGTGGATTCCAGTCCCTATTCACATTCACTTCCCATGCCCCATGCAATAAGGAATCCACTATTGCAGAGATGCTGAAACGCAAGGTTTATCTCCACCACAGGCTTCATCTAACCCTACCCTCCTCTCCCTTAGTAGCACCCAGCTCTGCCCTGTGGAGGGTTTCGTACGTTACTGCCTCGAGCTCTCTGCCTCGCCCCGCTCCCAACAGTTGGCAGGAGTCAACACGAGTCTGTGCTTCAGCTGCTGCAGTTCATGGTCTGGCTTATTAGCCTAAACTGTTGAGGAGGAGACCAAGCGTTGATTACGCATTGCCTCTAGGAAGGAAAGCACCAAAGGGAGAATCCAGTCATTTCTTTTGGCACTTTTAAGAGAATAGATCCATATGTATACTTGTTTCTGCTCTTTATAAATTAAAATGCATCAACCTTGAGAAATGCAACAGTAATTTTCACTCCTACAGACCTTCAATGGAAGCTATTGGGCTTGCTTCTTTACAATATCACGAGAGCACAGGAATCTCTGAGGGCTGCAGCCTCACACTGGCTCAGTAATATTAGACATTTTTGGACTCGTGTGCCTGCATTGCAGGGTTGGACTGGAAGCTCAGACATAACCAGTAATGAAATGACTACTGGATGATTGGTTTATTACTGCTCTGAGAGCATCCTCAGAGCCCAAACAGAGCTCTGCTGGACTGGACTTTAAGATATCATCACCCATGAGAGAGAGGCTTGGTGGAAAGGAAACATTATCTTTTTCCAGAAAACGGCTCAGGCAAAAATAAAAAACTTGCTCCAATCAGCATGTGAGTGTGTGGTAGAGTCCCATCAACTAAATACTTCTTCGGCTAGAGCTTTTAATGGGCAAATACACATGTAGTAAATCTTAGTGCAGAGGCTCCCACATTCTGCTAATTGTAAAGAAAATCTCATCTTTTTGCCTTCCTTTTTTTTTTTTTTTTCCAGAGATTTAATAGCTGAAAAGCTGTTGTGAGCCATTACATTAGTTAGAGTTCATTGCTTTCACTGTAAAATGCACCAGCACAACACCGAACTCTACTCATCCAAACAAAAATAACAAAGTCTATTTCATTAAAGGTAAGTTTTTCTGGTGTCGGGGGAGAGCTATCAATTCAACAGCTCCATTCGGATCCTCCTGAAGTCAATGGCGAAGCTATTAATAATGGCAGGATCAAGTCAGTTCACTAATTTGCCAAATTCCCCATCATTAGTGTGAATTAATGAGATCCTACTGGAGCTGCCTTTTGGCTGTGGGTGAAAGGGAACATGGCTGGCAGCACATCAGCGCTAGGAGAGAGGCCAGGGAGGAGCAGGGCTGGTTTGGGGGGAGGGAGATGAGCAAATGGAAGATGCTTAATGCAGTCCAGATGGAAAAAATTGACCCTGACTTCAGCAGTCAGGCAATGGCCATAGCCAAGCTGTTTCCTAGTGAGGGGAAAAACTAGAGAGGCTCGAGTAGCAGACAAAAAGTCAGCTCAGATAAAATAAGATGGCCATTCCCTTTGCCCCCCAAATGATCTTTCACCCAAAGCTTGAAGCAAAAGTTTTACCGCTTGTGCTCAAAGTTACCAAGTTGTTTCTTCCTTTTCATTTCCTTCAAAATTTCTAGGAGCAGAAAAGCCAGTGCATGAAGTGGAAGGTTGTGCTCACTCTTGCATTCAGCTCCATCTAGAACTAAACTTGTAAAAAAAATTTAATGAAGAAACCCACTTCTGAGAGCTTACAGTGCCAAGAGGGTCATATAAAGTTTGGAGAAGCATCCAAAGAGATGTCAAAAAGAACTTAATTGAATTTGGCTGTCATCACTAAATAGGACACATCACTTTGAGACTAATGGATACTGCCAAGCCCAACAACAGATATTGTTGCCCTGTTCCTTGAGATGGTGATGGCAGTTTAACTGTCCATGAGTCACCAGGATAACAGCTATTACTTGAAAAGAATGTACAGGAAAGAAAGGCTGTTCTTGTCTGACGCATGTGTCTGCTTCTAGTGCCATTACACAGGCAGTGCCAGGCCAGTCCTTGAATATGATCTTTTAATGGTGGCAGCCCTAGCATCATTGTAAAATTAATTGGGTAAATGAGAATATTTGCTTTTCTTTGTTTTTATTGTACTGCCTACAGAGCCAAATGCATACATTTCCATTTGGGGCAGCCAGGCAACCTTAAAGTAATAGCTCAAGTTAAATGCATAGATCACATTAAAAAGACTGCTGTGTTTCATTTAGTGGTATTATAGCAACAGTGCAGTCGCTTTGATAACAGCCTAAGTAACTGCACTGGGAAAGAACCTTAGCAAAAAGGCGTGTGAGTAGCAAATCCTGAGCTGGGAACGAGGAACTGCCCAGGAAAAGCCCAGCGGTTATTTTTGCAGACTCTGTTGGTCGCCTGGCCATTTACTGCGTTTCAGACCCCTGACTAGAAGTCTCCTCCCGAGCCATGCCTCACATCAAACCAACTTCCAACTGTGTGGGAACTGCGGACTCCCCGAGCAGTGGGTACAGGGATGACCTTTGCGAGCTCTGAAGTTACTCCAGCCTCCGGACAATTACCATAAGCGACATTAGAGCCATGACCGTAGCAAGCTGAAAGGGAACAGCCCCTTAGAATATTTCACGATGGCAAAATACCAGTAAGAAATGGACTGCCATAGTCTGCTTCTAACTAAGTATTGACTGCCTGCCCTGTGCTCAGCAAGAGCAAACTTTAATAAATATGATCCAGACCCTGTCCTTTCTCTCCCCAAAAGCAAAAACAAGCCACTGAATCTTCAAATGCTCGGCATATCCTCTTGAAAGCAGCAGTGGCTGGTCTAGCATACCAGCTATAAGTGAATACATTCTTTCTGGCTTGTCCTATAACATGTAGTGTTAATTGTCTGGCGGTAAAAGACTGGAGCAGGATGAAATATGCAATTTTGCCTCTTACCTATTATTTTAAGCATCTACTTTTGAAAATCTGTTTCTGTACCCATCAGATAATTATTGTTTAAAATGCCAGTCCATCTTCTCCTTCAGAGGGAAAATTAAAACTTGTTAATTTTATCAGAAGTTTAAAAGGCATCATTAAATGCACTCTACTTAAATAGCAAAAAGAACACTTTTCTTTCCAGGCAGTGTATTTCACTCACAGAGATAAGAAATGCTTCCCATATACAATCAATTCACTTTGTAGTTCACTTCTAATGGGCAGTTTGGTGAAAGGTACTTTCCAACATGCATTTAGAGTGAGCCATTCCAAAGATAAGTAAACGTCAGATGTTCATTAAACCCAGCACTTCACTTTGTGCTGCAAACATATATTTAACCAGGAAATGCTACTGTAGGCTCCTAGGGCTTTTTTTTTTTTTTTTTTTTTTTTTCCCTCTCAGATCTAGAAAACGTTATGATTCATCATCATTTCCAAAAGTGCCTGAAAATTATAGGCCAACCACAACAGCAAAACACTAGGGGCTCAGGGAAGTGAATAAACCAAAGAGCATTGCAAACATTTTCCGTACGGCTTCTCTCGCTTGTTCCCGGCTCCTTTTGATCACTATTTACAACAGTAGCTTCTTTAAAAGGAAACAAAGCTTTTGTACAGAAGCTATTTCACAGTCCATGTGCTGCAGGAAAATCACTAATTTGCTCGGAAGTGTTAAGTAGAGGCCAAACTTTGAAGCGCATTGTAGTAGAGTCATGAATGCCTTTAAACTTGTACAGAAATATACACAGAAAGCTAGGAGGTGTTGCTTTCTTTCAGAGGTCATGGTCCTGCCTTTATAAAACATCAGCCCACTGTACAAGGGCAGTTCTCACCTGCAGGACTCTGCAGTCACATTGGTTGCCAGCCCCACTTACAGAAATGCCACCCTGTGTGGAGATGCCCAGCGGCCAGGTAGGGTTTTGAGGGCAACCTGTTCACAGATGATGTGTAAAGAAAGAAACGCTCCCCTCTTTTTTTCCAACACACAAAATTTGAGCAAATACCAGCATTCTCAGAGACTACACAACATGTTGGATGTGAGCTGGGAGGAATGACAGCTTTTTTCCAAGTTGCTAGAACTTAAACTCAAGTCTGTTTTAGCACTGAAGAGCTGTACTGCCTCAGAAGACACAGGTGGCTCCTGCTCTGCCTTGGAGGCTGCCTGCGACTGCTCTCGTTTCAGGATGTGTGAATCACGGCCCCTTGGCACAGAGGTGACTTCATGGCACAAATACCTCTAGTAGGAGGTGCGCTGACACTGCGTTCCCCAGCGGAGGACTGGCATTCTGCACGGCCCATGTGCAAGCACCGAGAAATGAGTGTGTAGGCTCTAATTAGAGGCCGTGAAGAATCTAGGCCCCAGAACACTGGAATAGCTCCACAATCCACCTATTTCACTACTCCATTTACCTCCTAGCAATATTAACAACAATGTTAATTATTTTGAGGAGGGAGTGTGGTCTTTTCAGCTCTCTTCCCCAAAGCAGAGGGATGTCCCATTCCCAAAGGTCCAGATATTGAACGGGTTCTGCTAACTGTCCCTCTACTCTTTGCTGGAGCCAACAGGCTGAGGGTCTTGCAGAGCTTCAGAATCTGCAGGGCTCTTTAATCAAGCATCAGCATTTTATAAACCATATAGTATTTACAAAGTCCCACCTTTTTCATGTTGCTTGGATTTAAACATTAATTACACAAAGGAAACCCCAGAGGAAAAAAAAAAAGAAGTTTATTATTGTCTTGCAAACTTCTTTATGAAACTTTCAATATTTTTTCTTCTTGTTGAGCTTTAAATGTCTCAAAAAAAAAAAAAAAGTGAGGCTATTTTAGCATTTCTATTTCTCATTAAAGTGAGATGTGCAGAGACACATTGAATATGAGAAGCCAGCAAGAGAAAACAGAAAATACACACACAAAAAAAAAATCAGTCAGATTCTTATGGAACCTTTAAGAGGAGTTTGATGCCAATTCTGGATAAAATGGCTCCAACCCAAAACATTATGTACAGAGTGCTCTGAATGAGGTGTTCATAAATCAGAGTTTGGCTTGGGATTTATGTTTCACAGCTGCCATGTAGCTTCCACCATAGGCCAAAACAAGAACCCCGGCCCCTGCAAGGTAGCAGGGGCTGCAAGATAGAGGAAGACTGAATTTCATAGCTCTAACCAGGCTCTCTAAGGAGATGTATACTAAGAGGGGAAGGTCCGTAATCCTAGCTGATTAATCAATTCCCTTAATAATAATGAAATAGTGAAAAGAGAAATGAAACCTTTCTTTGAGAAGAAAGCTTTTATTTATTATATTCAGTCATTAATGACAGTGTCTGGAGAACAACCTAGAGAATTTCTGCAGCCACCAATTTTGTACGGTCTTCCTACTCAGAATGGAAAGAAGGGAGAAGCTGTCTGTGAAGACATTATGTCTGCATATGTTTTACTTTTTCTGTCTTAGTTTTAAAAGCTTAAGGAGCTGCAGAGTGGTAGAAAAGATATTATATCATATTTGGGGGATATTTACAGTTAGCCACAAATCCCCACAAGTACAGTTCTGCTGGAGACAGCAATAGTGGAGCCTGATGCAGATGAGGCAGACACAGCTAACATTTATGGGAATAATTTCCCCTTTAGAAAATGAGATTAGCAACACGAGGCCAAAAATGAAAGAGGCACATACAAACCCACAGTGTTAGTGGCAAGGAAAACCCCTTTCGTTCATTTGTGGTTCTGAAAATTCGATGAGGCAGTTTAGGAGAACAACTGTCTGATGCAAGAGTGGAGCTTGAGAAGTCAAGATGGATGGAAGCACTCTTGGAGATGGGGAAAGAGCAAGAGAGCTGGAAAGACTCATTCTTCAGGAACATCTTGCTACTCTGTGCTGTGGCTTAGTTTAGCCAGGGAGCTGGGGAGAAGGGCTAGTACATTAACTGGACCTGCAAGAAGCTTCTCTTTCTAAGCACTTTATCACGTGAAACTCGACTGTTGTAGGGCATTGTTGCAAATTTTAAATAAGCCGATATTGGCTGAAAGATTCACAGAGCTGGTAGCTCTGTGATTTTGGTGAGAAGTCACTGAGCTTTAGTCTCCTCCCAACATGAAAGTCTCAGGTGAGAAGGACAGGAAAGGAAGCAGATTCCCAGTCACCCCTTGCTCATGCTGAGGAGATGGAACCTGCTTTGCCTGTTTTGCTTTTCAGCTACCAACTGAGCCCCGATTCCTGGATCTTCTCTGTGCCATTGGGAGTTTGTGTAAGCTATTTACCCTTTGCTGTTCTCCATCCTAAGTCCTACTCTGTGGAGAAAATCAACTGAGTGATGAAGAAAGGAAAAAGAATAGTCAAAAGTCAGAAGACTTCCTTTGGGTCTAGTAAATGACGAATACCATAAATCCTCATGCCAATTAAAATATCAGGACATCAGGTAGAGTACCCACCACACCTGAGCTGGAGGGATGTAATATTATTAACAATATTTCTGAAACCATTGAGTATATTTCTCTATTACTAATAGTTATTTTGTTGGATATATTATTGATACAGTATCGATGGTTATCTTTTTAAAGCAATTTGTTAGTCTGTTCACTTCAGGATAAACTTTAAAAACTTTGGTTAGAAAAAATTGCCAACATTAGGTGATAAGTACACTGAACTCCTCTTGGTCACATATATGCTACCTTTAATCTACTCATGTTATAGGCCAAGTCTGCTCCTGTGTGTTTACATCTCTAATTAATTGTGGGAGCTATTAATCATAGGTGTGTGTGTGTGATAATGTTTAGACAGCTCTTTGATTTAGGGATGCTATTAGTAGCTTAAGAGTTTGTCTCTACAATTAATTGCTCCTGGGGTTTTGCAATCTATGATCAAGTAATGGTGCAAATATCAAAGACTGAAAAAGAAACAGCAAAACAAGGCAAACAAAGCCAAATAAACTCCGGAGTTATGTCCTTCTATTCATAGAGACCCCACAATGTATTAATAATTGATTATTTCTGTCTTACATGTACAAGTTGTGGAACAGATCCTCAGTGTCCGTTTCAGTTTCTAGGTGGTACTGCTGGCGCTTGTACAAGATATCATCAAAAGGAGACAAGGTGACTAGAAGGACTCTGCCTGCTCCAAGCTGATTATATCGCCTTCCGAATTACTCTTCAACAAGGACCAAAGAGTGACTTGACTAACTATTAGCATTGATCCTATTGTGACCAGGATCTTGACAAGATCAGAATTACCTGATCCTATTTAAATTCACCATAAATCTGGATTGCTGCTCTAATGAGAAGGCCTCCCTATAGCCAGGGAATGTCTCAGTTCTTAAGAGCAGGTATTAAGGTTGTTTGGTCTGAATCAGTTCTCAGGCGGAAAGACAGATAAAGAAAAATGACAAGAAAAAAAAATGTGAGTTTTTAAGGTTACTGGTCATTTAGAGTTTGTGTCTAGTAACAGGGTAGAGAGGTGGTTCTGGTTGTAAATGAGGTGTAAAAGATAAGTCTTCTCTAGGTGCACTTGATCTGTTGAGGATCTTCTGACATTTAGAGAGGGAAAATATTAGATACACTAAGCCAAGGTAATTCTAGTTCAGGCAACTATATCTCGCTCACCTAAAACTCCTCTCAGTTATTTAAAGTGACTTTTCAGACTGCAAGGCCTTTAGGACAGAAACTCACAGCAATACTAGCAATAAACTAAATATTAGTTTTCTCACCTCCTCTGCTTATTCCTATAAAGGTTGCTGTCATTACCAAACTACTACATTCCATCCCAGAGGCAGCTGCATCCCAGTCCAGGATCATACAATTTGGATTTGCAGGGTTCATTAGGATCAAATCCTAACACGTAGTAAGTTGCTGTTGTTTATGTTACGAGAAACGAGGCGGCACTTCTGAATGCCTTCTTCCCTCTGAGGACATTGCCATCAAGGTGACTGTACCCTCTTCCAGCACCAGATTAAGAGCAGGAGAGAAAATGGAACAAAACAGAGGTTTTCAAATTCCCTACTGACGTCTAGCTGCCAAGGGAGCCTGCCGAGCTCAATTCAAGGGCTAATCCATGACCATCACTCTACTTCAATAATTGCAGAACATTAACGAGTCTGTTTCCTTATTACAGAGCTCAAAATAAGAGCATTGGCATTCCGATTTAGCAGGGAACTTTTAAAGTCTTAGCCCAAGGATTGTAAGAGGAATGGATTTTTTTTTAATTAACTTTGCATTCAAAAGTTGTGTTAAACCATCTGTTCTCATGCAAGGGGGTAAGGGAGGGGGAAGCTAGCCACAGATTTTCATCAGCAAGCTGTTAAATTAGTCCCTTTACTTCACAGGGCTTGTTTTATTCAATCTGCCTTTATTAAGAACACAGGTTTGATTCTGCAAGGAACAAATTCTTCTGGTTCTTTAAGGAAAATGGTTTTAAGCAGGGTTTTATTAGGTTGCATTACTGGATAAGCGATACAACATGTTACCAGCGTGAATCATCTGATTTAGAGTGACAAGAAAGGAACTTAAAAAATACCCAGAGCCAAAACATTGGCAGGGCAAGGGCTAACAGGGCCAGATTTGATCTGCTTTTGCAAAGTTTTTCTGTTGCAATTGGTAGTAACTGTCTAGGGCTTTTAGATATTTTGACTAAGTCTCCTTAATATCCCTAAATTAAGAAGCAGAGAAATTAGGGCCAGACTGTAAGTCTTCTAACCAGATTGAATAGTCACAGGGAAGCCAGCAGGACTGCTGAAGGAGTGAAGTGTGATGTGGGAGGGGGTCTGACACTGTGTTATCCTGAGATGGAAAAGGCACACACAGGTCACCTCGCCGTCACAGCCAGGATTGTCCCTTACAGCACAGTCATTTTCTTTCCCTACGTCAGTTCTGCTGGCATAACTTCAAGGAACAACTTGTGCTTATCTGGGAGTAAACAGGGGCATTTAGAATATCTCTGCCTTTAAAATGATGCAGATTTAAGCCAGATTAGATGAATATAACACACCTGAGAGATGGGATTGATGAGCTTGTTCTCTGCATTCAGATTCTTTCTGTCTGCAAGAATCAAGCATTCTGGCAGAAATTTGTATAATTCTATATACTAGTAAGTACAGAGAATACTCATAGAAGCAGTAATATTATTTCTTAACCAAAAGGGAGGTATAGGAGAAACCTATTCCTAAAATGTATTTTCTGCTACATGAGGACAAAGTGTCTCCTATCCCTGCCAGCTGAAAGCATCTCTTGCACTGAAGACAGAGCATGAAAATGTGTGGCTAGTTCAAAGATAGCTCAGGGAACTCAAAGAGAAAAAATAATATTTTAAGGAAAATCTCATAACTAAATACAGCAGTTTTGCCTGCCAAATTTTATAGGTATTAGTCTAAAAAACTGCCCTTCACAAACATGACAGCAAGCATCTCCATAATATCTCACCAGTATTAGACATTAGCCTAGAGTTTGCTCCTTGCCTGTATTGAAGTCCTGAGACTGATACGAATTTTTATCCCTGAAGCAAACTCCTAGAGGAAGAAAGCATTGGAAAAAAATTGATAAAAACTGCTGAACCAAAATTCCAAGGCAATTGGAATTTCTAAGATGTAGCAAGCCTCTCTATTGAGTTTTCAAGCTGTGCTCTAAATTATGTTGAAATCCCTTCCCCCATGCCAATAAGACCTACATAGCTTCGTTCTATGGCTGAACTGAGCTGTCCAACCAGGGTAAAAAACAAAACAACCAACCCAAAACCCTCTGGAAGTCAATTTATGGTCTTAGTCCCACCCTCCCCAGAGGGTTTAGCCCAATCTGTTCCCTTTACCTGCCCCAAATTAGTCTTATGGCCGAAAACCAGCCCTACAGACTGCTCTAGCATAAGCACATTGTCCTTCATTTAGCAGCAATGTAAAGAATGAAAGGAGAAACGAGTTTTGCAGCAAGGCCATCCCTTTGGGATGCAATAAAGAACATTCGTACTAGTAATGAGTATCGCTTGTTTAACCTCTCACTACCCGTTCACACTTGGAGGCTTAGGTTTTATTTACGAAACCAGATCATGGGCAGCCTGTGGACTGAGAACTTACTGAAATTTTGTGGGGTTTTGTCTGACTCAGTATCTTCTCCTGGGTGTTTGGAGAACTCACCAAGTACATTGGTTCACTTAAATCAAATGTGGCAATTTTTAACCTGTTCATTTGAAATTCCTGGAGAAAAAATAACATTTTTGGTACTGACTTTTACAACCAAAGTAGTTTTCCCTGTAGTAGACCCTACGCAGGAGACTCAGCATGAGATTGTAATATGTTAATATTTTCAAGCATGTTTAGATCAAAGAGGCAGATGAACCAAGCAAGGAATCAGGCTGCAGAACAGAAAATACACATTAATAAAGAAAGCAGAATTTTTAACTCAGTCTCTCAGAATATTCACAACTAGCCGTGCTATGCAGAAGATGGTATGCATATACTCTTGGCTCTACACATAAAATTAATTTTTCTCTACATAGTGAATGACTGCTGCCTCAGTTTCATGACTAACCAACTACATTTCCTTTTTGGTGGGTACTTAGTCATTTTGGATGCTTGACTCTCCTGCATCGCTTCCCTTGGAGGAAAGAGGAGAATTACTTCATTGCAGGCGGCAGTCCCTCTACGCCAGCAGGCCAGGAGCGGCCTGGGAATGACTGTCCTGTTCTGTAGACTATTATTAAAGGAATGATAACTACCAGTTTTGAGGAGACCTGGACATTTGGCCACACTGGGGAATGAATCTCCACCAATTTTAATATGAATGTGTTCATCATTTCAGCACAGAGAAAAATTCTGAGTTCAGCAGAAATTCTGAGCAGCTTAAGCTTTGGCTGGTCTGTAATGGCAGTTTGTCTGCAAAGCGTATTTTGATTTCTGGAGGATTTTAGTGAAGTAGGGGTCCTGTGTAACACTACAAATCCATTCAAAATGCTTCTCCATTACCCTCTTTGTGCCCTCTGTATCCAATGCAATCTACTTCTACTATACATAAAAAGCTAGACTCTGAAACCCTTATTTTTCTGAACATCTATTTACATAGAATTTGAACCTTGCTACAAATAAACCATAAAAATGACATTAATAAACACCGGAAAGCAGTAATGATGTGTTACTGCCATAGGAGGGCCAGTTAAACAAGTTAAAGGTTGACACAGTTTTCCAGATGCGGTGTTGTGCAATATACTTGTTTACCTGGATCCTCTACTCTTTCCCTTTCCCTCCTCAGACACATGGACAGATACCAAGGATGAATACTGAAGCGGAGTCAGAAATATCGAGCAGCAGATGATTTATTCCACATAGGTTGGGATCTCCATCCCCTATGGTTTTATATGCGAGATGATCACATTTGTAAATATCTTTTACTTGTAAAATTTATTAGAAGCACAATATTTTTTATAATCTTTGGATTAAAAACTTCTGATATTTGAAAATGAGGATGTCTGTGTCTCACCTAAAGCTCTAGTCTCCTTTTTTAATCCTCTTTATAGATACATGCCGTTTGTTCCTCTATTTTAGGTCTCATTTCTGTGCCTTTTCCATGAATCATGACCGTTGGAAACAAGTTATTCTCTCCCTGACAAGATCCATCCACTCAGAACTCCTCTGTTCCTCCTCTAATAGAATCATTCTTTTTCTTTAAGTTTTTCTTTGGAAGCTTTGCTTTCTCTTTACATTTTGTGGCAACGACTTCCTCTATTTATTGCAAAATACAGTACAATGCTGAATGTTAGGAATGAACTTAGAAATGTTGCTGGAATTAGGAATGAGGTTTAGGATACTTGAGAGCAGAAGAGAAGAAGAGGAGAAAGACAGGGCGAGGGTTTATGTCTGATTGATCTCCTAATTCTTATAATCAATATTGATTCCAATGATATATTGAAATCAGCTACTTAAATCAGAATTCTATGTCCATGTCCTGAATTTGATCTATGCTTAGGAAACGTATCTTACAGGATGCTAAATCTTACAGGTAGGTTCAGGCTAAGCTAGTGTTTGGCCTTCTTATGGCCGTCTAAAAGGTAAACACTTTCCTTTTTTAGCAGGCTTTTCCTTTCTGCTGGTGAGGAAGTGACAGAAATACTGAATGAATGCTTCAACCATAAACAAGTTGCTCTGGTTTATAGGCAATAGACTTACTCATAAACATATAATGAGACAATTCCCTTGAAAGCATGAGTTAGGTTCAGATCCATCTATAATTTCAGATCTTGCCAGTTTCAGTTAAATGATGATCATTTGGAAAAGTATTATAATGGTTTAACAGACCAAAAAATACATATATTAAATTGACCTAATTACAGTGAGCATTCTTTGAAGTCTTATAAAAAGATAAACTAGCTTTGCCCAACCCATTTTAAGAGGACAAGTCCAAGAATCATGAAAACCCCATTGCTGCTAGTTTATGATTTTGTTATGGCCACAGAATAAGTTAATTTTTGTTTCAAAATTGGACAATTATTCATATGAAGGGTGAAAGTTAAAATACCGAGTTTCTCCCTCTTTTGTCCTGACCATTGTCCAAATTCCATTTTTCCTGTTTGCTTGTTTACTATGCTCTCTGCCTTTAAAGATGACAGTTACTGAATATGGAAGAAATATTACGATATTCAGTTTCTGAGTCCACGTTCTTTGTCCTTTTATACCAGTTACACACCTTTGGAGTTTTATTTCCTTTCTCCACCATTTCTTAACTCTGTAATCTCAGAAGCAAAATCCAGCTTCAGTTCAGAAGCTGCCTCCTTTATATTTGAGCCAGCCTGGAAACAGGATATGAAAGCAGATAGTTGCAGCTGCAATGACTTATTTGCACTGTAAATAGCCGTATTATGACACTGACTTGATTTTCTTTTTTTTTTTCATTTATTTTATATATATATATATACATATATATATATATATATTTTTTTTTGCTTTGGAAAGATAGACAAGATCAGAGTTTCAGCTCACATTTACACCAGGTGAGGAGTGGCCGGTAGTTGGGAGTACAAACCATTAACGCCGCAGGACTGCAAAGCATGGCCCAGTTACAGAGGAAGGTCCTGTCTTCCTCTGTTTCCACTTGGTCCATGAACCTTGCTCCTCCCATTTCCTTCTTCACCTTTCTTGTCTCTGTTCCCTTAGGGTCCTAGGTCCCACGACTGACCTTTTCAAATGCAACAACAATAATTATCCTATAATTAGACACTTTAAGTCACCTAGTTGCTAAAGTTGTCAGTGTGGGAAGGAAGCGAGCAGTGCTTAAGGTTAGAGTTTAAGACTCCTTCTTCATTGTCTCACCAGAGGTATTTGTGCCAAGTCCCTGGCATTTCATTAGATGGTTGTTGGGGTTCCCTTCTAATTGCATCTCCTAAGTTAGCGATTGCTGCTCATGACTCAGTGGTTGGCTGTCTCCAGACCATATAAGTAGAGGGCAAAGGACTTTGCGTCTCACCAGATTTCGAATTCCTGTTACCATTATGACTGTTGACAAATTAAACCATCTAAACTCACCATGCTCTACCATCAATATGGCATTAGAGGTGCCTCAGTCTTCTGCTTTTCAGAGCCTGGTATTCAAGTGTTTGCTTCAGGCTGGCAGTAAATATATGCATTTTATAGGAAACTGAAATACTCAGGAAGTCCAAATACTTAGGAAATCATTTTTGTCGTTAGTATTGTCTTTGAAGCCATGATTTTCATGGTTGCATCAAAACAGGGGAGATCTTAGACATTCTTGTAGATCCGCTGACTATGACAAGATTTGGAAGCACAGCCCTGGATTAATAACAGGGCTGCTCCCTTCTTGCAGACATGGGAAATCCATTTAAGTTTTCTAGCAAGGTATGGTATACAAATAGAGAAATGTGTGAGCCCTTACAGTTGGAGTGTGCCATAAATTCACGTTTTCTTCCTTTCTGTGTTTTCAGTGTCCTCTGCCGTGAGCTACTGCAAAAGCAAACTCCCCAACTATCCCCATGACTTGAGAGGTTCAGCAGGTCTCCTCTGCCCACCTTCTCCCTCACTGCCTCTTCTTTCTCTACTTGACTTGTAAAAAAATTAAAAGTTGCCTTTATTTTCCATTTTAATTTTCATAGGGTTCAGTACATCAACTGGTGCCTGCAGAAACACACGAGATGGAATATTTAACTTTATCTCTCTATTGTCCACACTTCAGTGCCTTGCTACTTAGACTGGTTATCCAGACTGAACAATAAAAATATTATTAATAAACTCACACATTCACATAATATGCTTCCTTGGTACAAAATTTATTCTACTTCTTACTTGCGCTTGCATTATTGATAAGCATCAGGCAGAAGAAGGGTCCCTAGGTTAAATCTATATTGCTTTGAATTTCCCTTCTACACTTAACATCAGACGCCACTAACACATCTTGAACTGATTTAAGGCCCTGGGGTGTTACTCGGTGCCATTCAAAACACAGCAAGCCACTTTCCATGTGCTGGGGCCACTAGGGCTCGTTAGAATGGCATTTTTAATAAAACTTAAGTGTAACTACAACATTTTGCGGCTCCGGTCTCCAGATAAACCGCTATGTACGTCATTCCCCAGCTCACCTCCCCATTTACACACCCACTAGACTTCTGACCATCCGGCCAAATTCATTATGGGTGTAAATCCATTGCAATCAATAACATTCCATCTGCTTGACACTTATTGTAGAGAAAAGTTTCCATAGGGTTGTTTGCGTGTGTGTCTTTTTTTAGCCTCCTATTACAAACTAGATCTTGAAACAAAGCCCTTAGTATCATATTATTCAGGTGAAGCAGCTCAGGAACATTAAAAACACTTTGTTTTCTGATGAAAACTGTTTCTTTCTGCTCCAGAAAAGGTTGAACAGTTAACAACGCCTGGACTTTTTCACCATCCAAAACCAAAAGCGCTCTTACTTAATGTAATGTCCAGTAGACAGGAATCTCTAAAGAGTTCAGAAAAGAACCCTCTAGTGCTAGAATATGACTGGCAAAAAAAAAAAAAAAAAAAAGTATTAAAAATGAATTCATAGCAATGCATTAACTTATGATCTATGCTATGGGCAAATTCTGATCCTGAGCTGCAACGATCATCTACAGCTCCCACTGGCAGTTATACCAGCTCACTCACAGCAGAGCTTCTCGGGGCCTGATTCCTCTGGATTTGGAGGGAAATTTGACAGGGATTACCCCACCAGCGACTGTGGTTGTTGGAGCAAGAGCCATAGCAACCTGGTTTTCCAGAAGGAAATTTGCATTGTTGCAGATGGCAAAACTCTGGATCTCCTCTGCAGTTTTGTTTTGCAGCTAATGTCCCTCTGTCAGGCTTGTTTTGCTTGTGCTTTCAGTTTTGTGGCCTTGCTATTAAACTGTGTGTGACATGCATGGGACAAAAGAGTCAATACATGGATTTTCTGAATGTGAAGTCCCTGTGAGCTCTGCAGGATTTGAATAAATATTCTGAATATTCTGCATCATAGACCTAGACTCTTCAAAACACTTTATAACCCTTAGAAGGACAAAAAAAACTTGCTCTTTCCAAGATCTTTAGCACTGATGAGGAAGCACCTATGCTGAGACTGCTGTCATATAAATCACTGTCTTACACTTGCTAATGGGCTCTTCCTTGTCTTCAGCAATCCCTGACACACTTGAGGTTCTTTGATAGGGAAAGCTTCTCTGTATACAGGTAGCTGGAGAGGTACATCTCCTAGCAGTGTTAGGTATTATAGTAAGAAATATATAACATTGATTACATGGTGGACGCTCAGTGCCCACCTCTCTTCATCACCAGCCTCTCCTTGCAGCAGCCGAGGAGAGAGGTGTAACCTCCTGCGTGGCAGAGCCTGCGCGCGGCAGCAGCCAGCACCGCGCTCCCAGCTTACACAGCTACCACGCGATGCTGTTTAATACCAGACCAATGAGGTGAATAAAACCTACAAAAGTTTATGGTGTGTAAATTACTGTTGCACCCTGCCCTCTGCCTCCGCGCTGAACTGCCTGCACCAGCGATGTCTAAATGAAAACAGCCCCTTCCCGTGCGATGGCAGGAGTTTGGGGGACTGGAGGAATTACCGGGCAGTTATATTGGGATGGGACGTAGGGGAAAATATTCCAGTTGGTTCCAGCTCTTGATCTTTTCTCAGCTTTCAAAAATGCCCCTGTTGTGTAATCCGAATAGCTGCTAGCCACTCCACCACATACATGTATGTGGAGACTGGAAAATTCTGTTTTGGAGTATCTAAAACTACCAAGGAAACATGCCGCTGTAGACAGGCACCTACGGCTCAGCTCAACATATGAGAAGCACTGGCAGCTCCCATGTTATCTTTGGAGCAGTTGCACAGTCTGTCAAATTGAAAACATGACAAAACATTTTGAGTAAACGCTGAAACTTTTATGATCTCTTGGGGGAAAAAAAAGTTTCAGATAGTGTAATCTGATGAGTGCGGTACAGATGAAGAGATAGATGATGCTTGTTAAAAGATGCATATGCATGTTATAAAATGATAGGATGTAACTGGCTTCATGCTTGCAATAAGATCTGTGAGCACAGATGCCTCTAACTATCCAAGTTGCTGTTGATGTAACTAGGACTCTAGCAGTGGATGGAGGTACATTCTGCGATGTTACCTGTTTGGAAAAGGCAAGTCTTTTCCAAAGCTGGTATAGATTCCTGGCACTTGGTGTGCTTTTAGCACATGATTGGCTTTATATACTTCATTTCATGTTCCTTGCCTCAGTTTCCCTGCCTTTTTGTTTTTACAACACAGATAATAAAATGACTGACATCATAAAGTGCTTTGGTCTTGGAAAAAAATATTCTATCTGCGGAAGATTCTATTTTCATACTCCTGGATATGTAAACAACCACTGCAAGTTTATGGAAGTTTTCACAGGTATTAGTTAAAAATAATTAATGATTTAAAAAGAGGTCTTGAGAAAATCCAGGAGTGTTTTTTTTTTTTTTAATACATAGCTATAGCCAATATTACTGTGGCGTGCTATTTCAAGAGCTATAGTTAGGGCTGGTCCTGCTGAATCCACGGTGTTTCTAAGTGCTCAGCAGATTTCAGGATCAGCCCCAGACCATCTACTCCAGCACCAAGGGAAGGAGTGACGCTCCGTATCTCATCAGCGTGTGCAGATACGGTCTGTTTAGTGGTGACTGCACACAAACGCACGTCCTGTACACAATCAGGCAGTTGTTCTGCTTAAACGGGGCAAAGGCAGAGACTCTTCAAATTAAAGGTCATCCCTAGCTGCTTATTTTTCCCCTCTGCTCTGCGTTCCCCATAGCCCGTGATTGTCTCAAGGCTTTCTGTGAATTGTGCTGGCCCTGTGCTCTCACCAGCGCTCTGACTATGCTCTGTTGATGAGCAAAGAGGTTCTCATGTACACACTTTGCACTGTCAATTAGTAAAGTAATTGAGTACTCTTTGGGATGAAAGGTATAATATGCGCATGAGATTATTCACCATTTTCATTACATACCATATCCGGGAAGCTGCAGGAATGCAATGCATCTAGACACTTCATGGTGAGGTAACTCTGAATGACCTGCTTTTCCTCATTTACATCTGACTCAGTATCATTTGAATACTGTGCTTTATGTGTGATATTGCCTTATTGCTTTTACGACACCCAGAAGAAGACTAGAAGAGCCAGCAGGTCTCTGCCCTCAAGAGTTTGTTTTATCTGGAAGAAAATGAGTGGAAGGTAATACACAGGGAGGAGATGGGTGGAGAGCTTGAGATGGTTGGACTGCAGTATAATCATTATTATTAAAGTCCTTATGGATATGATGGGAGAAATTAGTCTTAGGTAAGGATTTGAATGGAATGAGAATAGCTGCTTAGCATGCCCGGACTGGAGGCTGGTTAAGCAGAGAAGGGTGGCGTAAGGAAAAGATTGGACACACACTCACATACAAATACATATAAATATGTAAATATGTGTGTATGTATATACATACATACATATATATTGGTGTATATATGCATACACACACACACATGGCTATGTTTATATATAAAGCTTGTATATAAGATATAATCACCCAGCAGTCTGTAAAGAGAGAAATAACATGGATTGCATAGCTTTTTCTTGGGAAAAGTCATATCAGATCTCCTCTTCTTAAGAATACTTTAAAATTTTTAGGCTCAGTTTCAGAGGAACTTGACCTACTAAATGAAAGGGGCATTTTCTGAATGTCACACACTTGAAAACTTACCCCTCCAACTCTTGTTCTTCAGGAGATGTGAATGTTGCCTGCACAGTGGGAAATAGTGGCTTGTTTTGCTGTTTGGCTTTGGGCATTTGGTATTCTCGTCATGTTTGAACAGTGAGAGTTAAAAATCCTGGACTACTGAACTACTTGTATCCTCTGACGCAACGTGCACAACATCCAGCACTAAAGCTCTCTCTTGTGGTCATGATATGCAAATACATGCATTTTGTTAGAGGCAAATGTGGTGCATAAGCTACTTTGGCAAAATACACAGAGTTGAGAAATCATGTCTTAATTTTGTATTGAACTAAGCTGACTGTTTTTACTCCTACTTCTAAACCAAGGACATTCATTATGGAAATTGCTGGCATCTGTTACTCTCCAAAAACCAAGTCTGTTACTTGGGAAACTCCCTCCTTTTAAATAAGAGGTTGTATTTTTCACATCTATTACAGAAGTATTTTAAAGAGACAATTCAGGTCTTTCCACAGGGCTCAAATATGCAGCTTCCACTCACAGGAGCAATCTTGCCCTGGCTTCTCAGCCTCTAGCTGGAACTGTGTTTGTGTTCGCACTCCTCTCCTACCAACGTGCCGGCTGGAAGAGCCTGGGAACGAGAGGAAGCAATGAATATGGAAAACAACTGGACACCCTTTTGTTTTGCAGAAGCAGAACCTGTTGCACATGGATGAAAGCTGGTTTGTAAGACGTTTTTCTTACCATGAGCAGTGTCTCTGCTGATTAAGAAATGGTCTGATCAGATAGCAGAAGTCACAGCAAGCTGCCGTGTCGTCTCCTGATGCTGTAGATGTTTTGTGGAGCCAGGAATCCCAGCTCATCTGAATCACTTTGTTCTGGCATCAAGCTGGGTTTGAGTTTGGTCTTTCCTTGGCCAGAGGGGAATTACAGACAGAATATTACTAACAAATCTGGATTAGTTTACAGATGCTTCCCAAATGCCTTGAGGTGTTCGGAGAGCCTCCAAGGGCCCTGCAGCATCTGCCTCCCCACTGCTCGGCAGTGTCAGAGGTGAAAGTATCAAGCTACCATTTGGCCTAATCTGTGTCTGCCTTATCTGTGAGTACGGGACGGCGCAGTGGTAAAGCCTGTCTGCTCGTCCCGGACAGCAAATGTGCTGCTCCGCGAACGTCCGCTTTGAGCAAGACATTGCCGTATTCATTGCTCCTGTCAATGATAACCAAAACCTGAAGAAGCAGAGGGGGCAGAAATCACCCAAAGGGACCAAATCACAAAATAGATGGAAGCATCTCATGCCAGGAATATGGCAATCGGGTGGTCCTAGACAGGGAATAAGAAATCTCTCTGGTGGTGAGCAGTGGGCTGCTGTGACACCAGTGCATGTGGGAAACACAACGGGGGCAAAGCAAAGATGTGGACAGGAAGCTGCATCTTGAGTGAGCAGGAGAAAGCAGAAGAGGAGCTAGAAATAGAAGGTGGAAACGGTAGGAGGAGCAGCAGGAGGCCTGGTGGATTAAACCAGGGTGGACTGGGGACTAGAGCCAGACAGGGCAGAGCAGTGATGGGTGAGGAGGAACCTAGGCTGGTTTCAGGACCAGAAGAAGGGCAGACAGGAGGCAGTGGCTGCAGCACATGGTGAGCATCTGGACTTGTATGAGGGGATGGCTGCACTGGGTGACCATGGGGACACCCTCCGTAGTGAACTCTTCTTGGGACAGGACTTCAAAACCCATTAGCCACGCATCTCCATCTGTCTCTCAATGCAATTCATCAACCAGGTTACAACTGTCCCCTGCCTCGTTACTCCATTGACACAAGGGACTGGTACAAAGAGCTGTCCACCCCAAAAGGCCATAGACCCAGACTAGGCAATCGCTGGGATAACATTTTTATTTTATTTTTCTGTTTCATGGAAGAAAACTTCCACCTCTACGATGTGCTCACACACAAGGCTGACTTTTTTTTTCTTTCTGAATCTCATATAACAGAGTTCATGATATTAATATTACAATCACAGTTGCTCTAAAATGGAAAGCAATTTTGTGGGAAGCCTTTAGAGTCTGGCCCTCTTTGCATTCTTTAGAGTTCAGAAAAAAAAAAAAAACAGTATTTCAAATGGTCTTCTGAAACATTCCTGAGATTCAAAATGCCACGGACTTACCACTTTCTCTTCTTTTGCCCTTTTCTTGTTATTCCACATCATAAAATGTGGAATCACAAAATGAATAATGAGTTCAGTTCTGTTTTACGTTTGGTGAATTTTCTAACTCTGGCCCATTTTGGAAAGTTACGGAGTGCCCAAATAAATAAGAAGTAAATTTAACAACAAAAAAAAAATTCTCCTAACTTTGGTAATTCAAAAACTTTTGAAGGTTTCCCTTTGACTAAAAAAAAAAAAAAAAAAAAAAAAAAAAACTTAGGATATTTTGTCTATTTTCAAAAAGATCATTTTGAATAGAAATACACAGGTTTCAAGTTAAAAATTTCAAACAGCTCTAATTAGGTAAAGAATGGAGGATTTGCTTACATGCTAATGAAGCTACTTTTTTAATACAAATCCAGCACTTACCTGAATCAGGATGTCAGGATCAGGCTGTAGTCTGCCTTCCTGTGCAGTTGGTTATTAAAAAACATTTGATTTTGAAGAAGGCTTTTGTTTTCCTCATTGTTTTAAAACAAATAATAAATTTTCCTAGACAATTACAAAATGACAGTTCTGAAAGACTGGAAGAATAGGTTGGTTGAATGAATACCTGTGATTGTTTTGAATCACTCCTGCTTTGCTAAAGAGGAACTGTTTAAAAGATCTCAAAGGGTTTCATCCTCTGATTCATGGCCTGCTTTGAAGGGCATCTAAAACCTAAATTGGGTTGGAGAGTGCTCAGTGCCAGGCAGGCAGCACTCAGGCTCTGCCACAACTAAATCCTTTGTTTTAGGTCAATCCAAAATGTGGCACAGATGATCAGGAATGACTTAACACGCAGAAGCATCATAGTGGGGTTAAGAAAACAGAGCTAACAGGCATGCAAAAGGAAAACTGGGAACACTGCTGCCACCTTCTTTTAAAAATTGAGGCAGAATGAAAGACTTATTTGATTAAGTTCCTTCTTTACAAGTTAATTTACCAAAACATGCTGTTAAGAAAGGAAATGTGTAAAAAACATGATCATCTCCCATTATTGTGACAGTTTTTTCCCCCAGAGCTGCAAATTAAAAATCCTCAAAGGAAAACTCTTCAAGAAAGTGTGACACTTAGCACCAGAGATTCCCTTCAAAGCCCATTGACGCAAGTGGACAGCCCTATTCATTAGCTCTGGAGCTATTATCCTCTGTCAACTCGGAGCCAAGTTCTGTGATTTAGAGGAGTGATTTTCAGGAGGCAAGGGGAAAATGGGCTTTGAACTTCTCAAACTCTGCAGCTCGGGAGCTGGTTGGGTCTGCGCTGCTCCGCTTGTTGCCGCGCTCACGTAGGCGCCGCTTGGAGAGCCGCGCGAGCCCAGCAGGCGCAGAGCAGCACACTGTTATTTACCTGCCCTTGCATTTACCTGCCGTCATGGGATAAACGTGCTCGTGTCCTGATCGGTAGCAGGCAAAGTCAAAACGGAGGTACCTTCTGCTCAGTCTTCTTCCTGCAGTCACATTTCTTGTGACAAATATACACTCCTACCACCAAAAATAAAACGAAAACAAAGGGAAATCAAAACCAGTAATTGAAACAATTCATTATAATAAAGCTAATTATTTTCTATTTGTAAACATCCATTTATGCCCGTTTAAAGCATTTTTAGTTCAGAGTGGAAGAAAATCTGAAACACAAAGATCTTATTTTCACAGGAACCAACTGATTCATTTATTAAAGTCTGAATTTTTTTTCCCCAACATCTGGGTGTACATTTTTTCTTATGCTATTTTAACTTACAGACAAATGAAATGACTAAAAATGTCAGAAATAACATCAGAGTTTACAAAAGAGAATATTATAGATATTATTAATGTATATATTCAGTCAGACGTGTTTGGACTTCTCTTTGCAAAAAACTGAAGTCTGTTGCTGAGTCGTCATGCTAACTCGGAGAACTGTGTCATTCATATTGAAAAGCTAGAGCTTGTGTTCTGCCAGAAATAAAAGAAACTTCAAGCAAATGGGGTTTAAAGTTGAGGACAGGTGATTTAAATTTACGAGTACTGTCCTCATAATTGTTGACTTTTAAAAGTATGAGAGGAATGAGAAGGAAAACATTCCCTTGGTTTCATTCCTTTGTGTCATTCTTCTCCATAATGTAATTTAAGCAGTGCATTTTATATTGTTGCTTTGCAGGTTGCCTGTTTTTAAAGTTACACAGTCACATAAAACCCAACAATGCTTTACCTCGGCAATGAATAACACTTCCAACTACTAAAACTGATTGTTAAAACGTCGTGTTAGTTCATTCCATAAATCACCGGTGAAATCCTGACCTTACTGAAATCAATGGAGGTTGGCCACCGACTCTCATGGGGCCAGAATTTAGCCTCCAGATTTGATAAATATCCAGATTGAACAATATCTCCAATTACTTTCTTAGGTTGGGCAAATGCATTCCTGCCTCCCATTCCTTTTCTGCCTTCGTAGTCCCTCCCATCTTCAATAGGGCACTCGGGCCCTCAGTCTGACAAACTGCCAAGAGGCAGCCTGATGTATAACCCCGGGTGAGGCGCTTCATCCTGCAAACACTTCAGCACATGCAGCGCTTTATCACATAGGTGATTCCACTGGAGCCGTAGGCCAGCTTTGTCATAGCTGACATAGCTGTGGCTGAGGCTATTGCCCATTTTACATCCAAGTGTCAGAGGCAGAAACAAAGCACAAAATATTTTCCCTTTTCATTCACTAAGGGAGTGAGTAATAAGCTCGGTGCTTATTTATGGTGCCTTAGACAATGACGGGAAAATACTTGGCTCTTTGTCTTTGCCCGGATCGCTCTAATTGCCTCCTGGAAAGTCCACTTCATCAAAGGAAAATACATTTGAAAAAAGAAATGACTGGGAAGTTCATCACTTACAGGTTGAAAATGCAGCGTTTGTTCCTCTAATCGCGCTTTCCAGGACTGATGTGTTCACTATGGTATGTTTACTCATGCTGCATTTAATTTAGATTTAAATTGCACTCATTTATCTATCTAAGGCCTTTATTTAAGAATTAGAAACGAGTCTAGGAAAAATCCTCAGATCTCACCACGCTTTAACTCTGGGAAGTTGTGAACCTGGTCTGGTGGTTTGTACCCTTCTCTGTCAAAAACAAACTTTAAGAGAGGGAGCAGGGAAAAGAGATAGCTGCATGTCAGGGCATCAGGGCATTTACTTTGGCCCTTCCTTTACCATCATCATCCTGGGCAATGCAGGGCAAGGCAATTAGTCTTTCTGCTGCCATTTAAATAAATGTGGTGCAAGAGCAGCCTCAGACTTGCCCTGGCAAGCAGGGCTGCAGCGTTGCTGCAAGTCCCCCTGGTACGCGGGACAGAGGCGACCGCTTTGAAACGCTTTTTGACACAAGTCTGTGGGCTTATTTCATTGCCATCCCAAAGCCTGGAATCAAACGCAGAGTGTATCGGATGTCTCCAGCAGCAACTAAACTCATGCACTCTTGTAAATCTCCCTCGTAATCCCCCTGCTGCTGACACTTTATTAGCCCAGCATTCCGGGCTCTGCTTTACTAAGGCACCTCTAAGTGATTGCAGATGGGATCTCTGTGCACGGGTTCAGATGTGCTACCAAATAGCTGTCTTCATATTTTCCATGCTTTGCCTCATTTGTCAGCTTCGTTTTAACCCTGTTGTGTTCAGGATGTTGCCTGGCTCGACTCAGGAGCTGAAAGTAGCCAGGGCAGCCCTGGGAAAGGCCAGGTATGCTCACGGCTGCTGGGCTACTCAGCTGGCTGCACTAGGCAAAGTCCTTCAGCTTAAAACCCCGCTGCATCAAATCTCCACGAAGAAATGCTTAGCAGGGTCAGGAAGCATGTTGGCCTTCAAGTGGGCATCAGTACTGGGAAATGGGATATTGCACCGAGTCGCCCAAAGTGGCAGAGATATGAGAAGATACCACACCATGGAGATCTGCTATCTCAAATGTCCTGCTGAACTCTCAGCAGGACTCATCAGCTCAGAGGAAGAGCCATTGGCTAAACTGGAGGAAGCTTCTGGATTAATAGTACCTATTAATGCCATGTTAGCAAAAATACCTTGAATCCAGACCTAACGTGGTTTGTAGCACCCAGCTCGCTCAGCTCAGGGTTGGTGCTGGCAGAGTGAGCTCAGGTTTGCCGGCAGCCCCTCCTGCTAAGATATCTAGTGAGGAGAGCCCATGCAACACTCCTTTTCCCATTGAGGCTTGACTCAAGCATCCTCTGGTCATCTATGCTCAAGGACCTAAAAAAACAACTTTTCCATCACCATGCCTTGTAGTAACAAAGATTCTGTGGTAGGTACATTCCTGCTGAATGCAGGCTGAAAGGCTGAACTGCCTATTTGGTCTTTACATTTTGTACTGCAAATCTCATATAATGGTCCATAAGCATCAATAGTGATGGACTAGATAAACTGTACTCTCTATATCTTTCTTAATGATTCAGAATGAGCATGAAGTGCCAGCTTAGTTCTTCTGTTTAGGTTAACACCAAGGAAAGTTCTGCACTGCTTGCTTGTTCACACTGTAACTGTGACATGGGATGTGTTTTATCCGTGCATGTGTTTCCATGGCCTTACTCCTACAAGGCAATGGGAATCCCATACATTATTTGCAGGAATCTCAGAATGAGCAACTACTTGTGAGTAATGGGCTTTTGGATTTCAGGTTGGATAGGTAATGGGAGACAAGGAAAGCAGTGTTAGAAATTTCCTGAAAATGGGAATTCTTTGCAGGTAATATCCAGTGAATCTGCTGCCTCACCAGTTGTGAGATACACTTAAATATTCTGTACGTAAATTGATTTAAAAGCGATTTTCTGTGTTTAAACTGAGGACTAGTACATGCATATTTTAAAATATTAATTTAGTTAATCACTTTGCATGAGAAATGCTTACCACAAGCATTCAAAAATCTAAGAAAGGCTCATAATTGTCTAGTCAAATGCATACCAGTGTTTTTATAACAATTATTTCGTAGAAGCTCAGATTTCTTGGGTTAAATTGGGTGTAATAAAGACAGCAAGTCTGTGACAAAAAAAAATTGTGTTAACCTGTGTTTCCAGATGGGACACAGCAGGGAAAGCCTTGCTCATCTTGACTGTTGGTTCTGCTCTATTAACCCATATTGTCCAGAGAAATTACTAGGTACCTATCAGACAAGTTATTTTTATTCCCATTATTCCTATGTTATAGGAATTTCACTTATGATTCATACATATTCAAACCTTCCAAACAAAGTCTATTACACGTCTTTACCGCGTAAACTAGATTGCACAAATAACCTGATGAAAAGCATCATACATAATTTATATCCTGAATAACATATGTCTTCCATATTGGGACTTTAGCAAGTACCAGATTTTGGCTAGAAGGTTTGGCCAAGTTAGGCATATGTGTTATTGTGGTTAATATGAATTTGTTCTTTACATATGGGCAGCAGTCTGATCTCACATCTTGCACTCAGCAGGACTTACTGTATTATCGTGGATGATTAAATGCACATAAATTAAACATGCAGCCAACAGTGGCTCTTTTACTAGAAGAATATCGTTTATGCATTATTACAGCCAGATTTTCAAAAGAAATCCTATCTAGACTGAAGAAGACATCCGATTTTTAAAGCAACTCAGAATCTTACATGCTGAGTGCCTCAAAATCTGGCCACAAGTACCATTCTACTGTGCTGCTCCCCTGACCGTAGCTCATAGTAATATATCGACCATGGGACATCCTGACATTTCTTATGATCCGATATTTTGCTTTCCATGAATACATATTTCTTTAGACTGAAAGGGAAAAAAAACAATCCCTAGTGTGCACGAAACTAGGAAACTAGTGGTACTTTTTCTCCCTCCTATTCTGTTCTTATACACTATGTTATTTTCACCTATAGTACCAAAGGTTTTATGGGTTTTATGTAAGTGTCTGCTGGGTGTGCTGATTTGTGTATTTCATGACGTCCAGTGCCTGGTTGTCCTACCCACTTTCTGGATCAAACAACTCTTACAGAGCTCTCTAAGCCCAAAGGGGAGTGAATTCATGGAAAGCATTGCTTAAAACTGCGTAGGCACCACTGCCTTCTGTTGCTGGTTAACAGAACTGATCATCAGCTCTCATCAATCAGTAATGATTTTTCTCTAGCTGAACAGATGCAGACATCATATATTTGCTGCAGAAAACTCTGGGATGTATTTTTTTTCCTGTAATTAATGAAGTTCTAAGCTGTGTTATCTTTGATATCTCTTTATGTCACCCTTTTCCAGTAGGATGCAAAATGGCCCATAAAGAGAGCATCTCTTAGGAGCTTGTCAATGGAGAATGTGTTTTCCACTTCTGTATTGGCAACAGCTCCATCTTGAAGAGGATTATGACAGAAAAAAATCGTTAACTTATTAAGCTTGATATATACTACACTAGTTAAAAAAGTGCAGTTGGCTAATGGGAGCAGCATTCATGCTAGGAGAACTCACAACTAGCTATAGACAGAGCAAAAATCTTTTCTAGTGAGAGCTGGCCTAAAAGTTTCTTTTTATGCCCATGAGAAATAGCTGTGCAATGTTAGTAACATTAGTAGGCTGGAAGAAGAGTATTCAATTCACTAAACATTGATCAACTCTGCATGATTTGAGTGAAACGTTGGCTTGTGTATAATTATAGTCTTATATCCATGTAAAGCAGATATGAGTATGTGCAATAAAGCAAAAAAGTAATATTATCTATTTTACTCAGATATATTCGAAGGTTTGGGGTATATGGGGGGTGTCTGTATTTCACAAGTTTGAGTTCTGGTCCTGCAACATATTACAAACAGGTTGCCAGCGTAACGGATCTTAATAAATCTGTTTCCTTAAGATTTTCCATAATTATTGTTGGATCTACTTCTGCTCTTATGTCAGCAGAAAATGAGACAAGAAGATTTAAGTCCTGCTATACCTGGGAAACAGATGTAAAATTGCTTTGCTTATTTATGCAAGTTTTAATCAACGATTTCAGACCTGAGGAACACTCTCCAAAGCCTGACATCTGCCACATCAGCAGGTTGGAATATTCTATGTTCAGAAGGAAGCAATTCAGGGTAGAAGTACGTCAAAATCATTTTCCACTTTTTTAGAGACCTTTTTCCTCCACATTCCCTGCTTTCCTTTCTTCCCTTGTGGCCTCTTCTGAAAGGCATTGGGTAATGCCTAACCTAAATGTTGCTTTAGTCACACACCACTAGTCACCCAGAAACCATCGAATGTTATTAAACTGCAGTCATTTCTCCTTGGGTTCCATCAATTATCAAGACTAATGGTAGAAGGGTTCAGCCAAGGTTAGAGCATGTGCATGTCTCTGGGCTATGGGGAGCTCTGCATCATTGCTATGAGGCAACATATAAGGCACTGTGGATTTGATTGCTTTTGGGGCCATAAATCGAGAAACATGCATATTCCAGCGATTCCCAACTATCCCTGTAGAAATAGTGAAGGAAGGAGGAAAATCATCAAGTAATGTCAGCAAAACACATCTCAGAACAGTTCACAGCATCTTCTCTAATCTGCAGGACATCATCAAGTTTGTTAGTAAATCCGTCCACTTCATCCTTTTCTATTTGCTCATCATTTGGATTTCTGTTCTGAAGTGTTTTATTTTGCTTTAATTCAGAGTATTTCTCTTCCCATCAATACCACGGATCCTAAGTCTGTCACTGCAGTGGCTCCACTAGCAGAGATCACATAGGTCCCGGGACTGAGGGTGGAGAGAAAAGATGGGGAGCTGGGAGGGCAAGGGCTGAAGGTCAACAGAGAACGGTACATCTGTCCTTGTCTAGTCTCACTCTTCTAGTTACCACCTCCTCATCCGTTCTTCTACTGAAGTTTTGGCTTTGGTTTTACGTGTCACGCTCATTCCCATCCAGCCTTGAAAAAGAAAATTCTTTGATGATCTCAGCTACACACCCCCAAAGTACTAATTTTGCTGCAAGCAGTATGAATTTTACAGTTAGTGTAGGATTTGGCTGCAAATTGGAATTCATTTCCAGATTCTCAAAGAGAGAATTCAGCCTCAACCAGGTGAACACTTGCCAGTAAATGAAGTCGGATCCTGTCAGGCAATATTAGGCCATGCTCTTGCTTCTATCAGATGACTTACAGCAACATGCGTGCGATGTAGAGATGCAGAGAATGAAGGAAATGAATTTCCAATTTGAAGTTCTTGGGGGACTGTCTATTATTAAAATGAGAAAGCGGAACATAATTAAAACAAAGGTTATGAAAAGTAACTTCACAATTTTCTTCCATTTGCCAATGAAAGCATTTAAATTATACATGACAGTCTAACATTTATTTAAAAGCCAGAATCCAAAATATCTCAATATGAGGATCTATTTGTAGAAAATGTCTAATCTGATCCAGTCACTAAATTCAGATGTGAATCATGAATTCCATCAAATTTCCCATAACAGCTGTATGGTAAAATCTTTCCCAGATGGTATAAATTTGTTCATTTTTCAAAGTTATTAAAGGATACGCCCCTGCTAATAATTCTCAGCTCATGGTGAAACACAAAAGGTTGTGTATTTCAACATAATGCTATTTTGCATTTACAGTTTTGCACAAGAGAATGTTTTGTTATTTCCCCTGAGGCTGATCAATTCTAGCAGTAATAAAAATGGTCATAACTTAAAAGCATTCTTAGAAAAATTGCCCAGGACTTCAAACCGTGAACAAAATATAAACGCAAACTTAAAATAAGTTAAACTAACTAAAACACAATTTTAAAACTTTAGACAATCACCCTTGCCAAACCTAGTAAGCCAGTTAATCCTTTTTAATTTGGCAGCAGTGACTTTAACTGGATCGGAACAACACGGAAAATAAAGGAACTACAGAAATGAGTTCAGTTAGCACAGGGAGAAGGTCCCTCATGACCTGGTCAGCTGCACGTCCCGCCAGCCCAGGACACTGCAGATCTCCAGCAGACAATGGCCACCCTGGGTCACGATAGTGAGAGCCCTCTGGGTTTTCTGATATGACAGATGTCCCCTTTCTGTGTACACATACCCAACCAACCAGAAACACACTCTTCTCCACAACTGGGTGAAGAAATCAAAAATGTTTTTCAATGTGCAAAACACAGCGTGTTTGCTGATTTTTATCTTTGTTTTGAACTTATTTTAAGTTAAAAGTATTTCTTTTCCAAGAACTATTTGTCTAAGTCAACACAAATGTTTATGATGTCAATCACTAATTTCTTTAGTAAGCTAACCATTCACCATTTTTTTAAAAAAAAATTTTTAAATCACATAAACATCCTTTCTTTCATCCAGTATCTGAGTTTGGAATTCTTTTTTCCTCCTGTGGAAGCAAATGCAACAATGACTCCTCTTTATTAAAAATGGAATCGTTTCTCATTGTTGATGATGGGAAACATCTCAAACTTTGATCTTGTCAGGCATATGATTCTGTCAACTCTTTTTCTCTTAGCCAGATTTTTGAGGACATATGAAGTTAGCTATTATTATGAAATAATAGCTGCTTCATATCTCTTCACTACAGTTAATCATTTTGTTTATGCAATTTCTGTTGATTCTATCTGTGATAGTACTTGGCTCTTTTGCAAATTATCACACAAATTGTGTGCTATGTCCCAGAAAATGGGGAATATAATTGATAATAACCTTAAAAAAAGCTTAGTTTAAGCACAGGGGTTTGCTCAAGTGCATCAGTGCTAGTGGCAGAGACAGACTCAAGACCTCCAGGACAATATCCAACTCTTTTTAATCAAAAGCCTGTCCTTCCATTTCGTGCAACACTTTGCCTCATTCACTAGAGAGCATCCACAACTGCAGCAAAAGAAATAGAGATCCTATAGGCAACTTTTGACTTTCAGCTCTGATGAAACGGCAGAACAATTCTCTCCTGTGCACCAAAAAGCAGAGGCTTTGTGGCCTTGCAAGCGTGATGCATGTACTCAGAGAGAAGGGACTAAGAATCTACTGCCAAAAGTAAAACTATCTTTTCCTATTCTGACTGTTTGACTTTGCAGCCTTAATAACAGTTTAATGTGTGGAGCAGAGAGAGTTGATTTTTATTTTGGCTATCTTCCTATACAAACTGAAAACTCAGGAAAATATCCCTCATATGGAGTCCTTATAGCTTGTATCTGAGTGGGTTGAATACCCATCGGACCCAATCACTTCAGCTAACAGCATCACGGAGGGGATGATAGGATCTTTTTCACCGGGGCTAGCAGGAGATGGAACGCTTCTAGATGTTACGCTAGATGATACGGTTTCTAGTTGTTTGTCGAGAGCAGTGATGTGAAAGGACCAAGAGCCCAGGCTCTCGGGGAAGGAGGACCATGGTACTTCTTAGCAGGAATAAACTCTCCTCTCTGTTCCCTCAAGTCTGTCCCTACAGTAGTTTAAACCACCAGATTATGTAGGTGTGTTTACCCAAGTGATGGATGTTAATGGTCAATGAGTCATCTAATTGGCTCCATAGGATTGCAGATACGTACGCCCTATTATGTCACAGCGATAGCAGCAATATACGCATGATGGTCTAATGACATAAGCAAGACAAGGCTGGTAGATATAGACAATGTTTTTTATTAAACCAGCTGGTACAGTTGGAAGAAACTTTCAGATATACATAAATACAGCTTTGGTCTCTCCAGGAACTATTCCAATTGAATTGAGGTTGTTCAGAAATAATCTGCTTGATCGAGGCCAGATTGCTTAGCACCATATAAAATAGATTCCTGTCTCTGAAAGTCTGATTACTGGTTTATTCCAATTAGAGCTTAGTCTATGACACAGAGTTTGTATTTTAACCAGAGACCCATCTCGGTAGCTACGCTGAGTCTTCTATTGGCAATGTCTATAATGTATATATTTGCACTCTGTGGTCTCCAGGACAGATGATGTGGGTTGGTTTGTGTCATTGCAAGATCCAGACTGTGCTGTGCTGTCTCTTAGTCCTGTCAATGTTTCTCTCCCATGCTTCAGGGTTTACTACTGAAGGAAGAATCTACATGTGAAGTAGCCTGTATACAGTGCAGATGTCTGCAGGATTAAAACTCACGGGGAGACCAGGGGAGCATCAAGGTTCCTAGTTCCCTGATCTACTCTAATCCTTTGATGTGACACTTGGGGGGACCCTGAGACCCATATGGCAAAGACACCTACCTAGTAGGACCGTCTACAGTGGGTAAGGCAGGTGAGATGCGTAACAGCCTCTCTCATATCCCGCTCAGCAGCCCTGCTCCTCTCTCCCAGCCTCACATCCCACCCTTATGTGGCAAGGCTTGTGGGGCATGTGCACTGTGACACCAGAACTGGGGTAAGGACACACACGAAAGCATCTTAGAAAGACAAGGTCCAGACCTGGGACCATCATCTGTCAGCGCTGCCTTTGGACTCTGTTCTCTTTAGATAAGAAGGTTTAGACACAAGAATGGTTTCTAACAGACCTGAGCCCATTTAAGAGGGTTTAGACTCAGGAACTGATTTAGACTCACTTTGAATATACTTACAGGACTGGTTTCTAAACTGCTGTAGAAACCAGATGGATACAAGACTGCCAGCAGAGATGAATGGATTTTTTTTTTTTTTTTTGAGAGAGAATATTAATAATTCCAGAATTCAAGAAGCATCCTACATTGCAAATAGC
Organism: Crypturellus tataupa; assembly: GCA_034781795.1. NCBI lineage: Eukaryota > Metazoa > Chordata > Aves > Tinamiformes > Tinamidae > Crypturellus > Crypturellus tataupa. The sequence continues at coordinate 315,832 of JAWLRI010000843.1, read as the reverse complement.
TGCTCACAAAAATCCTTGCGTTTTGTTCTGCTCTCAAACTGGCAAACTGAAAGAGACTCACTTGGTTCCATTATAAAGAGTGTTATGGCAGTGTAAAAGCTGCAGTCTTTTTTAAACAGATCTCTGAATGCAAACAGGTTAATGGAGCAAGGGGCCAAGGAAAATGAGAGAATAATCTGGGATTACTGAAACAAGTCCTGTAACTCTTAAGCCCTAGGGAAAGAGAGAACTAACACACTTCATCTAAACCCTCTCATAAAGAGTATGGGTAATTAGAGGCTTAAATTTATTGGAAACAATGAAAAATATGTCATAATTACCTTTACATATTTTTCTTTCTTTCACTGATAGAAAATGATCCAAGTAATTTGGTGTTCAGTAAAGCAGAGCTTGTTCTGCATTGTTGTTCCACCAATTCGGCCTTTCTGAGCACAAAAGTTTTAGGGGGACCTTATTAAACAAATCTGTTCTTTTCCTTTTTAAATCTTATAGTAATTAGCAAGCATTTCATGGATCAATTCTGTCAAATAACGTAATGTGACAAAGTGGTGTCCAAATCTGAAGGACTTGTTCCGTGTGAGAAGAGTTATTCAAATGAGAGATGTGCTACAAGCTGGAGTAAAATCAACCCCAATTGAGAAGGGGGTTCCCGTCTCACTTACTTTTTAAAAACTCAAAACAGAAATTACCACTGGTTAAAAATCTCTATTAGAAATCACCTGATGCTCATTGCACTGCAGAAGGAAAACTCACAAGTGAACAGGGACCATTCTTTTACATGAGTTGATGAAGGTAGACAAGTTAGCAAGAGTAGACATCAGAAGCCTGAGGCAGAACTGGGGCAGCCCAGGCATATGAAAAGTGGTCATATTTCAAAATAGGGTAGTCCAGCATAATTTTGTTTATGAAATGCAGGTGGAGCATAATTCAGACTTTGTGGTTTGAGCTTTAAAACTTATTATGTTTTGGTTCTGCACTCCTTGGAGACCAGCTGACTCCTTGTACTTAAGCATCAAGATGCTAAGATCAAATAGAAGGCTTAAGTTTACAGCACTAGCGTCCAGATAACTACACATGGACAGAGAACTGTTCTTTCTGGAATTTATCATCATCCTTCAGCCTGCAGATCCTGAGTGATCTGGTTCTGCTTCATTCACCAGACTTTTTATGACGTTGTCTTGACCGAGAATGTGTGATTTGCAAGATAGGATCTGCCTAGGAAAGAACAACCAAAGCTTGGTTATGACAGTGAAACTTAAGGAATGCTGACAAGTTAATAAATGCTTTTTGAGAAATCCTGTAGCATTGCAGATTTGTCCCTGGATGTGACATTTCTTCCTGAGTATCTCTGGATGATCTTACGCATGTAAACAGGCTGTACAATGTTCCTGACCATCCTGAATATTGACACTACGAATTCCCTCCCTAATGTATAAATATTACACCATACAAAGGTTTTTTGGAGCGGTTACCCCCAAATCACAGCACCATCACTTTCAGTGGATGAGAACAGATGTGTTGGAAAACCAGGACTCTAAGGAGCTCTTGGGTTGATCAAGAGGCCAGGAGTAAGATGAGCTGGACTGCTACAAGGCACAAGGACTAAGATAAAGGCTGCAGAAGATTTGCTTTCCTGAGTAGGAAAGAGGGGCTGACTTTATTTTCACACACTTTACTAATTTCTGCTGTGAACTTGAGGGAGGCGGAAAGATAGCAACAGACTTTTTTTTTTGCTTGGCGTTTTCTAGGGTTTAGGCTCTGTGGAAATCTATTTCTTTCTCTTCAGAAAAAGTCCTTTTCTGTCCCTTCACTGTTCCTGCAAAGACTGTCTCTGTTGTATGAATCCTAGAACAAATAGATTGCACTTTAAAATTTTAATAGGCTTTCATTAGAAAAATAACTCATAAATGTTCTTGTATGGGAGATGGTATGGCAAAGACAGAAAGGAAAAAAAATCCCAGATGGCAGATGAAGCCTTAAATTCCCATGAGGGTTAGACTCTTACAGACATTAGTGTTCTTAGCCTGGGGGTTTTGGCTGTTCCTTTTAAGAGGAATGCTGGTAGTGGCAAATGTATCAAAGACTCTCATTGACTTCTAAAACCAGTGATTTAGTTCTTCAAACAACAAGCAGGGTGCTCTAGAGATGTGCCACAAAGTACAGATTTAGGCCAGGTGTAGAAGAAGAGGAGTTCTGCCTGCAAGTTTGGGTTTCTGCCTAACTAAACGAGCTGGTCGTGATGTTTGCTTTGGTTTGGTGCTCGACTTGTGCTGTACTGAATGACAAATACTGCTCTTGCATAGTTCCAGAGAATTAAAAGTAAGATCAAATTTAATACATTGCACAGTTTAGTCAAGACTCCTGTTGGGCTTCTTACTGTTGGGCTGAAATAACTATGGTATGATGCAGTAAAGTAAGGTTTTTTCATTTATTTCTGGGTTTGAGCCTTTAGCTCTAAATCACCTATATGTACTAGCAAAGCTAATCTAGAACAGTATAACATGAGCTGTAGGCAGCACATTCAGAATATTAATCCTAGGCCTCTGTAGCTCTGATCCCCAGGGGCAGAGGTGTTTGTTGGAGAAAGAAAAAAATCTGGTTTGATGCTACAGTAAGAGAAAAGGCTATTTGCCACTAGAGGGTGTATCAGCTGCAAAATTGTTATTGCAACTGTGGAGATTTTTGTTTATAAGCCATTTTTTTCTGTTGTTTTGAAATTATTTTAAGCAGCTCAATTATCTGATACATAGTTTTGTAGACAATTAAGTTCTCAGCATCATTCAGCCCACCTGAACCAGTCCGTGGTGGGTGGCTTTGTCAACAAAAGATAATTTATTTAGTCTACTCCGAGTTCACTTGCTTGTTGTTTAAGGTAGTGTTTGCAGAGCCTCAGGCAAAGCAAGATTATTTAAATATATAAGATACCACTATTTGCAGAATGCATTTGTGGCACTGGAGACATGGTGTCTCAGCTCCTTTTGCTCCTTTGCTGTTGGAACAGATGAGGAGGAGCAGTCAACAGACAAGGATGAAGAGGGACAGTGGGGAAGGCTACGCTCAATCCAAAATGAAGCAGTCTGGGAATTTTGGCTGAGTTAGGGCACTCCCAATGTCCCTGTTTCCTTCGTGCTAGAAAAGCCTTGCAGCAAAGCAAGGGCACCTCCAAGAGCATGGGCTTGGGGGGCTCCTCGTCTGCTTTGCTCACTTTGTCCCGTAAGCACAGCTACAAACGTCAGCAAACAGGGTAAGAAACTCAGCCTCCTAGTAGGCAGGGATGCTCTGTCTTTCCAAGGAGAGATATTAACAGCTACCTTTTCAAACAAACTCATCACAATCCTTGCTGGCAATTCACTTTCCACCCAAACTAATTGCCCATGAAGGCAGTTGTGCTATTAGTTGATTAAAGTGTTTTGTCAACTCACTATGCAGGAAGACTTTCCTTTCAGGTGGGTTTGGATCAGGCCTCTTCGTGCACACTTAGGCCTCGGAGACTGTGTTTCTTGGAGGGCAGCATGTTACTAGCTATTGGAGGAAAGGTTATTAGAGCATAGAGGATTGAATGCAAACAGGAATGTTTGCATTTAAGAAGAAGGTTTATAAAGCACTTTCTAGTTATATATGAGATGTGAGGTCTTCCAGTCCAATAGGTCTAATCTAGTTCTCCGCTATATTAAGGAGCCATGTTAAACAATCCTGTTCATAAAACAATCAAAGCTCTGTCTGCTTCACTGTGCTGTGCTCCATCTGAAACACCCCAAGACAGACTGCAAATTTAACAGGTAGAAGGGTGAAATAATTCTCTTTTGACCCCATTAATATTCCTGTGCTCCTGTCTCACAAAATGGATTTACCAAGGGCACTGCTAAGCTCCTCATCCATGTCAAAGAATACCAGGTGCTATTTAAATTGTAAATGCAATCAATCCTATATTGAAATCCCACTTCTTTTTCACTCCAAGCCATTGGAGCACTGTGCTCCTCCCTGGGATGTAGAGATGTTATAAAAGGCTTGTAGCACTTAGGGAAGAGCTGCCTGATACTCTGACAGCTTTGCTCCCTGTGAGCTGCAGGATGAGGAACATGCTGAGGTGGGAGGACAGTCAGGCTGCAATATGTCTTTCTGACTTATGCTCAAGTGCTGGGAAGCAGAAGGAGTTGTCTCTGGAACCCCCTGTGACTAAGTTAATGGTGGGTGTATTTTGTAACACACACACACACACAATGTGCGTGCTAATGTATTCTGCGAATGCCAGGATCTTGCCCAGAGACCCAGACTGCCTTCCTCTCACCAGATGAGACCAGCAGCTGAATTCTGTTGGTTGAGTTGAACCATCTTGTCCCTTGCACACCCAGACGGAGGTTGTACTGACCAAAGCACAGTGACCTGACCCGGGAAGGCTAGACATTCTTGTGGCCAAGCTGCCTATGAAAATATTGATCTCCCAACCTGAGGTTTTAAACTTATGAGGAACACAAAGGAAAACTCAGGAAGTGCACTAGCATCCTAGAGAGAGAGGAAGGGATCCCACAGGGCCGCTCTGTGTATAGATCTTCCATCAGTGTTCTCCTTCTCAAGAAGTAGTTTCATGTCTGCAAGGCCTTTCCCTGCCTTAGTTATACAGCTATGAGCAGCATCTAAGTATCTGTCCCCAAACATGCTTAGCTTTTGTCAAGTAGTGTGACGAATAAGTTCAAATTTGTGCCTCAGTTCAGTTTGAGCTAAAAAAGACAGACTGAGGGGTAGTTACACTGTTCCCATGAGTAGGTAGGCCCACCAGCTCCTCTTTTGAAAGTATACTCTGTTAGAGATGAAATTCAGCAGTAGATGGCATCAGCAGGACTGTAAAATGGGCTCTGAACACCTTTGCAGTGCTTCAAAAGTCCCCAAGTGTTTCGCAAAAGACAGAGACAGCTAAATAAAAGACAAGCACCAGGTTCTGGCAGAGTTAAATCATTTAGGGTGGAACACGGTGTGCCTTGCGACAAAGTACATCACCTTTACACACACACAAGAGCAGTGGATGTGATGGTCATCACACTACTCATGCCAGGGATGCTGCTCAGGGAGAACGTCCCTATAGTGCGAGAGTCCTGATATCGCAGGATCGAAGGCAACATCAATCCCCTGACACACACACAGGTCTTCATAAGTTCACATCCAAGTATGCATGCACATAACATAAGTATTTCCAGGCAAACAAGGAATACTGAACACTAACTGCTGGGAAACCACTGCTCGACTTGGGATGGACATCCCTACAGCAGCAGTTCTGCAGAGCTCATTCCAGACTCAAGCACTTCCACACTGCTGCATGGGGAGAATTTTCCTTTCTGCCTTTTCCAGAACATGTATTTGAATTAAATTTCTGTCTGAAAGTTGCCCAGGGCTGGTACTGCAGAGCTTATTAGGTCTGTGTCTATGGTGGATACTTGATATCAACCCCATAGGCCCTAGTTCTTAAGCGTTATGTCCTGCAGAACTATGGAGTTTTCAAGAATATACTATAAAAAGGATGGGTTAATGCAAATTATTGAAGAACTGAGACAGAGATAAGCAGGACAGTTGAGGCCATTTATGTGTGTATTTGCTTTTTGGGATGTTTTTCTTTACACAAACCGTAAAAGAATAACTGCTTGGATCCATGTTCTGCTGTATTTGAAGTGAAGAAGATAAAACCTCATTAACCAGTTCTTGTTCCTTTTCTTTCCTAATGAAACTTGATTGTTAGGGCATTTGAGAGGTGCTAAAAAGAGATTTGAAGTGAGGAATATTTAAAAATTCACTCTCTGGTTTTCGATCACTAAGTCTTTTGTGGTGGATGCTAGGAGCAGCTTTCCTCAAATTAGTAAATTCCTAGGACCACGGCAATAAGTGAAAATGCATTTAGGATTTGCCCTTGGATTTGCACTTTAGAATTACTAGTGGCTCCCATTCCATGAAGAGAACATGATGCAGTTTTTAGAAAGAGGTGCAGATGCTATTATAAGCATCTTTTACTTGTAGAAGTTATGCTATCAAACAGCTCCCATTTGAACATATTTTTATTCAGAGACTATCTGCTGCCCCGTACAAGTGACGATAGCTCATTGTTCAGACCAGATTTTCTGTGCAGCTCTTTAACCTCATACCTCAAATTTGTTTTACTGTGACACGCAATTTCTTTTAGCAGAGCTGTCTGACCCTCATGATCTGAAGGTTTCCAGCTAAATCCTGGTGATGGATTCAAAGGGATGGGCATTATATTTTGCACTGAAATAATCATGAAATCACTCAGTTGACGAGCAGCTTTGCAGTGGAAGTGTTCCAGAGATAGTAGGAGGAATATTAGTATGCACAAGAAAAAGACTTGTTTCTCCAAAGAGAAAAGAGTAGGGGAAGACCTTGTTTTCTAGATCTCTGTAACAAAGGTGTTTTGAGAAAGAATTGCAAATGAACCACTCTTCCATGGAGGCAATTTGCATATCATTAGCCTTCTGGTTTTGTTAATTGTTTTCACCTAGAGGAGGTGGAAAAGTTCACTCTTTGTTTGGAACATGACAGTGCTTTCAGAGTGCAGCACATTTTATTAGTGATAGATTATACATTTTTTTAACATCTTTTTGTTAACTGCTACCAATTTTGATGGAGATGATGATGCCCTTTCAAAAGAAAATTGAGACCTTTTCAATAGTTCGCTCAAAATTTAATTTCCTTATATTTTTATGTATGTGCCTTTTTTAAAGAAAAGAAATATTTTTCTCTTCTCTTTCCCTCTGCAATTCCCAGCACCACACTGCAATAATGTTTCATCATCATCTCTGCAAAGCTGTAACTTTAGAAACATTCAAAAAGACTGAAGAGTCAAAGATTCTTTATAACTTGACATATTCTTTAATTGGATAAACTCCACATAATATGTCTTCTGTTGCACAGGTCTGAGTGACTGTAACATAATATTGTTTTTTGCACAACTGAAGAATGCAGTAGACAAAAAAAAAAACCTTATTTTCAGGTGGACTTCCCAATTAAAAGTATAAAGTAGTTGAATTAGTAAATTCTGGATAAAATGGTGTACTACAGGTGGAGAGAAAAAGATATATTGTCTGCAGACCCTTAGTGAGAACTGAGCTTGTGCAACAAAAGCAGGAACCTCCTGTGATTCAGGAAGAGTTCTCCTGCTTGCTGGCAGCAGCAGAAGAGGACATGGACTTGAAACAGCTTAGAGGAAAACTGGCAAGTGTGAACTGCATCACGGGGGCATTAGAAGGACTTGGAGGCACAGTCTCCTGGCAAAGGTAGACGTGTTTCGTTTAGCAAAGGAGAAGAAGGGAGCAGTTGATGATGAAGATCTTTTCCAACCATAATGAGTCTATGATTCTATTCTATGACTATGACAGCAAAGAGCCCCATATGGTGCTCGTGCCATTCCCAAATTTATCACTGTTTTTCACATGGCCCTTGCTCTGCTCAGTCTGAGCTGGCTTCTGAACAGCCATTCCAAAGGTCTTCTGGTTCAGGCTAGTTTGTGTGGCCACTTTGTATGTCTCCATGGTCAGTTTGTGCCCTGGACATCTTGGAACTTGTTATTTCTTAATCAGTATGGGCTTGAAATACGAACTAAAATTTGTTAGAGATCAAGAAAGAACAAATAGGGAGGCTCAAAGAGGCCTATGGTGCAGTCTGATGGATGCAAAAGAAACATGCAGGGTTTTTGCTGGTGTGTGAGAATGGATCCTGCTGAATTATACCTCTGTTCTTACTTTGGTAATTCAGCTCACATAGTCTGACCTACAGTTCAAATGGGTGGTTGGGAAATACGGACTGTATAACCCTAATTGTTCTGTGATCACCTGATGTTTGGCAGCAACTCAAGTAATGGTGGATAAATCTTTACCTGACATTGGTGATAATGTCGACTGGTAAAACATCTAATGGAAGGAAGTCAGCCTCATGCCAGCTAGTGTTTATGCAGCTGCTAATAGCTTTTTTGTTGTTACTTGGAATTATTCACATCTTGTCTGACTTCCATTTGCTCATCTACTTCTATTCACATGGAGATCAAAACTAGTATGAGATACTGCCCTTTGGATATATCACATTTATCAAAAGAAGACAATGTCACCTGCATTCTCTGATTAGCTTGGGTATTAAATCTCTCTCCCATCCCTAGTCATCATAGGAAAAGGGCTTTTTCTTTTATTTTCTTTTATTTCTTTTTTTTTTTTTAATTTATAGCTTCAAGTGTTCAGTGTACCAAAAGGAAATATTTTACAGCTCTTCAAAGATCCAACTTGAAGGACTGTTTGTTTTCTTTTGTTTTATACAAAGTGAACAGCATTAAAATCCATGAGATTTTGCCACTGACACTATTTGTACACCTCTGAACTTTCAAATCTTTGCTTCTTTTACTGTCCAGCTAATAAGTTATTTGTTTCCATAGTCACAGATCTATGACTTCACTGCAATTCACATGTACATTTTCTGGAGATTAGCTCACTGATATATTGCACTGGTCTGTGTATTAGCTGCTCCAATGAGCTTAGGTTTCATAACCTATTGGTCTGTTGATGCCTCTAAAAATTTGCCACAGTCGTATGATTAAATATGGAAAACATCTGTTCTAAGTAGTCCAACAAAAATCTGAACATCTGGAAAATATTGGTAAAGAAGTTAATTAAGTTTGTCAACTTACAAATTGTCCTAGCAGGAAGTATTTAGGAGTAGCAGATAATTGAGATTTCATTCCCCTGGCCCCTTGTCCTGGGTTTTTGTTTATTTTAGTATGGCTGGAAGTACTATTTTACTTAGCTTCTTCCAAATCCACCCTCTGGACACAAGCTGAGAGATAGTTATCGGGTGCTGTGTTGCAACAGGCTACCCTTATGGTAGGAGAAATGATTGGTGAAAGCAAATGTTCATACCTACATCTCATGTATTAACCATTTGGAAAACACAATATGTATTCAACTTGAAAATGCACCAATGAGCTCCTTTCAAGTGTATCCCTGACGCTGCAGGGATAATAGCACCTATATCCATCTGGAATATCCGGCTTCTCGATATCACCATTGCCATGGACACTCCATTCTGTCATGTTGGATGATGGTTCCCACTGCAGTTGAGGCCTCTGACAGTTTGCAAACTGTCAAAATCTCAGTGTGTGAGGTCTTCTGAATAGGATTTTTTCAAGAGGCTCCAGCTAATATTGAATTCAACAGAGGTAGCTATGAGCATGTCCAGAATATTTGCCTTGGTTTCTATAAAATATCTGATCTTCATCCTTATCTTCAAAGTATTGCCTTGCTCTACAAATCTAAAAGAGTGTGTAAAGCACTTTTTGCACACAAAAAAACCTTTTTTTATTTTAGAGATTCCCTTGTAAGCAATAATGGATTGAGGGAGAACTCAAGGGTTGTTTCTCAAGGGAGTCAAGGGTTGAACTACCAACCCTTGTACAGATCTCAGCACTTTCTGTTCCAGAGGCAAAAGATGACTCTGACTTAATTTCTCAAACTTTGATTCATAGAAGACAAGCATATTTTTAAAAGTCAAACTGAAACCTTAATGCCTCTCAGATTACAATCTGGCTCTCTAGAGGGAAGAGACATAACACACATGTGCAACTGTACTGCTTAGTCACTGCTGAAACATGACCAGATACAACTATAACCATCACAGCATTAAAATATACATGTATATTCATTCTAACATTAGCCTGTTATTTTGCCCCCATTTCCCATTTCCTATCACATTTTTGCATTTTTGGAAGGTAGTGAATTGCTCCTACCGCGTCTTGTCTTGCTTAGGTCCTTAGTGAAAACAAGGCTTTTGTCACCGTGAGTAATACTCTGTAGATGCGAAGAAATTAAACATGAAGGGCTTTGCAGTGTTACTTACAAAAGAGAAGATATTAACTAACAGGCTTCTTTGAAAACACCCTTCTTCAGCTAAACCTTTAATGACAAAGGGTTTCTTTGGAGTTTCTTATTGCGTTATCCACAGTGTATCTCTGTGCCTTCTGGCTCTTAAGAAAAGAGCTCAAACTTGACATAGAATAAAAGCAATTGCTGTGTGCCTGCCTATCCTTCCCACCAAAATAAATAAATAAATAAATACAATAAAAAAGACATGAATAAATTAAGGTACAAAATTATTTAAGCGTCAAATTAGTAGTTGAAATATACAGTAGGAGAGAAGAAATAAATGTATTGGTCTCCTGCAACAAATCCCTGGTGGCCAGATTTGACAGCAGCTAATTGAGCAGTAATTGTTGTAATGTCTGTTGTCTTCTTGGCTTTCTACTGTAATTCTGATTATGAAGATTTTGGGATGCACTGATCATTTTCAGGCTCTTGGAAAGGATTTGAAATGGCACTTTTCCATATATTGAGAAACACGGGCACATTCTAAAAATTAATCATTCACTAATAATAGCTTCTGATTAAACTGAAGCTCGTCGCAAGAAGTAATATACCCAACACATGACTTTTGGTAGGTATTGCCTGCCCAAATCTTTTTTTTTTTTTCTCATTGCTACTCTGGAGTTGTGTTAATTTTGCTTCTTTATTAAAACTTTTGACCTAGTGAAGATATTTGTAAATGTTATACACTCCAAAAACTGCTAACTTAAGCTGAAGACTGGCTTGGAGGCCTTGTATATAGAAACTTCTGCATCTTTCCTTCAGTCATGTTATTGCAGTCTCTCTTTGTTTGCAGAAATTCAGTAAAAAAAAGAATATCTTTCAGCCTTTCATCTTTTTGTCAAAATGGTCTTAATATTAGCTAAGAGCTTCACAGGTTTCTAGGAGCAGACGCACGCTTATACTGTAGAATTGTATATAGTGTCACTGCATTAACTTTCTTCCATATGAAAGCAGTTTGGGAAGGGAAACCATGGATTTCAGTCCAGCTAATTCCTGATTTCTGAGGGATTAGAGTTAGGATATTGTGTGGTTTACTGTAATGGTAGAGCTAGCTACTAAAAAGAGATTCTGACCTGCTATTTCTCCTAGATTAAAGGTTTTGGAAAGAGATTTAGTTTATTGTTAATCTCTAGGCTTTAGCAGGCATAATATCCTTTTTTTTATTATTTATTTTTCCTGTGGTAGCTGGTGAAGACTAATCCAGCCTTTTCTATCTTGAATACTTTGCTAAGAGACTAATGATGAGTCCATTTGAAGTTATATATAAAAACAGCAAAAGAGTCTGAAGGAGAAAGGCCACATTTGGAGCCTGGTCTTAACTGGTCTTGCTATTCTGTGCGGGGAGCATTTTAAGAATGCAATCCAGGATATTAAGTGCCATAATTGCACATGTAAATCATGTCCAAGTGACCTAGTCTATATCTTCAAATAACAGCAGATTTGAAAAAAATAGGCAGTACCTAAAAATCTGGTCCCTGGATCATTTTCACTTCTTTGAAACAGGGAGTCTTTTAAGGCAAAATCCCCTAGGCGCAAAAGTGAAACCTCAAGGGAAAACCCACATTCACTTTGTTTAAATTCAGATCCTATTCTCAAAAACTCGTGTGGAAAAATATATGCCATGACACCTACTTGTGTCTTTCAAATGTTATGTTTCTAAACAAACATGCACCATATATTTGGTAAGTCTAACTTCAGATTGGAAAACAATGGAGACCAGTTCATATTTCTGAAACTTCTGCATGTGTACCCCAAATTCTATTTAATTAAGACTCCTGAGGCCAAGAAGGCCCATGGGATCCTGGTTGCATCAGGAGCGTTGCCAGCAGGTCGAGGGAGGGGATCCTGCCCCTCTATGTGCCATATGTAACATACATTTCTTTTTTTTTAGGTTATTATTTGAAATGACTTTCTGTTTCTTTTAATTTGCTTCTTTTGTGACATGCGGATGTTACCTTCTTGCTAGTAATGGGAGAAATTTGGCTTATCTTTCTCTTGCTCTGTGACTTCTAAGTATTCAGCCTTTGTATTTTTCCATCTGTTTTCTTTCTTTTTTTTCCCTCTCTCAAGAATATTTTGGATGAGGAAGAACATTTCTACAAAAATCTGTTCTTTCCCTGCAGCAAAATGGCTCGAAAACACTCCTGGCTGTAGATCTGACAGGGAGAGGTTTTGAACCATCAGCAACTTTTATACAGATGATATTTCTCTCTGTAGTAGGGAAATTCTTTATGCAAGCAGGAATCAGGTGCCTAGTCAGTGCTGTAACTTATTCCCAGCTATGACAAACTTTCTCAAAGTTGATGGAGAACATACACGATCTGAAAGGAGACAAGTAAAATAATCACTGGTTTACAGTGTGAATGCAGGCCAAGACACTTAGCCTGTATTATAGACTGGAAGTAACAGCAATTGAGATCTGGCTTTTGATCTGCGCCGCTGCCTGTGTTGTTACTTGCCCGTATCAGCTGGCACCGACGCCAGTGAAATTGCAGCATGTGCCATGGCCAGCAAGAGTTCCAAGCAAGTCTGAAACCTGCAGAGTCCCAGGAATCCAGCAGCCCCTACAACAGGATACCTGAGCTGGCTTTTCCTACCGTGTGTGCGGCATTTGTCCTTCTTCTTTGAAGTCCCAGGAAGGCCACTCTAGGTGCTTTATCCGCTCCTTGTGCCCACGTAGCTGAAACAGCAAAACCAGTTGCTTTCCCTTCTGACTAGGCAGATGGTTTTACTCCCTGGTAACTGTTTGCAACCCCATTTACCTCCCTCCTTCCAGTCGTTAGGAATTGGCACCTAAACTGTGTAAGTCTGGTTCAGTATTTGTTGAAATTCCTGGAAAACTTTTCATCCAACCAAGCTGGCTCCCATCCAGGACACGCTCTCCATTAGGAGAGTCATGCTGATCTGATCCCTGCTGGTGCTACGAGCCCTTCAAAGACAGTTTACTGGTTCCTGGAACGCCAGTTTGAAGCCTTAGTATAGAAAAATGTTTTCTAAAGAAGCAATTCCCTTCCAAGCCATGTTGCATATTGTTGTAATAATGCATCCGAACTGGTATTTCCTCTGCCAAGTAGCTCCATAGGAAGCTGGATGCTCTGAGTACTGGATACTACTGGTTCAGAAAGGGAGCAATATGTGTAGCAGGGCTTGCTGAAGACCACTTCCAAAAGGACATTTGTTTTCCCCTAGTATACTAGTTTGCAAAGCTCCTAGTGTTTGACATCCAAAAAATCCCCTTTTTATGTCTCTCTTCCTTGCAGCCATCTGCCCCAACTCCTCACTGAACTATAAGTGTAGCTGTAACTTTACCAAGTTTGAATGCAGATGTCACAAGAACAAGCCAGTCAATTAGGAATTTTAATGTGACTTTTTTTCCCTCGTGAGTATAGGCAAGTGCCAAATAGCAGAAATGGAAGTTTATACTCCACTGTCTGAAGAAGGAACTAAAAGGAATCTTTCTCTCTGCTCAGTCTCAAGATCACTATAAAATAAAACTGCAGACAGGAGCTAGAAATAAACATTTATGCACCTTACCAGTCCTGCTGGACATCAGTTACCATAAACACTTAACTACATTTCTTTAAAAATACACTGTATATTATCAGGCAGTTGATCCTTTCACAGAGGCAGTATCTGCCCATTTGATTTGTACTTCAATCCTATTGTTTTGCATGTGTTGAACTACAAAGAGAAGAAAAGGTTATTGTTATTCCTCTTCATCAACTGATCTCATGCAAGAGGAAAATTGCCAGTAATTATCATCGTAGCAATTATGCTGGCCCAAACACAGTAAGTGCAAGCGCATTCCTTGGTATTTATTACAGAAAGATCACAAACCACAGGCTGTTTAGAATGCACAGCATTTTAATTCATGAACTTTGATGAAACTTATTTTAATATAGTTTTGTTTTCTTTATTAAATGACAAGAAAAATTAATTACAATGGATCTGGTAATGCTTTAATGCAGTCAGATTGATGAGCGTATTTCAGTACTAACTTTTCTCCTTTGCATAAAAACAGCTCAGTTGCTCTACAGTTGTTTTCTTGAACAATTCCAGAACTGCAGTCTAAACTTTTATCAGTTTTTCCACCTGATCATGAAAAGAAAAGAGAAAAAAATAAAAACCAACACTCCTCTCTCTCTGAGCTTATTATAATTCACAAGGAGCTGGATGTTTTTTCTAAAATTGCTTCTTAATTGTTGCCTTTTACTAAATGTAATAAAGTTTTGAGATGAGAGATATCTGTTATTTTCTAAGGGCGACACTGTGGGACTTGTTCTGCTGCTGGGGAGCATCGCTGCTCCCTGCCCCTGCTGCAGTACCAGCCCAGCAACACCTGCCTCTCTGCTGCTTACGGCTCTGGCCTAACTGCAAGAGCACTTCACACTCATCCACTGCCACACACAGTTGGGGTGTCTGAAAACAGATATCTGTTGTTCATCAAACTATTTTTTCCCTGAAGTATTTCAGGGAAATGGAGCTTTGATTCTGTTGTCTTCTGTTCACCAAAGAGATTCACCAAATCAGAAAATAAAAGGGTAGTGAAAATTAAAGATTCTCATTTGGAAGTGCTGCCACGATGTCCTAGAAGAGCTGTCATTCGAATACAACAAATCCATATTCTACTGCCCAATTGGGGGAAAACTATGGAGCACTGGGAGGCACTTCCTCTGATCGGAGAGCCCAGAGTTTAAAAAACGGTACCACGGTGGCATATTGCAACAGGGGTCCTTCCTTAGCTTTGTTTATTTGGCAGAAATGATGGCTTTCTTTTTTCTCCTCCTAATAATTTTACATGGAGGTTTCTTTTTCTTTTTTCTTTTTTAAGTAGTTTTGATATATACTTGTGTATGTGCACATGCTTCCCTGCATTTCATGCTGCAATGGATTTTCATAGAAGATACTGAAAAAGTGAAGAGCTGCGAGATTTTTCAGTTTATTCCTCCTGCCAGGATAGATCTTTCCCTCTGAAAAATTATCTGCATTGAATTCAGCCCTAGACTAGGCAAAGGTATCTGTATTGTTGTTTGTTGTTGTCATATAACAATCATTTATCTTTAACATTTCGCTGTTAGATAAAACCACAATCTCTGTAGTATCAGAAACCAAACCAACTCTTTCCCAGAGTGTTATTTTGAATACCTGAAGAGGCTAAGGGTGTAGTCCACATGTATTTAAAATTTTGGTCAAATCACAGGAAATGCCTTGTGACTCCTGAAGCATTGTAATAACTTCTGTGATACCCTAGAAATTTTTCAGAAGAATTTTGCTTCTAATTGGTGACATTTACCTTCACTGGGACACGCAGTTCTACACCATCCCGAGGCAAAACACTCATGGACAGATTGATTTCTAAATATTTCCCTTGATGATAGATTAAGAAAAAAAGATTTAAACTGATTTACTCTGAAACAGTTCATATTTTGACATGTACATTTTAGACCAATAAATGAATGCTGGTAGCAGTTCCTGCATGGGAGGCTGCAGTTCTGCCATGCCCAGCTCTCCTTGACGCAGCTCTCTTGATCACCAAACACTTCTCCTGCCCTGATGTCAGGACTGCCAGATTTCTTGGTAATTTTTGTGATGTGCCCCAAGAGGATGAGACAATCACATACATTTCACCCCATGTCTGAAACAAAGGCTTCGAACAAAGTGAAAGACTCATTTAACTTACTTCATCACCAAGCCTATACAAATTAAACTTCAGCATTACTCACGGTAGGACTTGCAATTAAGTTGATTAATCATATGTTACTGAGAAAATGGAAACTCGTTTACAACAGGCATTAATCTATTGTGTCATTTTTGATTTTTTAAAGACCCGTTCCAGGGACACTTCCACTCCCAATGGGCTGGTTAATTCTATTTCTCTTCCACTTTGTTTATAATTAATTTATAAAAAAAAAAATTGCTTGAAACAATTAATTTAAAGCAGATATTTTTAATGAAAAGAAATATGTAAACTCATTTAGAAGTGTATTATTTCAATATCAATACTGAAATTGAAATGCTTCCAAAAATAATATGAATGTTAGTTGACTTTTGGATTGTTGTACAGCAGCAAGTAATGCATACCTTTAATTTTGAAATAGTATATGGATCTTTGAGCCATCTGCTGAACACAGAAGTTGCTAAACATGAAAGAAATGATACATCAAACTCTTCAGAAGAGTTACCGTTTTCTTCAGAATGGTTTGACAGGCAGATTTCAACAGCAAGGACCTGATTTAAAACAGTTGTAGCTGGTTGTGCATTGGAGAGTCTGAAATCATCTAATACTGTTCATCAGAGAGAAGATCATTCAGGTGCCTTAAATTAATACCAATGTGTAAAGAGGGTCTCATGTTGAGCTACTCCCTGTTCCTTCTGGTTCTCACTTTGAGATTTGCAGATGCAGATGCAGAGCGTGGAGAGGGATCAGCAGCAGGATAAATCCTACCATGTGACAGAGCCCGGGTCCCCAGCCCTCACCTGACACTGGTGGGAACACGAATGAAACTCTTGGAGAAGGAATGACCAGCTGCTATCTTCTGTCTTTCATTTCATAGCGGCATGCAGGAGTTTATCATTGGACCCTTGTGTTCACTGGATTGAATCTGGGAACCGCTTCAACAGGCAAAAATATTGGTAAAACAAAGGGAACTGAAGAGTTATTTTGCTTCCAATTCAGCAAAGGGCAACTGGCTAAGGAAGTCATAGACAGTGACTCTATGTAACTTTTAATTAGTATATGCCAACATGATTTTAATGGACTATTTACAAATGGATTGCTCTGTCACATGGCATTATCAGTTCTTTAAAATTATATTGTCAAGGAGGTCAAATGTAAATAACTCATTCTAAGATTGAAATAAAATATGCCAAGAGTAGTGTTTTATGAGAAAATGATTAACATTTTCCTATTCAACCTTGCTGAGAGATGGTAGTTACATCCCTTTATTAATGTGCAAGGTCTCTTTTGCAACTAAGTGATGCAGCCTTTTGTAATTTAGATAATAAAGAGAGTTGTTGTTGTTTAATAAAAAGAATGATAATTTATTGACACTTGGATCACACAATGCCATGAGTGTAATGAAAATGAACAACCTAATTTTATTCCTCCCCATGCACTCCATGCTAATTAAATGTAACAATCAATAAGGGTGTAGCATTGTCAACAGTGGCATTAAAAGACTGAGTTGGAGACAAAAGGCTGCTGACAGTTTTCCGGGATGAGGTGGATGGGCAGAAACTTGAAAAGAAACCAGTGATGCAGACAGCAGAAGCTGGAACTTCTGCTCATCAAAATTTTAGACTTTCAGATCAGTTTATGACGCTTTTTTCTTTGCCTTTACCATATTGTCCAATAGCTCCCTTTGATAAGCGTCTCTATGTGGTGGGAATTATTATTTATTTAATTTAAAAAAAAAAGAAGTTTCTTAAATTGAGGCATTGAGACTTTACTGAATACGTCTGCACTCTATAAACCCTTATGCTGTAGTCACTACTAGCAATAAATCCTATGTTCTTCTGAAGTTTTTGCCAAAATTCCCACTGGTGTTGGTGGAGTCAACATCTTAACTGCAGAAGTCTCAATGCAAACTTGTACAAAACATTGCAGAATCTTGACTGATCACCCTGAAATGGTTCAATCAACAACACTGGACAGTCAGCAGCCCAGAATCCTGCTCAGGTATTTCTTCCTCCTTCATACTGAAAACCAAAACGCTCAGAGTTTATCCTCTTCTTTACAGTAAAAATAAAACTATAAAGTTCTTTTACAAATATTAGGGAGGGGCTGTATGTGGACATTCTTTGCATTTCTTTATGTGAGTTTTCTTTAGGTTGTTATTTACCAAGTGGATCTATGTCTTGTGGATTAAATACCGATGCTGCAGTGCAATGTAGACATACAACTATACCTTAGGTATTACCTAAACCTCTCCTGCTAAGAACAGTGATTTCTCAACTCTCATCCATTTAGTGACCCATTCTTTGGGTCACTAAAATTCTCTGAAATGTGGTCTGCAAGTTCATTGACGTTTGGTCAGAGGAGGATGGAACAAATTCTGACAAATGCTCCCCAAATCATTCCCACAGCCATGAGCCTCTAGAGAGACAAAGCCAGATTGACTTCAGGTCCAGCAATCCACCTGATCTTTATTTAGTTAACTGGTGGATAGGGGCAGGGTGTCCCCTTGGGGTTCCGGAGCTCAGGAGAGACCATAACGTGCGTGTTCTCATTTAGTGTCTCTAGGATTCCTGTGGGTATCTACATGTGCTCCAATTTGAGGCATGGATATAGGAAAGGCAGGCAAGAAAGCGCAAATATCTGCATAGTTCCTAGGAAAGGCATCTATGTGGCTTTTATGAAGTTACATCAGGAAAAGCAGATCCTGCCTGACCAGTTTTTGAGAATAGATGAAATTACCATATATCCTCCTTAGACTCACGGCTCAAAATAACACAGCGCTGAGGGAAGCCTGAAGGGAAGCCTGCACAAAGAGCAGAAGAAGGGGAAAACAGGGAGCAGATGGTTTTCTCAGTGAAATGATCAAAAGGCTGAAGGCAGCCTGTTTCCAAATTGAGGGGTAGTGCAGCTGGACCAGAACATCTGGTCAGTTTACAGTGGATGAAAAATTAGTCACTTTTTAGCAAAGGCGGTGAATTCCTATATGTATTCTCCGGGGACTGTGTAGTTCATTAGTATGTTTTCAGAACTGAGTTGCACAGTCTACAATTTTGAATAAAAGGCTGTTGGTACAATTTTGTTCCTGCTTATAAATCACAAGCTAGAGTCTCACATGGTGTAAACATGTACGCGTCTATTGAGGTCAACGCAATTAGACTAATTTAGAAACGCAGTTGAGAATCCAGCTCGCTTTTGTTTAGTCCTTTTCTTCCCTTTACACTCAAGCGACTAAGACAAACTGCTTTGGCTTCAGACTTCTCTATTGCTCTTCCAAATACCACAAGCAGAGATACTGTTTTGTCTTCCACGTGGAAATTTCTACACAGTGTTTTGTGGTGGAAGAAAAATGACTACTGAATATGACCCTGAGTCAGTGGGATCCTCAGTTCTCCATTTAGTCCAAGGAATGAGCTCAGGCAGAAGGGGTAACACTGAGTCATGTGATTTGCAATCAAAGGAATATTTCCTCCTATTTCATTTGGAGATTGCCCCAACTAATGGAATAAATGTTATTCCATTCATGGGTAGAAGGAAGAAAATAAATAAATCGTTTTTAAAGACATTGACCTCTAACTGATGGGTACATTTCACTTACAGCAAAGCATTTGCTTGGAAAATAACCTTTATGGTTCAATGGCGTAGAAACAGCTATTTCCACTCGTGTATTGATTAAAATTGAAGTTACAGTTGAAGGGATTCTAATTGACTAGACACAGTTATAACTGATTTGTTCTGAGAAGTTGTGTTTTTAGAAAATTTCTTTATGTGGAGCAGGGAAAAGAGGAACTTAGAAATGAGTGATCAGAACAACAATCCCCAGAAATTCGTTGTCATTCAAAATATAACACAGGTTGGGATCTCTACCAAATTTCATTCTCTAATGAACTCTCATAAATTCTGAAGCATTTGGATAGCACAAACAAACCTTCAAAAATGTAATTTTCTTTCTTAATATCAGTTATTTTATAGATTAATATTTAAGAGAAAAAAAAGTTTATTTTTCTTATGGTTACTCTGTGAGCTATAAATTCTTTGCGTGTGCAGTGAAGATTAAATGAGGCTCAGCAATATAATATTGAAATCTTAACCCCACTCCTGCTACTCATTACACTTATTGCAGTTGCATTTAAAACGCATATTTTTGTATTTGAGAATATCTCAAAGATTGGTTCTGTGGCCAGTGAACTTCACAGAAAGTTAAATTCACTGCTTGTACTGAGGGACTATGTGCATGCTAATCAAGGGCCGATGCTAAGAGCCAAATAAATATTTTATGATGTTGTGTACCTTTTTATTTAGAAAGAATAAAATTGCGCTATGAATGGAAATCTACTCAAGATTTATATTTCATTTTCTAGCTCTGAGGATTCCAATAGCCGTAACACACTTCAGCAATTTCAGTCTCCTTAACACAAGAGGGATTCCGTCGTGACCTTCCAGACGCAGGCACAGGCTTCACTATTGGTTTTATCCTCTGCACAGCCCACTCCGCAGCTCACTTGGAAGCTGTGTAATAACACTGAGTTTGTCTAGCACTTGTCTTCCCAAACACTGCTCGCTTCTTTCGCTGGGAATGTCAATGTCAATGTCAAACTTACTTGAGTGGCCTCTGCAGGGGATAAAGAAAACAGGAGAAGCCTGGAGAGGGGAGAAGTGGTGTACTTACTTCTAATGCAAAAATTCCATGAATTGTGAATTATTCATACCACAGATAATTACAGCTAATGATTAGTGCCTTTTTACAAGATGGCTTGAGTACTCTCTTCTCTACGGCTCCCTTGATTGTGTTTCTATTATATGTTGCTACAAACGGGCAAATCCAATATGTCTTTGCCCTTCAGATAAACTTACCTCACCCTGAAGCTTTCAAACAAAACCACACAAATCCATCTGCTCAGCTAGTTACCTCAGCAGGGCTTATCTCACTTTAACAAATCACTCCTTCCTTGCCATCAGTTCTGTATGAAATGATCATTAAGCTGTATTTAAAATGAAGCTGTTCTGAAATTCTTTTTTCAGCCTTTGTTGATGGAACCTTGAATGACTAGGGAAGGGGCACAATGCAGAACTAGATTGCACTTGTTTACATGGCTCCACTGATTTAAGGGCCACTTTAGAAGTGCAACCACTGTATGAAAGTCTACTGGTGTCATCTAAAGCCAAAGGAATGCTATTTTTACATATATATAAAGTTAAAAAGCTTAAGACACCTGTCTAGATACTCAAATTTCTTCTAAGTACCATTCCCCTCATATGTGGCCAAATTTCACTCACTGCATTAAAATATTTTCAATTTCTTACATAAAATTGTAGATCATCCTGCTCACAAATGTAAAGGTAGAAAAGTATTTCGGACAGAACACCTCAATATGATCCTAAGCTTTTCCCTCTTTATTTCTTTTTTAAGACTGGCACTCTTCCATTGACTCATGTGGAGTTATTCCAGAGCAATCCAGAGCAAATGAAATCACAGCAGGGACAACTGGTTTTTGTTTTTTTGGTTTTATTTTGTTTTGCACTGATTCTAACTGAACGGGCAATTGTTCTCAATGTAGCAAGGCCTGTTCCAAGTTACTCAACCTACTGCTCATTACTCGTGATCCCAGAGGCTCTATTAGCATTAAGCTGGAGCTTACCACATTGTTTGAAAACATTATCAAATGCATCCCTATTGACTTGGTTTCAAAATACTGAGCCAAATCCCAATCTTTTGATATAAGACAAGCTTTGGCTCTCTGTGGTTGTGTTACATCATCTGTTCTTATCCGTTGACTACAGCAATATATAATGAAGCAGTCTGACTATTTTCACTGACATGCTAACATAATACTTAATAGGAATACACTGCATTGAAAAATCTATATATTTTCATTTATTAATAAGTCTAAAAATCATCTTTACTAGTATTAACTTTTAACAAAACCATCAGTATTTAAAAGTCTAAGAGGAGAAAAGTCAAACTCAAAAGTTGGCACAAGAAGGCACTGTTTAAAAATAGTAAAGCAATCTTGTCCTCAGCACTTCAGTACTAGCAACGCAGTACAAAGCCCAGTGCCCAAGTCAGGTCTGAATCCAAAATATTCTGAGAGTGGCCAAATCTCTCTCAGGCTCCTTTCATAGCTTTGGTTGGCATGCATTAAAGCAGTATAAGGCTTATGTATTTCCTAGTTGGTAGCCTCACAAGAATTCTCAAATAATTAATATTCTAGCTTTAACCTGTCAGAAATGCTGCATAATTCCCAATGAACCTAACATCTGCCAGAGCTCAAAGACACATCATCATGCAGGGCTTTTCTGGTTTGTTTGACCAGAGCTGATATTTTTCTGTGTTTATTCACCAAAGGTCAATGCATCTCTTTCTATATCTTCACTTTGAATAGCTTGGCACCTGCATCTAAAAATGCATTTCAAATGCTAAAGAAAGAGGAACAAAATGAAGCCTGATCTAGTGACTTGTTAAGGCTTTCGCAGTAACTCAATGGCAAAGCGAAGAATGAAATACCTCCTCTGATTTTCAGTACCTGGCTTTTTCCACTGGGTTGTATGCAGCCCATTTTGCAAAAGTACCTGAGATTGCTAATGTGAGCAGAGTACCTGAAACTGAGCAAATGTGTTTTTAAAATGTTGCTTCTGTTGAAGGCAGTAACACACATGTAGATGTACAAGTCTGCATGCCAGGAAGCCTTCTTGCTTTTAGTTACCAGGATAGTTGGGTACCACAGGCACAGCTGACACAGGAAAGGTAGAGGGATGTGACTAGGCGAATCGAAGTTATTCACAGAGAGACAGCTAATAATGCTAACATATCACTCTGTAATGCTTAAAAAGAACTGACAATAACTACATATTTGAAGAAGAGCTTCTATGTCTCAAAACATTTCAGTTTGATATTATAAAAGATATTCTCCCTGCATAACTTATCTTTCATTTTATTTCATGATTTCATCAACACAGCTACAACTTACACATCATCAGGTGTATAATTTAAAAGAAAGATGAATCAACTTCTTAAAAATAAATGTTTTTCTTAAAAGGGATTCTCCAACTTTTTACTGGATGGGACAAATCAATTCCAATCCCATTAAATTTGAGTCAGCTGTTGTCATTTAGGTTATCAGCACACATTTGACAACAGACCCCTCAGCTTCCCCCTCAGAATATAATTCCATTTTCCTTTCATAGATTTGTTGGTAGTTTTGTTATACTGGAAATTTCAGCAGGATTTTTTCCTTCTTTTACTACCATTCATATTCTCCAGTTTTGTCATCAGCAGTAATTTCTCAGAGCAGGGAATTTACGTTGAACTGGAAGAGAAACCAAATTATTTGCCTGCACATTTAGCATTCCCAGATGTATCCAGCTGCAGCCAGTTCAAGTAGCTTTTGCTGTCTCTTCTCCCTCGTTTGGCCCTCGTTTCGGGATGCAACTTCCCCCAGAGGACCGAGTGCCACGGAGCAAGGGCTGCTGCTGTCTGGGGCTCTGCTGCCATCTAGCCAGCCTCCACCTCAAGTCAGAGCTCCTCTCCTGCCCGAGTCTCACTGCCACCCAAGGCTGGAGGTGGCACCTGGGAGCGGCCAAAAATACGAGCGCTCCTTCGTCACTGTCCAAGCAGGATGGCCCCATTATCCACATGCGAAGTCTGCAGTTCATAGGAGGCAACAGAGCATATTGGACCTAGCAGTTGCTAACGTTCCCCTTAAGGATGTGTGTCTTTTAGACTCTAAATAGCTTTGAAATAGCATAGCTCCATCCAGGCATTTTGATTTTCACCTAAACACTGACAGAGAATTTACCAACACTTTAAGCTGAAGAATTCCATCTGTTGGCTAAGAAGTACTTTTAAGAAGTGCTCCGAGCACTTTTATAGTGGCAGCATATCCAAACAGAAAGAAAAGACTCTCTTTGAGATGCGCACAGGTGCAAAGCTTTTATGTAGCTGCCAATCCGCTCCTATTGAGGGAATATTTAAGTAAACTGGTTCCCAAAGGATTCTATCAGAAAGATCAGAATAAGGTGTAATGTGATCAGAAATGCAAACTCTAAAAACTAACCTCCAAAGAGGAAAGAAAGAATGCATGAATATATCATAGAGAGCAATCATACATCTGAATGTATATTCATTTTATTTCAAAAGACTGCTAGGAAACTTAGAAAAGGCCCAGGCCAGAGTTTTGCATTCTGCTGAACATCTGGGTAGAGAATAGTGCATCTGAGCTTGGTTCAGGTTTGAAGTCCTGATTTTCTAAGGATGAGAAGATGATACCCACTTCTCTCATCTGTCTGGTGTGGAAAAGCTCTTCTTCTCCTGGGATTCTGTATAAGGAAGTGTCCAGGGGAAAAGGGGCTTGATTAATTTGGCTAATAACAATATATCAAGATCTGTCAAGCTGGGTTGTCACACCACTGTGCCAAATCCCCCTCACAGATCAGATTTTTATAAATTTCTTTTGCTGAGACTTCTGCAATATTTTGATATATTAGGAAGGAAGAATCTTCTGAGGAAAGTGTGTTGAATAACAGGTGGATGAGATATTTATATGGATGTATTACCAATCCCAAGAGAAGCATTGGGGCTCTTGCACCACCCGTACATAACCAAATCTCCAGGCATTAAGTGCTAAGATAGAGGGAGGCAGGGTGCTGTCTTGGTAATAACCAAGGAAGAGAGTTGAGCTGTGAATTTTCGGGAATGACAAGCTCTCAAGCAGCCCTTCTGGAAGCTCCCGCATTTCCCCATGGCAATCCTCTCTCAACGCTGCTGCCCGACACCAATCCCATGTGTGAAGACAAGAGGCATTTTGTGATTTGCTCTGTCCTCAGAGAGAACCATCAGTCCTCCACAGCACAAAACAAGGGTGAAACTATATTGCACATGCACACAGGCAGGTTGTGCTCACACAAATACTCATTTTTCATTGCTGTCATTCCCGCTTAGTATGCAAAGGAGGAGCAGATCTCTTATCTGGTGAAAGATGTGGTGAGGCAGATCATTCTTTCCTCAGATTCTACAGTGTCTGCAGCTCAAGTAGGTGAAAGGAAATAACTGTTTAAAATGTTCATTTAAAAGTATTCTCAGTTCTCCAGGTACTTGCATGAGTCTATCCATTTGCTATTTTAAATCCTTATCCAAAGAGCCAGAGGGAAAACAATTGGAACAAAATAACAAAATGTTCTTTGCAGAAAGGTGCTCTAGTTTAGCTATAGCCATCTATGCAAAACCCCTAGGGTTAAAGAAAACATCAAATCCAGCAGCAGCCCTTCTTCTGCGTCCTTCCCCCGCAGTACAGTTTCACCATCACGTTGAGCTCACGCAGGAGTTTTGGCCAGGCAGACCTACAGCCTGTTCCTTGGTGCAGCCGTGACTGAACCGGGCCCAGCTGTGGCGACAGCTTCTCTGGTGGGTTCTGAAAGCACTTCCACATACTGGCAGCTTGCTACCGAAATGAGAGGAAGAGCATTGCAGGCCACTGCCCCCAAGAATTGCCCTCGTCTGTGAGGGTTTTGGGGCCTCTGCTATCCCCAGCATTGAGGGATTCACATTTCGGAAAGGCACCCGGGAATTTGATCTGGGCCTAACAAGAATACCAACATGCTCCCTATTCCTCTTCATATTATCCTTTTCTATTTCTTTTCCAGCATTGTGTTCCTCCCACACCTCCTTTTCGGTTTCTCAACAAGCTCTCACCAGATATCTCAAACCACACTAGTCTGGAATTCCAGTGTAAATACAGCACAGAACTTACAGCACGGTGATTCTCTGCCGTCTTGCTCTTCCCCATAAACTGCCACTCACTCAATTTAACAAGTACCAAATTCCTCTAGCTCTCGTGCTGCATTTGGGGGAAGAAAGTACCTGGACTTCCACTAGGTGGTGAAGTTGTAAAGCTTAAATATGATGAGAGGGTTCCCCAGAGCACCGGGGAGGATGCCCGGGGTGTTGGTCTGTGCGCGGCGGCTCGAGCAGTTGTGCAGCTCCAGGATCGCTGCTGCCCTCCCTGCCGCACCTGCGGGGACCAGCGCAGCCGCTCCCGGCATCGCACCAGCGTGATGGCAGATTTACAGGATAACACCAAAGTGCAGCGTGGCTCGTCCTCCCCCACGGGAAAAGCGGCACATCGGCAGACAAATGGGAACATCATTTTGTGAATTATTTCTTTAAAGATTCAGTTTAATAGAGTGAGTTGCCCTGGCACGCTTTGTCAGCTGCTGTCCTGATCTCATAAATAATTTGTTTTCCAGTCAGTTTAACCATCTGCTTTCGTTTGGGGCTTTTGAGGACTTTATTGCTGAGAATAATTTGTACAGTGTCAGCACTTAAATAGGGGGAGAAATAGACAGGAATAATGAGTCTTTAGTGGAGGTTAAAGAGAAAAAAGCCTCATTTCTGTCAGGGTCATTAAAAGAAATCTGCATGACATTAGGTCTCCACTGAGATTTTTGACTCATACAAATGAGAGCAAGATTTAGAAAGTTTGAGCTTGAACTGTCATTCAAGTTTGTGAACATGCACCATGAAGAAAGATTTTATGAAAGTTTCATGAAGATCTCACACTCTATTACTTATTCAGGAAGAAAACCCCTAATGTTGCCATTTTTTTATGAGTTCTGTTTGTTAAAAAGCATTTCATCCCTTCATACATTACGTGGAAGATCTGATAGCAAAGGCTCCTTTTCCATACATTTTTTTGTCACTTAAATATTACATTATGCATTTATACATCTGTACTGTATAGAGGATCCACTGTTGTGATTTTTAAAGGACATTTAGAGACAATTATTTGTGTTCAATATTCAACCAACAGGCTATGCTACATAACACTGTATATCCCATCCTGTGGTCTACTGTTGTTCACTGGTGAAGTTCTGGAAGCAGCTTTCAAATAAACCAATGCCCCTCTTGATTATCTCTACCATTAGCAAGAAACTGTTGAAAAACACAGGCTAGACTTTGCTCCATCACCCTTTTTTTCTCATTTATTGCATATAAAAACAGCTCGCGGATATCCCTGCAGATGGTAACACTCGGGCTGAATACAGTGCAGGGGTGGATTTCCCCTGTGCAGCTCTGTGAACTGCCTGCCTCACTGCGCAGGTTTCGCTCTGCCTGACTTGCATCCTGGCGGCTGCTGCCCGCATGAAGGACGCCCCGTGCCACCTTCCCAGCCTCACACACAGCAAGAACCTTTGTGGAGTGAATCGTGTTTACAGGAATTAGTGGCTTTGCTGTTACACAATATATGCCTTCAAATGATTTGTTACCTCACATCTAGTAGAGGTATTTGCAAATATGAAGATTTTCAAGTTATTCAGGACAGCATTTCATTAACAAAGCAAGCAATTTAGTAGATTCTCAGTCTTTTGAATTCATGTTGCAATTAGATGATGGATTATCTTCTTGAAGGTTTTTTTTTCCCTCTTCATTATTTGTAGCTATTAGAAAGAGTGGCTCATTTCCAATGGAGAATAATCCTAGAAGTTGGCTTCCAATGCTCTCAGATTTCATAACTGCATGCACTGTGCTGGAATCGTGTCCTTGGTATTCCTGTCATTTCCTTCCCACTATTCCTCAGCCCCTTCGTCAATCCATTCTGTTCCATTCAGCTATGGTCTTGGAATTCTTTTTTTCTTTTCTCTCTACTTTCTAATCTGTCTCCCAGCACTTGGTCTTATATCTCAGCCTGTATCTTTAGACATCTCTTGACTCATGCCTGCCGTTAAATGCTAATTAAAGCTATTCGTGGTCAGAAATGTTCTTTTTCTTTACACATAAAAAAAGCTCATCTCCATTCCTGACATCTCCCTAACAGTTGGGTCATCCCCTCCAGCCAACATCAGAGCAGTGGATAACCACATCCCTCACCCTTCTCTCTCTGTGTCTTGTATATTAAGGATTTGGGAACACACAGTCCGAAGCCTCATCAGCATCCAGGATTGATTAGAAGAGAAAAAGAGCTTAGGAAGAAAGAAGCAGTTGACTGTGTTTCAACGGATTGCCCTGACATTCTGATGCATTGCCCATTTAACTTTCCACTTATCTGTGGCTATTCTGTCTACATCATAGGATTTTTTTAATTGCTTTCTCAGATATATATGGGAATACCATAGCAACTTCTCCTCCATGCAACAAATCTGTTTCTTCAGTAATTATTATCCTAATTAACTCTCAAATGTTAGCAATGCTCATTCTGCTGATTAAATTTCAATTCAACTATGTTAGTCACCACAATTAGAGCCGTATTCCAGGATGAAGAAGGTAGTTTCTAAATTAAGATCTATTTAATTGGTCTTCCCTGAATGCTCTTGCACTATATGCATAGTGTATGCATAGAAATGCCTATACTTGAATATCTATTCATTTATGAACATGCCCGTTCTTATGCCACATAAAGCCTTACATCAAAAGCTATCTTGGTGGAGCCAGCAGGGCTCTGCAGGATGAAGTCAGTGTTAACTGAGAAAATGGCTCTAGCACCTTACTACTCATGTACACAGACATTTATCCTTTTTTTTTTTTTTGACTCAATTTTCCTTTATCCTTTCTCTTTTTTTTGA
This sequence comes from Crypturellus tataupa, assembly GCA_034781795.1. NCBI lineage: Eukaryota > Metazoa > Chordata > Aves > Tinamiformes > Tinamidae > Crypturellus > Crypturellus tataupa. The sequence continues at coordinate 287,701 of JAWLRI010000843.1, read as the reverse complement.
CTCATTTTTCCTTTACGTAGTTCTTCCATCATAAAGTATTTCTATGCCCATCAGATTGTTCACTCTGTCTTTGACTTCTCTCCCTTGTATTTATCATCAATAACTGATGTCATCCGATTTCCTGGTCATAAAGTTCTTTTTAGGATGGACGGTCTTTATTTTCCTATTTCCTCCACCTTTGTGCAAGCTGAGTGTACTGCACTAGATGTGGTAGTTAGTATTGGAGGGGCAGAATTAGTTCACTTGAGCTAGTCTGGTATCTGACACCCAGGAGACCTGGACATGACCAAATATTCTGGATAAGGAACCAGGAATTCTAACATTGCAGTTGAGCCAATATGGTTCTCAGCTGCTCTCAGAAGTGTCTTCTTTTTACACTTTCCATCCCATCTGCAACATTCCCATCTTTTCTTTGCACTGGAATCCATTTGCCCTAATGGAGAGCTTGTTTAGGGACATAAACTGGCAGAAAAACTGATCATTTTTTGTCAAGGATAACAATTTTCCGCTGCTTTAGCTTCATGATGTAGCTTCCTCTGAGGTCAGCCAACCCTCGGCATCTGCCAGTGAGGCTGGGACCACACAGCCAAGGGCAGCAGCAACCCGGGAGAAACGAACAGGCTCTTTGAGCTTGCTTTAGATGGACCCACCTATCACATCACACTGAACCTTGGCCTATAGAAGTCAAATGAGCAAAAATTCTTCATTCAGCCCCATCATCACCAGGACATTGACAGAATTAAAAACAAAAAAACAGCATTTAGACCAAAGAGGTCATGGCAGACAACTGCTGTCCTAAGCCCCGACTGTAATATAAAGAAGCTTTATTTCTTCAATTTACAAACATGTAGTCTTCCTTTATATAGTATCTTATTTCCTTTCTGTAGTAGAAAACAAGAATTGAGAAAAGTTAAGCCTTGTTTGTGGGAACATTTTATAAATACAATGTTATTTGCTTTTTTTTTTGGCAAGGTAGAGGTACTTTTGTGTAACCATCTCAACATTTCTGTGTGGGTCCATATGGCTTACTGAGGAATGACAGATACCGAATAACAGCTAATGAATCCCAGGCAGTAGTCATCTGCTGAAGTCCTCTGTCTGTGCAAAGGGACAGCATGGATCTTATCCTTCATTTAAATCTCATGTTTTGACTAGTTAAAATGCTCATAGTTGCCTATTTTTTCAGAACTGGACTGGGAATTTTACACCAAGGAAACTGCTTGTCAGCAATCCTTTTATTTTTTTCAAAATTATTTAATTAAAAGATGTAGAAAGACAAATTACTTTCCAAAAATCAATGTCGCCCCCCAGAAAAGCAGCACTTGTTTCCTTCTGACAAATAATATGCTTCTCTCAGAGTCCTCTGGAGAGCCCAAAAGTTTGAGATCAAAAACCAGCCTCTGCTCTCAGCCAACACAGGGCTAAACCCGCAGGTAGCCCCAGGTACACACAAGCTGTCAGCCAGGTATCAAATTGATGGAAGTGGATGATTAAACGGCTACAGGTTAAACAAGCAGCTGAGAGTGGTCTCCAGCCGGTTCCACCTATGTTTTACCCTCCTTACCCTTGGTACTTTCTCTAGATAAATAATAAAACCACAATGAGTCCAGCTGAGCTGATGGTAAATTCTGCCTTCATAAAAACCAAGCCAGGGATGATGTACAGCTACTTTTATTGTCCTGCTTGTTCTAGCTAACTTTTTCCCTACGGTGATAAACTATACACTTTAAATCGGTGGTTTTACTGCTGTTTACTCCCTCCTCCTTTTAGGGGACTCTAGACAAATGATTTAGGGTAATTACGCCTTACTACATGTGCTTATCCTTGATTCTTATCTACCATTTTATGCCTCTATGAAGCAGGTCACTCTCAGAGCTACAGAAAGCCACTGCTAAGGATGACTTCTCTGGAGTCATGACATAGCTTGACACATCTCTGGGAGCATTTAATTAAATCCTTAGGTTATATAGAAGCTGAAACCCATGTTCAGGCCGCAGAGATTTCAGCAGTAAATGCAAAAGAGAGCACATAAGGCGACATTTAGTCTTTGAGCTACACTGCAAGTATGAATAGGACCTGAAATTGAGTCTTAGGGGGCAACAGAGATTTCTCCAGGCCTGGGTATTGAGGGTAACATAAAGGACAGGGCCCAGCTCAACACGCACCAGGGCAGCACCAGCAGGGATAGAGCCAGGGCCATGCTGACCATCATGGAGCCTGGTCTAAGAGGTGCTGTGCTCCAGCAGCTGGACCCCGGGCCTGCACGGTAGGCCAGGGCTGAAGGAGCTACTGCGTGCAGAGAGCTGAGATGCACCGCAGCACGCAGGGGCTCGAGCCTTGGTGGCTCCTGGTGTCTGTACACCCTCTCACAAGCTCTAGGCAGTTTGTTACGTGTTGTTATTCACAAATGCTATCAAACTCGAGTACTGCTGAACACACATAGACTTGGAGATCTGTTAATTCTATAAACTGAGGTTTTCATCACTGTGCAGGGCACATTTTCCCCTCTTAGACCCTGAGGTAATGGGATGATCTTGAACTTGATCTAGTTGGAAGGTCTCTTCCAACTAGAATGGTTCCATGATCCAGGCACAATGCCTTGTCCTCTCAGATGGGGCCATGTCAGCGAAAGATTTCCCACATGCCTGCAGATCTTCCTTTTAATGGCACTGCAAATGTGTCTTGTTTATGTGAGCATGGATCAAAAACAAGGCGAATAGCTTGTGTCAGCCTTTTAACAAGGACTCAGTCCTGAAATGGCAAACAGGAAATCCCACATTTCATTCCTGAACTGCTGTCAGTCTTCCTGATTTCTGCTTCATGACTGCTGGTGTTTTTCAGGAAAGGCTGCTTTAAAAAAAATCTAGCTTAAAAAAAAAAAGGAAGAAAAAATGTCATCAGACATTTTAAATGTGCTCTTCAGTTGACTTAAATGCTACAATGGAAACATTCTCACATGTCATCATTATAAAATGAAAAGAAAAATGTCAAGGCTAAGTCACTGCCTATCATTTCTTTGGCCCTGGGCTGTTTTTGAGTTTAGAGGTGGCAGCAATGGGATGTTGTAATAATCCTGTCGCAAGTTTGCAAAGACCCATTTATTGCAATGGTTGTGACATACTAACCTTGTGTACCCTCCTAACCCCCCTTACAACATTTACCTAGTGCTGACCTTAGCTTGGGAATTATGCACATTCATTTTTACCTTATTATTTCTCCACTTTTTAGGCTCATTAAAAACGTTTTGAGAAATACACAGAACTGGTACGTAACATTGATAAACATTTTTAACTTTTAAATACTGCAACTATTAACACAGCATCCTTCATCTCTAATTTCCCAATCATCATCTAATTTCTTCCTTCTGATTCCACATTTAGATGATGGTTACAAGTTAATGTTTAATTTTAACAAGGACAGAGACAATTTTGTTTTTTCTTTGCCTTGCCATGGTTTATGTTTATTTTTTTCCTTCATTATATTACTTGTGTGTCAGGCACTGCTTCTGAAAAGCATGGTTATGCAAATTTAAATAAATTAGTCCTTATTAAGCCCTATATAGATGCCATTAAATTACCACCAGTTCCCAAGATCTCTGGTTAAAGTTAGTCTCAGTGTGTTTATGTTACAGTAACACTGTACCTGCTTCACCGCAAACCTGAGAAATATTGTTGGTGGTTTGGTTGCATGCTTGCAAAAATAAGGTCATTATCATATGTGTGACAGTAGTTTAGGTTAAAAAGCATTAATCCAAATTATCTCCCAACCAGACACTGCACAACTAGCAAATTCAAAAATGAAGCTACACTCAAGTTCAAATATGTTACGATAGGAAGTGACCAATGAAGAAACAAATAACCTTGGCCGTCCTTGAGTGCCACCATGCACTGGAAGCTCCAGCTAAATTTGATTAAGGTGCTACTGAAGATGCATCACATTATTGTAGCTCCGCTTTTGCCCATCCTGGCAGTGTTACAGAGCAGAGATGAATCTGCTCTGCTGCCTAACAGGGTCACTTGTCTCCTAGCTACACATCCAGTGTATTTTACTGTGGGTATCCTCTGCAGCCCAGGATCCTGGCATGCACTGAGCCTCGGCTCTGTCCTACATCTATGAGCCTTGTGCCAATGTTGTGAGCAGTAACAGTATCCAGGCGCTGCTCTGCCACTCTGCAAATTCGGCTTTTTGTTGACATTTAGATACCTCCGCTGGCTTTCTCCAAATATGCAACCTCCCCTTACACTATAATGGAAACCTGGTGGGAAATCTGGAAATCAGGTTCAGCAGATTTAATGGGAGATTTGCTTAGAACAATGAAAGCCAGGAACAAACCTTTTATTTCTCATGAAACCTTTGTGAAATGGCACCTTCAGCAGCCTACAAACAACTCCTCTCTCTGGATGAGTATGTGTGAATGTAGTTAACATTGACAACCATGCTGTTTAGTAAAACAGGAGAAATGCAGCACCAAGAAATAGTCTTGATCCATCTTGTCAGTTCCCTTTTCAGAGGGTGAATGCTATATAAGATGCTTCAGAAAAAAAGTGTACAAATCTGCTTCACACAGAAATATGTCAATTATGCCACAAATTGTAATTCTGTTTTCTTTCTTAAACTTTCTTAAACTTAAACATCAAAAGTTCCACAGGAACTTAAGGAAAAACTTTCTGACAGTGAGGGTGACAGAGCACTGGAACAG
>JAWLRI010000843.1:120021-282902 GCA_034781795.1 Crypturellus tataupa | reverse complement strand
AGGTGGCCCTGCGTGTGCAGGGGGGTTGGACTAGATGACCTCTAGAGGTCCCTTCCAACCTTAGGCATTCTATGATTATATGATTCTTTCCACTAGAATAAGGACCACGGAGAGTGTGCCATAAGTTACCCAATACTTTATTCCATTCTTGTGCTTGATAATTGTCCTTGTCCTCTTCCTGCCTATTTTTGCTCAAAGATCAGGAATCTCTCTGTGATTGATTTTTTTTTTCAGTATCTTAGGTTTTGAGGAAACATCAACGGTAAATGAAGTCCATTATATATGTTAACTAACTACTGGTCTGTCTGCTGACGGATTTAAGGCTCATGCCTCCAGAATACTGGCATTTGCCCAGTTTGGTACACGCTCTCTCCTCAGTAACAAGCAACTGCAGCCACTCGAGCACCTGGTGGCATAGCATGAAGTTAAATCTCTCTGGTATATGGGGGATATCTAGCAGTAAACATCTTTTGTAGCTGTGATGAACTGCTTCACCTGAGAACCTGTAACCTTGGAGAGATTAAGGGCTGAAGGAAGAAGGCTCTCTTAAGTAAAATGTTGTTTAATGGAGACAATAGAAAATGAGTGGTTTCCTACGTAACGCTTTCACCGTGATGGAAGAAATGTGCTCTTATGTTTCTGAGTTATGCTGCAGTGGCGTTCTCATGGATCCTTCATTAAAACACCGCTTTGAAACTCCTCTCCTCCCAGAAAAGATAGCTCCGTTTCTTAACTCACTAAGTACAAAACACTGTACACTGAAGAGGAAGTGAGAGGTCCTGAAAAACATAAACAAGGAAGCTCTTGGCCTGCTTGGCAAAATGAAGTCTGAACATTTCATCCCAAGCCCTGTGTTGTGACATTTGCTTCCCTTTTGAAACATCGGATAACACTAAAGCTCCAGATCTTGCATTTTTAATGCATTCAGTTCATGGGTACCTTATTTAACTCAGAGACCTCCTTTCTCTCTGAGACGTTGATTTAACATGATAAGTGCACTCTACAGGAATGAGGGATCAGTCAACAAAACACATGAGCCTGCAGAAGCAGCGAACGTGTCCTTGCTGGCACCAGGCCACTGCTTGTAGAGCTCACTCACGCGAGAACTCCCAGCGGAGCGGGGCTCTCTGGGGGCACTGTCAATGTAAGCTTTGCATTTGTGATTAAACAAATACCAACAAAGTCCCGTATCGTCTTTCCTGACAAAGAAGGGCAGTTAAGATTTCAGAGCATGTGGAGCTGCAACTTGAAAGGGTGGTTTGCATGTTTAGAAGATAAAAATGTGAGGATGTAGACTGTATCATAACTGCAGTAAATGTAATGCATATAGAATGTTCGAAGGCCAAATAAGCTGGCTTAGTTTAATTGACGAATAAATGGACTTCTTGAGGCAAAAGAAAAGCCAGAAATGTAACAGTCATTACAGAAGTACACCTGAATTTTCCAGGCACAAATCTGGATTCAAAGGACCAATACATGCCAATGCAGATGCATGTGTTTGGTTATGATTCCCCTGCTCCAGAATTAATGTTTTGTCCTTCTCCCCACATCAAGACAGTGTTGGTGTCCAGGGCTGCAGCCAGAGAGTGTCAGCTTCCCAGTGCAGTTGGGAAGCTTGTCCATTTCCTCCCTATTTTCCCTTTTTTTCCACATACTGTGCATTCATCGCAGCCTCTCCCAACTCCTTTTGGGAAAAGCCCCCCAGCATGAGTTCTGCTCCCTAAGTGAAACCTCTTAGTAACAGAAGATACAGAAAACAGTTGAGGAGAATATCTGGATAGACAGCAAGAGTTGCTAGCACATAGCCGAAAGCAAAATGTTGTCTTTATAGGGGCCCCAGCAAATCTTCCTTCCTGGGCCTCTGTGGCTGCGGGCAAGGCAGAGCTGGAGGGGATCATCTCACTTTCAGCCGTCTCTGTTCTTGCCTCCTTGCCCCCACGCTGCCTTCTCCATGTAATCCAAGTTTCCTGTCTCCTCTGCAAGCCCAGAGGTAGCTTGGATTTTTCACTCTGCAAGATTTTTTTTTTTTAATGGATTAAGCAAAACTTCACCCAAGCAATTAAATCACAACTTGTGTCTGGAGAGACAATGCTATTAATTCCAGACTTTATAGGAAATGGCCAGAGCTGGCTCTGACTAGAGAAAACAACGTATGAATAAAACAGATTTTAGTTTAATCTTGGAACAGTAAAATCTAGTGGTTTTTAGAATATTTGGAACTCAGAGAGGTGTTTCAGCAAAGGTGTTCTCCCTGGATGAGCCAGAACAGACTTCAGAGATTAAGCTGCCTTTATCCAAAGAGAGAGGCTACCTCAATACTGAAGCCACTGACATTTTCCTCTGAGTCACTTTCTGTTCCTGGCTTTGCTAATTGGAATATTTTTTTAGTGGTTTTCCCTCTTCAAACTCTTGCTTTGAAAAGTTCACTGAATACTCTACATTTTTCTTACATTATAAATCCTTAATAATTTGCATGTTGACTCATGGGTCCTTTAAGAAATACACTACTTTAACTCAGAATTGTCATTATTTTGCCTTTAGAGTACCAGATCTGTTCTGGCCTCCACTATTTGTGTGTGCTAGACCACTGACTTACAAGAGTAGGAAGGTCCTACTGTGCAGATGCAATCACGCAGAAGATGGCAATGAAGCCTTAATGACTTACAGAGAAGATAAAAATATAAAAACCATGGCAACCTCCAAAATCCCAAACTGATTCCCAGCTTTGCTGGTTTATACAAGTCTAACCTGCTCATTATGTGCAAAGGAACCTAAAGTACATGTTGCTTAACAGTGAGGGAACAAGCTCAACACTAATTAGAAAATCCAGCCAATCTTCCCATTTTGCCAGCTGACACTAAGTGGTTTCAAAGGCAGGCTATTCTCATACTTTTTGTAATCTCAAGGTAGCCAAAACTTCTTTTTCTTCCTATAACACTGCCAGCAAGTTTTTACACCCTCTACTTTTTTATTCATATACTGAAAAGAGATCGTTACAATTTTAGGGTTTTTTGTTTGTTTTGTATTTTTTGCCTTCTATTCTGTGGAGATAAATTCATATAGAACAGTTTGTCTCAATGTAACTATCTTGTTTTTAAAGAAAATATGCAGTTATACACACTCACAGTAGCATAGTTTCATCAGTATGAAGTTGATGGCAAAATCTGGTGTATAGTTCATTTTTTTTCACCAAAATTCCTGTCCAGGCTTATTTCCAGGCATAAAATGAATACAAATTAAAATATGAAGTGAAGAAGGCTGATAAGCAGCTGTAAAGAGTATCCACAGGAGTGGACAAGAAAGAAGTCTGCCTTGGAAATACTAGATTGCAAATGGGTTTTATCTGCATGTAACTTGATGGTTTCTCTTATTTCAGTGCTTCCTAAAGCCCTTTTTAGTTTCATGTGGCCCAGGTAGAGTCTCTGAACACAGCAGAACACAGAGTGCATTAATGTCATTTCACTGCTAATGTTAGAGGAATAATTGCTAGTGAATCAAGCACTAAAATGAGTCCCACATTAAACACTCACCTCCAAGAATGCCTGTTGATGGCTTCTGTCAAATAACCAGCAAAAGCCTGTCACTGGGAAGCCTACAGAGTCAGCCTGAGATATATTCCTTCTTCCCACTCTCTGCTGTTTATATTGGGCCTTGTAAGCAGCACGTTTGTAACGATGAATGCGTCTTTTTATTGAATTTATTTATAAAATCACTTGAGTATCTGAAACTTCTATTCTGCAGAGCTGGTGCTTGGAAAAGAAGGGCTCCTTCACAGTCTTCCATGTGGGATTGCACAAATCTTTAAGAAGAAAAAGCCTGGATAACAAAACCAAATTCTGGTCTTTCTGTGCTTCATCTGCTCCTGCCTCAGCCATTTCCACATCATAGGGTGCGAAAAGTCAGTCAAAGATAGCGAGAAAACATGAAATTACGGCTGCCTCAAGACAGATTTGCTTAAGAAACAGTAGAAAGCCACTTTTCTCTCCCCAAACCTGTTCAGTATTTGAAGCATCATGGGGCAGAGCAACCAGTCCAGTGTATCACCACGCACTGCTGAGGACTGTGTTCTCAGTGGCCTTGTATGAACATACCACAAGTTTAATTCAGATGTAAAACAAAGGAGATTCAGTGGTTCTGAGGAGCAAACACAGCACAGCAGAGAGCACAATCACCTCTGAATAAACCTAAAATCTTTAATACCCCATGCCAAGGAATAAGCGAAAGCAAGCCCAGTGGCCTTGTCTGCATCCTAATTCCCTTCCTCAGGAGGAACAAGGAAGTGCGAGCCCCGTGTTGCGGACACGGAGGAGCAGGGCTCTGCGAAGGCACCGAGCACAGACCTCCATTTCGGTTAAACACAACCCAGGAGCGCCCGACCCCGGGACAGCCCCAGCCCTGCCTGGCAACACGCGGCGCCCAGCAACCCAACCGGCCAATCAGTCAGGTTGGAAACTGACCAATCACGCGCCGGCCACACGCGAGGCCGTCCAATGAGCTGCCTGGTCACGCGCTGGCCGCGTGGCGGCAACCCCCGCCCTCCTGCTCAGCCCTCAGCACCCGCCGCGCAGACACTCCCGTCAGCAGCCGCGCGCAGACCCCAAGGTCCCGTTTTCACGTATATAAATCGAGCCTGTTTGTTTCGAAATACAGACTGTGAGGGAGACGCATCTGCAGCCAATACAGGAACAAGTTTACCTCAGATTTTCTTGAGGTCCCATGAGCTCTTTGTTTTTCTCTTCTCGCTTTGTCAGTTAACTCATCTGCCTCTGACTTTCCACATGCAGCAGGGGGATTTGAATTCTCAAGTAAAAAGGGAGAGGGTATTTAAGGAACAAGCTATTTAAGTGAAAACATGGTAGACAGCAGTCACAGAAGGCAGCAGTTCTGTGCTGCTGAGATTACCAGCGTGTCCGGCCGCCCTCAGTCCGTCACTGTTCGCTCCAGGCCTGGAGACGGGAGCACTGGCACGAGCTGGGTTACCTCACACGAGCAAAAGGCACTTCCTAGTGTTATCTATTCAATTAATAAGAGAAAAGAAAGGAAGTTCTTGTTCTCAGTTCATCCTTCGGCTCCCAGTTTGGGGGAGAATGAACTGAAACGGCCGGTGGGGGAGGCTGCAGTGGAGCAGGTGCCGTGTCCAGAGCGGTGCCGGCGGCCATGGGCCCTGGCTGCCCTCCTCATTCTCCTGAGAGCCAGCACCGAGGCCTCAGAGTGCTTCAAAGCACTAAATCTTGTACTCTTGGGGGGGATTTGTAATCTCAAATTCATCTCTGAGGGATCAGTTTATCAGCGCTGCTGTGAGCAAGGCAGACCTCTTCCTGGAGTTACTATTTTTATAGAGCAATAGGATGGTTGGCAAAGGGCCAGCGACGTGGCAGGAAAACGCCTCAGAAATTGCGGAGCTGCCAAACATCAGCAAAACATGAGCTGTCCATCTGCCTCGGTCACCTAGGGACCGTTCTTTGGAAAACTTGTCACCCCTTGAAGGTGCTGTGAAGCTTTTCTCCAAATCAGGCTTACGGAGTTAGGAGCAGTATTTTAAGACAGCTTGAGCTATGACTAAAGAGGCTCTTTTTTATTATTTCACAGTGTGCAACCCACAGACTACAAACAGAAGAAGACAAAATGGGAAAAGGATGTCTCAAGACAGTTCTTTAAAAAGTTCTAGCTGTTGTTCTCTTTTACTTACTTCTTCTGACTTGAAAGTGATTAAATAGGTATCACTGGTAGATTTGTGATTGACTGACACTTATTAATCTTTGCTGTGTAATTAAGGAAGGCTTCTCAGCTCTCTTAATTTTTCAACCAACACATAATCTATACCGTCATCATAAAGGCTCCATTATCCGAGATAGAACAGCTGTAATTTCTTCCCTTGAATACAAATAGAAAGTACCGTCTGCTGGGATTTGAGCAGTACCTTGCAGCTAGACAGTTCACTTTAAATTCTGCTTGAGGATAAGCTATTTAGCAAACATAAACTTTACCATTTACATAAAGCTGGTTCAGTTACAATTGGATGTCACTCTTGGTTGAACGCCTCTGGCAAAATACATTATTTGAATTTTTTTGCTATCTGTTGAGCCAGACTAGTTTCGTTTACACCGTGATAAATTCTCCAAAGTCTCTAGAGCTGTTCGCAATTTCTCTCAGCAAGAATGAAATAGCGTCTGACCCTTTATATTTCATATTAATGAGGAAACACAGAAGAAAAACATTTAAGTCTAAATGTCAATGCGCTTCACACTGCTTTATTAATGAGATGAAAAGGCTTGACTTGGACAGGGAAGCCAAGTAACTCACATGGTCAGAGAGGTCTACCAGAAGAATACTTTACACATTATCATCAAAATGATCAAAAATTGCTTTTACCATTTTAGGACAGCTCGTTGAAGAGCTAACAACAATCTACCAAAATCCAGCAAAACAACGGAAAAATCTGGAATTTGCTATGGAGATAAGATTCTACACCACGGTTTGCTATGCAAGTCAGATAATCCAATAGGAATCAAATAAACTGGATATAAACAACAAAAATGTCTGTTAACACAAGTCAAAGAAGTTAGGAAAACACCATGTACTCAGGCATATGCTGCTTCGAAACTAAATCATCACTTCTACTGCTGAACAAACGTATGACAAAAGAAAAGACCGAAGACCCAAATACTAACAAAACAGATGCCTGGAGAATCAATACTTGTCTAAAACAATGGCTGTCTACCAGAGAAAAAATATCCATGTGTACAGAAATAGTATAAGATATTCTACTGTATTTTATGCAATAGAAAAAAAACGTTAAAAATGCAAAACAGACTGCAGGGCGACAGAAGCTTTTACACAGAGTAGTGTTTTCAGAGTTTCAGATGTGAGCAAATGAAGCTAAACAGAATACACGTCGAATGGTCCAGCCTTTCAAGTGATATGCTTGACCTGAAGGCACAGTTAATCAAAAATACCTAGGAACCTGCCCCTGCTTCTTGACTCTAGTCAAGATAAATGACCTTGGTGCTTCTATTTCCATGGAGTTTAAGAATTCTCTGGAGAATAAGAATGGGCTTAAGTGTCTGGATAAAATAATGCAAAGTCTTGAATATTGGGTGAACCTGCTGCCCTTTTTTCTCAACCAGTACAGCCAGTTTGAAGCAGACAAGTGGGTTACTTCAAGTGTAAAGTGAAGAAAACATTTGAGGACTCATCACTATCAGCCAGTAGCCATTTTCTGCAACTGAACATTGTTATACATCCTCCAGGGTATGTTGGATGGGATGCAAAATGGCTTTAGAGCTGGTACCTGAAGATACCACCTTGGCTTGCTATCAGACTTTTAACTCTTTGCTATTAAACTGCGGAATACCTCAGTATTAAAGTGAGGAAATGTGCTAGTGAGGCCCGCACTGCTCTTCATAAAAGCCGGAAGTACGGATGTGTTCTTCAGGCAGTAGCTGTTGAATCAGACAGCTAAAGCAGTGAAGAAAACCATGTCAGCAGCCCTGAACTGGATTTAGCTTGCCTGGTTTGATAAGCTTCTGCTGTTGTGTTTCTGATCCGCCTGGAAATGTCAAAAAAAGAAGTCTTGATAAAGCAAAGACTATGATATATAGATGTATTTACTTAAATGATTTGCTTTGGATAAGTAGATGGCTGCAAGTGAAATTGCTTGATGAATATGGAGCTAAAGCTTATCAGTAAAATAAATGCTAGTAGAATAAACTATTAGATATTCGTAGATAAAGGATACAATAATAAGGAATTAAGAATAGAAGTTAAAAAGATAAAAATGCCAAAAAAGGAACTGAAAACAGTGCTTTCCAGTGCTTTGACATGATTACTCTGAAATGTTTAATTTCTGTAGCAATATGGTAGCATCTGTGTCTGCGTACTGTTCTGCTTTGTCTCTTAAGTAGAAAGCACTTTGTAAGTACCGAAATAAACGAACCACTTTACACTTAACCACTGTTCAGCCCACAGTTTGCAGAATATTTAGATGCAGTGTAGTCACTTGAGAGAAATGTTGCCGATGTTTTTAGTTCCAAGAAACACAATCAAGTAACTTAATGCTAAAAATTATTAAACAAATACCGGGCCTGCATTGTATTCCAAAGGAAAATGTAATGACAAATATATTAACCAGAAGACAAATACAGAAGAGTTCATTGAACTGTACAACACCGCCTTGATCCAGAGACCATTAGTTTGAAAAAAGTCTCTTCACTGACTTTAATGGCTTTTGAATGAGGCTTGTATTGATTTTATACTAAATGTAAGAAAAAACTTTTATTCCACAGTCTTAAGGAGAAGCAGTCTGTTCTTTCCAAAGCACTGGTATGAGGAAAATGTATCACTTTTCCTATTTTCTAGAGCAATTTTTGATGGGAACTTTAGGACAAATTCAAATTGAACGTGTGCAACCTTTAGAACAGTCGAGAGAGCTAAACAGGTGTTTATTAGAGAAATCAGATCCATGAACAGTTCCACCAAAATAACCTTGAGAAAAGTAACAAGATTAATACTTAGCTGGGCAGTTGAACTTTATTTTATTCTGTGTTCTATCATCCCTCGATCCTCAGCAAATAGAAACAATAATATTTGTTCTGTAGGTAGTTAAAAAGCATTATAGCTACAATGAAATAGCAACCTTAATCCAAAGAGTTCATTATCTTGGTACATATCTACTCTTCCTTTTCCACTTACATATTTGCAGCATCACAAAAAGCTGCTGTAGTTTGATAAGTGACTTATTTTAATAAAGCACTGAAATATTACAAAGTGTGTGTCTGAATATGCATATGTGAAAATATAAAAAACTTAAGGCTTCTATTGTTAATAGAACTTTTGTGAATTTTTGCCGTCTATGGCAATGTAATCCCTCAGGTATATAGGAGTCTAAAATCCATATCTTTGTACAACATTATTGACAATTTGATTCTAAAGAAAAACACTCCATTGCCATGTCAGTTGTTCATGGACTATCACAGTAACCATCACTAAACATTTGTGGGAAACTGCTCGATTTTTAAGTGGAAAGAGTCCCTCTGCACTAATGTTCTAGTCAAGCTGGACTGTCTTTTGGTGGTCACAAATCACTCCCTTCTAGATAAATATTTTTTCTTTCATTATTCGGGCATAATGCATTGGGGATAAATCTTCCATCTCTGGGGACCAGCAGATATCTTCAAAAACAGCAAATTCTTGACAAACAGTGTTGAAAGGCTGCTTTCATGTTGAGCTAATCTGGGAAAAGAGCAGCTATGCAGCAGCTATAGCGGGAGGTATGAAGTGTAGATAAATCTTTCCTGGACACATTTTCATCTTGAAAAGTTCACAGAGTTGTCACTGAAGGTTTAGTAACATTTGCGCCATGGTAGTTTTATAGTTAAAAATGTCCTTATAGTTTTTATAGTTATAAATGTATTGAGAAATACATTTTAATAGTTACTTTAGCACAATACAAAGAAGGATTTTGGATCAGTTACAAGAAGAATATGCTCTGTATGCGAATATACACAGTTACATAATGCTTGAAGCATCTCTTAGTGCCAAGATAGCATGTGCTTTTTAGGTTTCTTATTCAGGAGATCTGCTAAAAATACCTTTTTCAACAATAAGAAATGTAAGCAAAGAATATTTGTCTTTATTACGTGCAAGAGAGGAGATGTTAGGAGCAACTGCCGCAGAAATTGCCTACCATGTGGATAATTAATTGCATTAGTTACCTAAAATCACTCTTCTGATTTGTTGTTGTTCTTGACATCCATAATGAGCACATACACTGACAGCTTTGAGAATTTCCACTGAGAAATTCATCATACATCTGTTTAGTCCAAGGGCTGTGTTGTCGGAAGTGCCAGTCATATTAGGGATGATGAAGATAGATTGACATTAGGGGAGACTTGGCCTCCTGCAGCTCTTTTGCCTCAACCTGCAGTAGGTTCGTGGGCATGTGCTGTCATCCAAAGGCTTCCCCCTAAGGCTGAACTACCTGGCACTGCAATCATCAGTGAATGCTCAAAACTAGGCAAATTAATATGCCTGAATTTTAAAAACGTGAATGAGGTTAATAATCCACTCAAAAAAAAAAAAAAAAAAGTTGTTGATCTGCAGCCTCAAAAATGACCTAAATCCAGATTTCTAGGTTTCATTGCAAATCTTGGTTTAGGTTTTCTGATTCATACAGGTGTTACATTCTCAGGCTCATATAGGCAAGATTCTCATGAGCTCCAGATAAACAAGTTAGGACTGACAGTGCTTACAAGCCCAGTAGAGAAAAACTTGAACTACATCTGCAGCAATACCAGGACCTAAGTGTGTGCTTGAAGTTCTGGAGACTGGGAGACATTGAGGAAAGCTCATTATTCAGTTCCTTCAATTTTGTGAATTTAAAATCTGAAAGTTAATTATAAAATGTAATTCTTGACTAACAAAGAGTAAATATTTTAACATATGGTGCCAGATGTTATTACAGAAAACAAACAAACAAAAACACAGGAACTGAAATGAGAAGCTTTCTTCTAGTTCTCCAAATGTGTTAATTCTTTTCTTCTGGAGATTTAATTAAATTAGATAGTAATAAAATTTGAATTAAAAAAAAAAAAAAGAAAACTTTGAAACCCTGCCGAAGACAAAACTGTTAATCTTCTTTGGAGAGTGAGCGAGATGTTCTGATCTAGATTTACAAACTGCATGGTTCCACAGCTGGAAAACATGAAATGTGGAACAGAAGCAACTTATTATTACCTAGGTTCTTGGAATAAATCCAAATGAGATATTTGCTCAAAGATAAAATTTCTTTTTCATACAGTTTTTCTAACAAGTTTGGCAACAGAGACTTTTGATTTGAATAGGTGCAAAACAAGAAATTGCTCCCAAAATACAGCTAGAATATTTTTACAACTCCTAATGATTAATAGGGCTGTTAATGGTAAAGGCCAAACTTTATGCTGTGGTGTATTTTGTTCTATGGCACTAAATATTTTATAGTATCTCTTTATCTCAGTCCTCCCCTAATAAAGTAGATTTGTGTAATGAGATCCTCACCGTACTTAGAGATGCTTCCTTCCTTGCACAGAGCAGGATCCATTGGCTGGTATTGCCTGACATACCTTAATACTAGAACTGAACAGAAGTCAGGCCTCAGACTGGCAAACTGGGGAAAATACTGGATTACAGAGATAAATGTAGCCCTGTGTCTCTGTTCTCTATAGTGCTCATTTTGGAAGAGCACTAGCAGAGCACATGGCTCATGACCTAGTTGCCCTCACTCAGAAATAGACTTTTCTGACTCAGAAGAACAATAGTCTCGACTGCCTTTCTCATCCTCTGGACAGTCGTGAGGAGACCAGGTTTCAGCTGGCTGTGCCGCTCAGGATTTCCTGCCTGCTTGTCTACCCGACCATCAGCAGTACTGCAGAATTCCCCTTCATCCCGCTGCCTCTGAGCAGGTCTTCGTAACACCGCAGTAACAGGAGGCAGGTGGTAATCAGAGAGGAGAGACCCACACAGATGAAAGTTGAAGCCAAGGGGAGTAGAAGCAGCGTGAAGCTTGTCCCCAAGGAGTTTCTTAGAAGACTCAATGAGATTGGTGACATTCTTGTACCCCAGATAACCAGGTTGGGTCACCTCAAAAGTTCGTTTTGTTCTGAAGAAATAATGTTCAGGCCCAAAGACAAATTCCTTTATTTCTATGGAAGATGGTGCTATGTTTCTTGCTGTGACAACAGCTGTTCACCAGCTAAACAAGCTGCCAACCTCATTTTGAGACAGAGGGTTCTAGAAGAACCAAGTGTGTTATCCCATCCAAAACATCCCATTATTTCCTGTTTGGTACCTCTGGAAGTTCCTTAAGAAGTTTCAAGCTCGTTGCTATGACTATGTAACCTTGCCAGTGAAACTGAAAACCTCTAGTCAGTGTTTCTTTAAGACCACACTGCTTGACATATTTTCTTCATCGACATTCCCTTCTTCCCTTTAGAGGTACTATATATATATATATATATAAAAAAAATGTGCTCACAGGTCAAAAGGGTATCCTGCTCCTTTCCACTTACTCTGGACATACTAAGTTTTTAAGTTCAGGAGAGATCCAAACAGTGGGCGACATTTACCCGCTGAGGGCTACCCGGAATTGTGAACTATGTACTGTTTGGCTTGTACACATGTACTTGCACTATTTTGTTTCCAGGGTGTTCATGAAGGGAAACTAATCTACAATATTGTTATTTCACACAGTAGCATTTGCATGGACAAATTTGACAAAGCCATCTTGCAGCTTTTTCCTGTATTGTGTGGATAATTGCATTGTCAAGAATTACTTATCATACATTTAGCACTTAATACCCATTTATTATGAGTTCATGTAACTGCTATTTAAAGAATAATAGATGCTAACTCCTTTCTACGCCATTTGATGCCACTTTGATTCTGTAATTGCTGGTTTCCTAGGATATTATGCCACAAAACCTGAAGAAATAATTGGTTGTTTCATTCCAGACAATACGTTTCAGAGCTGCATAGAGTTTAACTGGCAGATTTGTAACAGTGCAACAGAGACATAAAGGAAGGAATGCTAAGCATGGAGCGAGACTGCACAGTGTAACTCATGTAGCTCCTGGGTTTATGCAGCAGTGGTTAACGCTGTTCTAAGGAAAAGAATTCTTTACACAAATGTTGTAAGTTTTCTGCCTTTGGGGGTTGCTATTTGCAAGAGTATATATGTCAGTCTTGCGTGTCAACACAGAGTGGAAGAAGTAACAAACATGAAAAATAGGGGGCTATAAAAAAAAAAAAAAAAACATTTCCAATGCTAGCTATAATTATTTTTTGTCTGCAACATACACGCTGGAATTTGCAGGAACAACTGCTGATTTGATGGGAGATTGTTTTTATTAATACAGAGAAGCAAAAAAGAGGAGTCCCTTGAATGTATATTTAAAAAAAAAAAAAAAAAAAAGCTGAACTTTTGTCACTCATTATCTCTGTTATAAATGCTGATATATGTTCCTTTTCAGTCACTATATGTTATTTGTTTTATTGCAGGTTCTGTTATTTGGTTATAAGATGTTGCTACTTTTATCTGTTTTTACTTAGCACATGTGTTTAGCTGGTAACTAAGCTTATTACTAAGTTACTCTCACTTTCTACAACAAGATGTTATATTTGTTGCATGCAGTTTTGTCAGACTTTACCTAGCTCAGCTGAAAGTTGTCGCACCTTGCAGATTTGCAAAGTGGGTCAAAGTCTGCATAAAATACAATAATTTTAGTGAATTTTACTTTTAAAAATGCCAACATGGTTCCAGTGGAGGGAATGTCACTTTTGAGAAGCTTCCTTTAGGAAAGTATCAAAACTATTTGGATGTCCCTGAACTGTTTCCAAGTCACTGCCTGACTTCTCCAACATCAGAGAAATTCTTTGGCTGGGGTCTGGGATAGGGCTGACCTGTATGAGTCCCACTCAAGGGCCTCAGCTACTGCATATTTATTTGAATACAGGATTTGTCTTTCATCCAGCACCCAGACAATAGAATATCACATAGAGATTCATACTGTTACGACTAATGTTTATACAAGAACTTATTTTACTGTCTAGCATGTCTCCTGGGACATCTTGGGAAGTAAGTCATCCTCCACAAATCTTTGAAAATTGTTTAGGAGAAAGATTGTATTCAGTTTACTTCTTAAAGAGCTTCCTGTTAGCTTAACCTCTCTGAACTACTCTAACTGGGCACTGGTGGTGATTTAGCAACAGTGTCCAAAAGGCAAACATTTTTGCCTTAGCTATTTACCTTCAGTTCTCTTCTGGGCAACAGAGTCAGTGCAGTCTGGACTGTAATTTATCCCATCTTCGACCACTGAAATGTAATACAGAATTTCCTACCTCTCTTCTTGGTGACTCTACAGAGACCTTCAGCTGGCTGCTCCAGCATGGAAGTCTATCTCGTCCTGGTTGTGATGAACCAGTGAGTGCCCTGCAGATGTGGCAATTAACTGATTTTGTAGACTCAGGCCGTTACTAAGACTTAAAACAGGAATTAGACGAGCTCTTAATAAAGGCTGACATGAAGGCAGGAACTAGAGACGTAGATCTGTATCTGAGACATTCTTTCCCATGCTAGAAACAACAGTGTATTCATTATTTTAACGAGTTGTGTTCCCAAAGTATGTAAATATGGGCTGAGTTCCAGATGCATGTAACTGCTACTCCTTTTCTAACTAGCATGTCAGAGGCCTGCAGCAGGAGGTGGTAAATATTTCACTCTATGTATTAACTTATTAATGATGTCGCTGGGTGGTCAGAGCAGAGACTAACTCATCATCAGATCCATTTTCTGATGACAGCCAGACAAATCAAAACAAGGCATGTGCATTATAATTCAAGTTTGATAACAGACTATTGAGCTTCATGACCATTTAATTAAACCCAGCAGGGCTACCATCATCTTAATTAAAATAAACTTTGCCATTGTATTCAACAAAAAGTAAATGACACAAGCAAATAAGAGGATGTTCTGTAACATGAATTGTGGTTGTCACATGACCTACCAGAGTTTTTTTTCCTTCTGCTTCCTGTAGACTTGTGAAATGAAACTGGATCAAGACTCCACTGACAAACCCCATTTGATATTTGTTTCCTTTCTGTGCTGCTACCTTTTGTTTTCAGAGAAAGGAAAAGGCGGGCAGGCACAAAGTCTTCATGCTGTGGCTGGCAGAAGCCAAGCGGGCAGTACTGGAAACACTGCTTCATCCTGGAGCAGACAGCTGCCGGTCTCTGGGACCGAGATACAGAATGTGCCTCTGCAGTCAAGTGACTAACTCCCAGAAAAGTTCATCATTAGTGATGCCCAAAACAGGCTGAAGAGACCAGTTGTCCCAGAAGTGCTGACTCATCACAGCGGCGGAAATGACTCACGTTGGAGGGGTGTCTCCTCCAGAAGCCCCGGCAGGTTTTCAGCCCTGCCAGCCTACAGGGGCCGCTAGGAAGAGTGTGTGATATTGGAGCAACACCATGGTGCTGGTGGCTTATCTTTAGGACAGACTTTACAGAAATCTGGAGAACCTCATGACTGCTAACACCCTACTGCCAGGATGCACTGGGTATCTTTTCTTTCCTGGTTAAAACAAAATCCTACCTCTAAACCATAATCTAAACCTGCTGTCCTCTTCATGCTTAGAGTCTTCTTCATGCTTAAAGTCCATACATAACCACTGCCAGTTCTTGCAAGTCCTGCATTCTTGTTCTTTCTCAGTTGAGTCCCACCAATTCTACTTCAGTGAACTTAAATATTGCTAAATAGTTTTTGCTCCACTTTTCCTTCTGTTCTGCTGACTTTGGATCAAAGCATGATGTCACTTTGATGAAGTCATGGGGCTGTTCATTTAGCAAATTGTCTTCTGGGGCACCTAAAGGGATGTGTGATTCTTCCTCCTCAGGGTAACACCTTAGCTTGGGCACCGTTGGACGTGGCTGCATTCGCACTGCACCTGACGGGGCCGTTGCAGTTACGTGCTGCACCTGATAAATGTGTCTGCTTGCACAGTTATGGGACACGGTGCTGCTGTGGCATTGCAGCCTGAACTGCAGCAAGTAGAGCGAGCCCCAAGGACTGTTCTCAATTTATATCATCCCTCTCACTTCAGCTGTGAGTTTGGTACTTGAAAGGACACAAGTGCAGCTCTCCATCCTAAAAGGATACCATGGAGATGGTCCCAGCTGCAGTCACGGCTGGCATTGCTACCAGGCTTGAAAGGGCAGCAGTGTTGGCCTCCATTTGATCTGGTATTTCTTAGGAGCCAAAGTAGAGGGTACAGTGCAAATGTGATATGACCACAGCTGTTTGAAACAGCAAGCAACCTGATGCTGCAGTCTGAACGAAGCTTTGCCTTGAGAAAATTGTTATCTGCAAATAGAAGCTTGGAACAGAAATGGCACATGTTCTGCATGGGCCCTAAAATGCAGGATGGTTTGCTGCAAACAGTGCAACAGATAGAAGAGCAGTGATAAACCAAGTCCTGCAAATGAAAAGATACTTATTTAAAACTTTCTGGATTGCAAAAACAAGAATCCCAGCATGGAAAGAATATAAAAGTCTAAAAATACTAACCACCCTCCAAAAATTGATCAGATAATTTATATCCTTTTCAAAGAGTCTGGGTGGCAGGATGTTTTGATCATTTTAATAAACTATTACTTACGCAAACCAAGCTGGAAGTTGTGTCTGCACTACAAGTACGTAGAATGCACCTGCATAGCGTGTATGTGGTCTGAATTTTAAAAGCACACGCTTGACCCAGCATCAGATGATAATGCTCTGGCAGGCAGCCTGCTATATATAACCCAGCCAAAATATAGCTGAATTCATCCTTTTACAGCCTGCATTCAGCAATTTGCCTTTATAAATTGCTGATGGTAAAGTTGTCTTTATTGGCTGTCTGAAGCTTCACATTGTAAATGTGAAATTGGATCGTTAGTAGACATTCTTTCTACAGGCGGCATTTTCCATTTTTTTTCTAAAAGTGGCAGATTGCTAATGATTTTAATGTTCTGTTGTATTTATTTACTGTCTTGACGTAGATTGCACAGAAAAAGGGCTTGTAGAAAACAAGAATTAAAGGAGTCGAGAGAGATATATGCAGTTTACAATGAAGCAAGGTCACTTCTTATCAGAAAATCTCAGATAAGTCCGCAGTATTCTCCAGGGTTTTCCTAATAAAACTTCTGAAGTATTTTCCTTTCAAAAAGTGCTACCCTAAATGCAAGACGTGGCCCCGTGCAGTAAAACAGTAAGTTACTGGTTAATTCTTTCATCCAACTGCAGTAATTATAAATATGAGGCATGAAAGAACAAGCCCACTGAACCAAAAGGAAAAGAGCAATAGGCAAGTGCTAGTCCCTATACACAGTATTTATTTATTATTTAAAACAGTAATAATGACTGACTTAGACTAATTTGGGTGGTGTTTGGGATAAGGGTCAAATTTCCTCCTTCCAGTCTGAATTTTTCAATAGCATTTGCTCCAACTTGAATGAAATCAAGAATGACTTACAAACTTGTGGAATTTTACCAGAACATTTAGTGTATCTGTCACAACTGGGTCTTGGAGCAGGCAGCCAGTCTGGTTCTTGGGGCGGTTCGCAGTGTTGTCCAGACCCTTGTGCGCAGCTGCCCTGGAGGTGCCCGACCGTGCCTGCTCCTAGGCCCTCCTGTAAGTGCAGACTCAGGCAGGCCGGCCGGCCACGGTGTCTGCAATGACATCTGAGGTCGGAAATACTTAATTTAATACTTAATTTAAGCTCTTAATCTGCATTCTGCTTTTTCAAGAGATGTTCAAGCCAGACCATGCTGTTCTTCCAAACTTCCTGAGACTCATGCCAGAAACACGATTTGAGAAAAATCATATTCCTTCAAGTCCCACTAAAAATAAGGTGCCAGTGTTTCAAAAAAGCTTCATCTATACTTGAAGAAATATTCATGAGCCATTCTCGGAAATTGATGTAGGGGCAACTATACAGAGCAGTTTTGCTTTTGCAGGAGTGTGTGGATAAATCCCAGCTTGCCACACACTGACGTTCTGCAGAGGTTCCAGCACTGAATCGGCCCTTTGCTCTTCTTCCCCAATCGCAGCGCTGCTCCAGCAGCTGCCGTGGTTGCAAAACAACTGAATGTTGGGCACAGAGTATGTCAAAGTCCATCTTAAAAGCATCTTCTTGTGGGAATTCAGCACTTTCACACCATTTTAACTTCACTTTTTTTTGAGAGCTATTATTAATGGCATGTTATCATTAGCTGTTTAAGTAACAGTTATCTTAATAACGGGAAAGGGAGGTATTCATAATCTGCTCAGTCTGGCCAGGTGACACTCCCACTTCATTTTTGTCATTTCTGAAGGCAGTCTGTTAGGTATTTTTTCACATCAATAAAAAGAGACTGATGAATATGTCACATACAGAGGACCACACTGATGTCTGCTTTTGTGATGCTGTCATGGGTCTTTTCATGATATTTCAATTGAGATTGTACATTTTGATATCCTGTTTTCTTGCTCCCCTTTCTTTACTGGAGGATAAAGACCAAAAGCAGGTGGAAAGAATCAGAAGCTTTTGTAAATGTCATGTGTTTTTCCAAAGTTCTCAATGGGGCATTATCTGTCTTAAAAGCAAAATGTTAGATAGATGCCATATCCTGGTCTCACCAGATCGCCCTTCTTATATGTTAAAACAAATTAATCTAGAAGTTTACTTTTCTGCTTAAGTTATTATTAAACCATCAGTTTGCAAATGGCTTGCGAACTGAAAGTTTCTCGCCTCCTTGTACAAATTTTCACTCCATGTCCACCCACTGGGTAGCTGTTGCAGCATTGTTCCCTGAAATCTAGTTGTGAACACAAGTTCATTAATGCACTTCATGAACAACTGAAGATTTTATTTAGATAAGAAAAAAAGGACTCTTATTTGGGTGGAAAGGTATTTGGAAGGCATCATCAGTTTCAAGATGGAAGGACATATGTAGATAAAGGCAGTGGGAGTTGAGTCTATAAAAGCTGAATATCTAAGCAGGAAGGATGAGTGAACTATTAAGAAACCAATTTTCAGAGCTGTTGGGAACCTCCAGTAGTGAGAGCTTAAAAGGAAAGGACAAAAGGAGGCAAGAAGGACAAAAAAGGAGCCCTTCTCATCTATACTTGGCAATAGAGCTTGATTTTGTATCCCATCAGAGCTGTTTAAATCAAGGCAGAAGCTGTCATCAGTTTTAATTCCTGCAGAGCGCATGGGTTTAAGCCAAGGGGCACAGTGATAGTGATAGTAGAAGTTTGATTTTTCACAGTGGTGGGAGTATTTTTAAGCAAAGAGCCCAAAGACAGGAAAGTTTTTCATTCAATGGGGTGCACACCAGGTCCTCCTATTTTGTTGGTCTTCAAACTTTCTTCCTAGTCCCTCCCTTGCAATAAGCCACGGGCACAGTGTGTGCACATGCAACATGTGCCCAGAACACCCTTTATTTGCGCTTGTCCTTGTGGTGAAGGTCTTGCCTGGTTTAGCAGGAGGGGACTGAGACCAATGGTGGCCTCCTAAATAGTTAGTGTGCTTGATAATGTGCTCGCTTGGGTTTTATCTGCGCACACTGCATGGGCTCTGCCAGACCAAGAAAACTTCTTCTTTCCCTCAATAACCCAGACTCAGAACTAGGAGATGGAAATACCTTTCTACAGAAACAGAGACTTGATACCTACAAAACATGAGCGTGGTTTTCTGCACTGCAGCTCCTTGCCCTATATACGTATTGTACCTGTGTTGCAATAAATAATTAGATAATACTTTGAAATCCAGAGCTCACATTCACATCTTAATTGCAAGTTGTTTCCTGCTCCCCTTTAAGAAGGGAAAAAAAAAAAAAAGCTATTTCTATTCATCCTTGAGCAAAAGAGCCAATTAGTAAACCCTAACCTCTTAACATTGTAGCTCCATGTTGTTAATTATGAGAAATAAGAACCCACTTCTAAGGTAGAGCCCGTGGGCAAAAAGAAAGTTCTAGAAAACAAAGACCTGTCAGGCAGCCATTATTTATACAAGAAAATCTCATACCTCTGGGGACTGCAAGCTGAAAAGATCAGCAGGACGCTACTGCCTTCCTCTTTTCAAATACAATAAAATAGGAAGCAAATAGTAGTGCAGAGCACATTAAGAACCGAGGAAGAGTCTTTGTTCTCTCTACTCTTTAAAATATTGATTTTTTCCCCTAAAACTTGGATGTAGAGTCTACAAGAAGCCTACAGCAGAGTTCAGCCTCATTTTTCTTGACTTAATGGGGAAGAGCTACACCTCTTCTTTAAAATGTGAAAGCAAGACTGGCATTGGGAAAAAAAAATGGGACAATAGAAATTATTCATCAATTTGGACTCTTCAGGGTGTATTTGAACAAGATCCTTTCAGAAGAGGGTCCCTCTGCAAGGGTCCAGCTCCTGCTCGCAGCATGGGGGTGGCTCCCAGGGAGACGGGAGTGCTTGATAGAAGGGAAGGGGTTGGGGACACAGTTTTCCCTGGAATTTGCTTGGGCTGAAGCTGCTCTGCAGGCACTGTGGATTTCACTGCTCCGTTTCTGGAAACCCATCTCTTACAGATGGGAATGCAGTGTCAGCTGATGCTTGTAACCATGGAAAGGGGGAAACAGCATGTGGTTTATAATAGTATTTACAGGCTCTGAAATCGGTCTGTGGGATTAGGGAGCAACATGAAAAAAAATCCTAATCCCCACTACAAATATTTCTGAGGAAGAATGATCAGGAGATGTTAATGTTTATAAGAGATTTATGTCTTGAGTGTAGAGGATTCTTTATATCTTAATGTATAGCTAGCAGAATTGTGTATCCAAACAGGCATTTTCACATGCAAATGACTATCTGTGTTGCTAGCTAATAGCACAGAAGAATACAACTTTGTCAGGCTGAAAAATAACTTACCTTTCCTGTAGACTCATCGAGTTCCTCATACTGAACTTTATTAAGCTGTGAAATAATATGAGAGATGCTAGAACCAATCGATGTAAATTCGTTTTTTCTCCAGCTGTTCAGCATGCAGGTGTAGCAAAGCTCTTTCCATAAATCTCCTCTGATCTCTCAGCATCAGTTTTTGTTCTTGATGAGTCAGTTGGAGGTATTTTGGTACCCTGGCATTTGCATTTTCTGTAGCTGGTTCCTTTATGCGTTCTGATCTCTGCTCAGCAAGCGTGTCCGGTCACATTCACTCTGCAGTGAGTAAGGGCACAGTTTACCAAATACCAACACAGGAACTTCTCTTAAAAGGCATGTTACATGCCAGGAATTGATTGAAGTTTATTTGGTGGAGCTAAGAGACAGTCTTGTATGGCATTTTCTATGCACACATAACACTACAGGATGTAGGGATTTGCTTCATGTTCAGTACCTTGCTACTTGTGTCATGCACTGTTAACACTGGGTATGTAGCAAAACTTAGTTTGGTTGTACATATACTGCTCCCCATCCTGAAAGAAGATAGTTTTCTATAAAACTATAGGATGGTTAATAACATTCCCAAATTGCTGTTCTAAAGCAGAAGTAACCCTTTTATGTACACCAACATATATCATAGTGGAGATGTGTGCTTTCCGAGGGCCAGTGCAGCTGATGACATGAAAAACTTCTGAAGTTCTTACAGCCAGTGTTTTGCAATGGTATTCCCAGATTACTCATATGACCTTCTTCTAAGAGTTTCCAAGGCAAAAGTAACTGCCTGAGCTGGGACCAGAATACAGATGATTGTTTTCTCTGGGTGGGTGGATACTAGTCCAATTTTTTCGACGTTTATTTCTCCTAAGAGCTTTCCAGGGGTTTGTTGTACAACTGGCTGGAATTTACTGCAGCATCCTTGTGAACTTACTGTGGATTTACACCCCTGCTGTCAGGGAATCAGTCTGGCCTGTAAGTCAGTGGCCAAAGAAAGGAATTGATTTCAGATGTTCCAGAACAGCAGTTAAAACTAGATATTTGTTCCAACAATGTAAACCTGGATTCAATCAGTTCATAAAAATAGACCAATTTTTAAATTTGTGCTGGCTTGTCTGAAAATAGAGTATGAAATAAATGCAGCTTCTCTGTCCCTTATACAAATCATCTGAAAATGCTGGATTTTCCAGATTTGCTTTTATAACCTTAAAAGTGATTTATAATGAGATTTCTCCTTTTTCCCCCCTGCCCAAGATACTTTATCCTTGATGGAGTCCTTGATGGATCCTGAATGCGTAGAGGAGAAACTAGAGAAATGGAAATAATTGAAATGGTGTCAAGGTGGCCAAATATATTGTTAAGAGAAGCCATATAATTTATGTGTCTCTGGGAATATTATTTGCCTTTTGTTCTTTGAGATGCAATCTTTTTTTTGTATGACCCTCCTATATAAACCTAGCGCAGGATAGTCCTCATCTCCTTTTCTTAGCTATTTCTCTAACAAATTTAATCTTTCCTCTTAAGCTCTACAAGTGAGATTTCTTCCTAAACAATATTGATGCCTGAAAAAATACTGATTTCATTACTTTTTATGACAGAATTACACAGTCTGCTGTGCATTCATAAAGTCAAGCTGTAAATGAGGCTGAATATTTGACATCTTCATAGGTGTTTTGATTCCACTATAGCGTTCAGATTTTTAAAATGCATTTCTCTGTTCACTGATCCTAACATTAACATTGGTTCTAGCTGTAATTTGGGAAAAAGTATTTTCATAAATCTCTGGTGCAGGCTTGCACTTTTGCAAAACAACTCAATTTTCAAGGAGCAATTCCATTCTATGCCTATGGGGTTCATCTTCATTTCGTTCTCTCACATTGGGTTTTCTATATGCCCTGTAGGCATCACGGGAGTGACTGTAATTTTGATGATTTAGTATAGATTATGCAGGCCTCCTATTCTTTCAAGGGCTCAAACCTTTTTCAGAGAAGTTCCATTTGGCCTTCAGTCTTCCTTGTTTATTGCCCAGCCACAAATATTCCTACCAGTAATTTCTTATCATTTCACCGGTCTTTAGTCTCTTGGTTTTTGATAGGACACAACCCATAAGCTTTGCCTTTCAGCAAGGCCTGGTAGCAGTCTTTGAATTCTGATTCTGCCAGGATAACAAACATTCACAGTTTGTACTACAAAAAAAAAAAAAAAAAAAAAAAAAAAGAAGAAAAAGAAGGATATCATTTTCTCACTGGAAGGGATACTTTAAAATAGATTAATTTATTCATATAGGAAATGCTTATAATCCATCCTGCTTACAGTGTTTTTACCTTACTGACCAAGTTACTTACTAGCATTAGGTTACTACGTGAAGGATCTTTCCCTACTGCAGCACAAAAGCCACCTGGCCACGGGTTTACAATGTTCAACAGCAGTTCATTTATTTCATGTGTAATTGATTTTAGATTACATAGAAGAACTAAGGGATTTAGATTATGACTCTTGACAGGTTTAATACACACACAAAACTTTTTTTTTCAGGTATATATTTTGCCCATCTATTTATTGATCTGCAGTAATAGTTTTTGAGGAGGATTTTTTCTGTGTGTGTCTAGTGAATGGCTCTTTTTCTCTCTTGTAAGATATTTATCAGATTTTGGTTGTGATAAAATACTTCATTTGAAATCAGTTGCAATGAATAAGGAGAGACAAATTTAATGCATATTTAAACCATGCAGTTACATGATAGACAGTGATGTTCTCCAGCGCCTTTTCTTATTGACCTGCATAATAAACAAATATTTAAATTCTGCAATCTAGTAAAAAATAGTACAACTCCAATATTATTTTCTGAGATCCTACAAACAACTATGGCTCTCTAGTGTTCTTCTTTACACTAATCCTTCATAGCATATTTACAGCTCATCCTAAATAGTAAAACAGAGGAGGTTTCAATTGGTTTGCCTGATCCTGGTTCTGAGGGTAGGGTTTTGTAGCTTGAGTTGAATCAGGTGCCGCTGCAGAACAACAATAACTGTGGAGCAATTCATGAAATCTCCCCAGAGCTACGGCAGCAGAATCTAGAATTATGGCAGCAAAATTTTAGCTCACTAACATTGGCAGTAATTAAACTCTACTTTGTTCTGGATTACAGTCTGGGCATGTTGACTTCATGTAGAGTTGTAGCAAAAAATTTTCTGTAACTTCTCATAGAAAAAAATGTAGCATAGAGTTATTTACTCAGAACTACATATTAGGAAATAACTAATTTCTATAATGAATAAAGGTCTAAAGATATGCCAGAATATTTAAAATAATAATCTCCAAGAGAATAGAAAACAATTTTTTTTTTCAAGAAAGAGACAAACTGTTGGACAGTTTGTTTTATTTGCTTTTTGATTTGTTTTATTCTAAGGAATGTGAAGGCTTACATTGTCTACTGAATCAGGGATTGTCTGATGTTTTGAAAACCTCATTAGTACAAGATTTTCCCTCTTCAGTATTTTGAATAATACCGTAGGTCAGCGGTGACTAATTAAAACTCCATGCTTGCATCTGTAAAATTCATTAGCAGTCTCAATCTGTTACATCTACACGGCCTTTCTGGTGAAGACACTAAGTCCCTGTGAAATGGGAGGCAGCATTATTGCCACTTTGCAAAAGGAGAACAGAGAGATGCAGGGGCAGAGACCCGAGGTCTCCTGGCTGGTGCAAACATCTTGTTCAGAAGTTCCCAGGGCTTCTCTCTGGTTAGTTCTCCAACCTTGGGGCCGTCTTCCACCCCCAGAATAGGTTTAGAATTGGAATAGCACTCTATCCTCTTCCCCATGGGTGAGGATTTAGTTATTTAAGCATTTCCTGAGCAGAAAAGTCACTGGATGAAATAAAATCAGTGAATCTCCAAGATGGGTTGTTATTTCACCAGCAAATGCAGCTCTGCATGTTCTGAGAAAAGCAAAGTAACACACATCCTTAGTGGAGATAATGTAATTCTTATATTGCATAATTTGTCACATTTTATTAATATTCTTAATGTTTATTGCATGGATATTTTCTGATGAAGGCTACATTTTACTGTCTTTATTTTTCTTTGGAAGAAAAAGATGAGTGAGAACTGTTATTTCTTTCTACCCTTCTTCAGATGTTAACCTCGCCACAGAAGACATTATATTGGTTACAATATAACTCAACTTCTCTTAGAAAATAATACTGATGTGCCAGATACATTATATTCAGAACTGGATTCACTGCTGCATTTTCCTTTATTCCTTCTGTTTAGGATTCTGTGCTTTTTTTTTTTATTCCTAAATACTTTTGGGAAATTAATCTGCTTCAGAAGGTTTAGGTGACATATTTAAATAGTAAATCGTCCCTGCTGCATTGGAAAAGCTAAAAAAAAAAAAAAAGTATGAAAAGAAGCTCTCCAGCTGTTGAGAGCCACAGACCTTTGACAAACACAGCAAACAGGAGTTTTTCATTCAGCGAGAAGTTGAAAGATTATGTTAGAGTCATGTAGGCAGTGAAGGAGCCCCTTTTACATCCTTAAAGTGACAAAAGCAGCTTATGCAGCCCTACATTTAAAAGAACAGAAAATAGGTCTTTTTAGTCACTACATAGCTATGAGTTTCACTACTATAATCTGATAATTATCCACTGATTTCTTTCAGGTTTTCTGTTAAATCGCAGAAATTCAAGAAATAAAATTTACAAAAATTGGAGTGCCTTTAAAAGACTAATAGAAATAAGAGTGAGTTTTCTTCCAGCATTTCCTAATATCTTAAGCAGCTCTCAAAATTTTCGTCCATTCACAAACCACTATCCTCAATTATTTATAAGGAAGCTCGTGAGCATTTCTTCATTTTTTTTCCATTGAAACTGATAAGGTCTGACTGAGACTTATTATTGACTTATATTGAGGAATGCTTTCCTCAGCTAAACAAGGCTGCAGGTAGCTGGAGGAGGCATGCCATGCATGTGCCCTCCTTATAACACAAAGCAGTTTCACATGGAGTCTTGCTCTCTTTTTTCCACCCGGAAATTGATATCTAATAGAGAGGTCTCAGTGGCAAACCTGGCTGAAAGATAAAGCATTAAGTGCATTCATCTAGATGGTATTAGAAGTATATGACTGACTAGTGGGATTGAAAGAAATTTTGCAAATGAGGGGGAAAAATGGAAGAGAAAATTATCCTTTGGTAATTGTACCATTGCAAAATTATTTAAATGTAACTTAATAATGTTAATTAATAATATAAATAAGCATTGATTAATATTTGAAAACCTCTACTTCACATGCAATTAACACAAATTACACAAGCAATTATATGGGGAGCCAAATTACTTAGCAACTTTAAAACTATTTACCCTCATGCTAGATTTCTCTCTGAATAATTAAGCAAAATTACTATAGACTGATTCATTTATATTAATTTAATATTTTCTTGCTGATTTAATAATAATTACAGCCAAAGTACCTCCAGACTTAAGTAAATCAAGTCTAATTCTAAACATGACATACTACACACTTTCATGTTTTAGGATATTTGGTGCAGTTTCCATGCTGCTATAATGGAGTTTCATCAGGGTGAGCTTTGGAATGAGATTTTTTCTTACTTTGCGAGTTATTGACTCTTTTGCTATCTATCACATATATTTTTACCAGCACTTCTGTCTGGTCTTCTGTCTTGCTCAGGTTTTCATCTTTGATTAGACCTTCAACCCCAGGGTGGCCATCACCTAACTTTCCGTGCTGAAAAGTAGGGCACTGCTGTCCATAGGCTACTTGCAATCTCAATTCCATGTGAAATGCCATAAATCAAAGTCACAACATGTGAAATGTAAGCAGATACCTTTGCAGATCCCGGACTGCAGCTTCTTCTAAATTCACAGCCTTTTACTCTGCTTTTAGATGGCCTGGATGTGTGAGACCCATTCTCTCTTTTTTTCTCTTTTTGTTATTCATTGATTGATACAACTTGTAGCAACTGCAAAGCTTCATGCAAATACGATTCAAGGAATTAATTATACCACAAAAGATTCAAGTTCCCACTGACAGTTTGAATCAGTTTAGCTTTTTGCTTTCTCAAAAACATTTTTAGCAGAATCACTGAAGGAACATCTACCCCTATCGTCTTTTAAGAACAGGTGAGATAAACTTCTGTCTGAAGAGAAAAAAATACACCTTGGACCTTAGCTCAGAATGAGGGGTTTTCAGGCTGCTTTGTGGAGCAGAAATGCCAATAACAGCCATTCCTCTGAGCTTTTAAATCACCTGTAATCTTTATAGACCTCTGTATATGACAGGTAGAATGTTCTTGCTGTAGAGAGAACTTCATCACACCTTTATCACTGTGATAAAGATTTAAAGTCTATTTCCATTTCTCTGAAGATTGTTCTCTGAAATTCCTGTGTTCAGATATCTTGCATGTTACAAGACATTTTCCATCAATACTTTTCATTATAAATTTGCCATCAGCTCACTTTATTCCTGTAATCCGTCTAGAATATAATACACTAATCATTACAAAGGATGGATACAGGAATATTTTAGAAAACAAGTCTCCTACTGAATCCACTGGCCCCCCTTGAACTACACTCCGAAATCAATGGGAGTGCAACAGAGCCAGCATAATAAAAACACTTCTTACCCAGTGTCAGCTTCACCATTTCTAAATATACTTCGCTCATATAATATGATCCATGGCCATCCATGCACTTTGCTGAAATAAGTTTCACTCTGCCGGTATTTACCAGTGGGAAGTTTGGATCATGGAAGATCACAGAGATCACAGAGAAGCTTTGAAGCAGCTTTTAGAAACACGAATGCAGCCTTTGCACTGTGAAGGACATTGCTGTAGAAGCGCTGGAGCTGTTTCTCCTCAGGCACAACGTGTGTCTTGAGCAGAGCAAGCGATGCTAGTGGGGACCCTCAATGCGGTAGGCTTAGATTTGTTAGAAATCTGAATTTGGAACCACTAATGACTTTTCTAGTTCAAAAACTTTTGAGCAAACCCAGATGCTACTTCTGCAGCATTCCCAGACAAAATGGTTCAATGAGTATCTGTACTCACAGCTACATGAAAGAAGAAATCTTAACTCTGATCTTCCCCCATGAAAAAATCATGAACTGCCAGAAAGGAGCCAAAGCTCCTTTGCACCTTGTGTATACTTTTTGCATATCTCTAGCACATCTGTCAATGCCAGCAGTTTCAAAAGTGATTTTTTGATTGCTCTGGAGGCTGATGAGCAGGACTTTCTGGTTCTGCACATAGCTCAGTCTTTGTTGCTCACAGAAATGAAGAGCAAGGGCACCTTCGAAGCAAAGTCAAACAAGGCTTTAATTCTGCAGTAAAGTGCAAGCTGTAGCATTTGCAACCCACCTCCCCATCCCCATCTCTGCTCTTGCACTATTTAAAAGCAAAACACTGTAAAATATTGAAAACATCCTTGTATGTCTTGTTGACTGCATTTGTTTCAGATACAAGTTGAAGCTAAGTAAAGACTTGGATGAACAGCACTAAAATGCAGCTATATTTAGGTCTCAGCATGCTAATGTTTCTATTTGTTGCTCAGCCCCAAGGAATTCTTCAGAGAGCTTTTATGGTATTTCTGTTGCCAAGGAAACCTCTTGTCATGTGTGTGCGTGCGTGTGCGCCCAGTGCCTGCACAAATTCCAGCTCCACTCGCAGACACAGAAATTCATGTTGTGTTAAACAAGGCAAAGACGCAACAAAGAAATATCCCCCTCTGCAGTGCTCTGTATATAGGTAAACACAGGGGAGGAACGGTGCTGCTAACGGTGCCTGTGACTCACGTCTGTCCCTGCAGACTTAGACCTTTCTCCAAGGGTTTTGGCTGATTGTGCTCCTTGCTCCTAGGAATAGGAAAACATCTTGATCAGCTGAGTAAGAACTTTAAATCTATTGTGCTTGTTGTCCCATAGCAGCAAAATCAGTGCCCCTTCTTCGGTTATCTTCTGCCTGATAGCCTCATTCAGAATGAGAGCTAAGAAATCATAGAGAGGCCAGGAATGAGATGACTGGGTTATTTTTTCCCCTCCCTCCAGGGTTTGCTATACTAGCGAGTCACAATTCTGTGAAGTGACAGTCATGGGAAGTGACAACTGTTTGGAAGATTGAAGCATCTGTCTTACTTGGTCTGTGCCCCCTTGCACTGGGAGAGAACTGACGTGACATGATCAGAACAGAAGTTTGGACTAAATCTTTCACAGTCTGTTAGGGCAGGCAGAGATGGCTGCTGCAGGATCTGCTTTACTAGGGTACCGAACAGGCAGCCTTGGGAGCAGGGAGGAGGCAGGAGAAGGAGGGAAGAGAGGGAAAAAACATATTTGCATTTTTAAAAGCCTTTCCTCACAGTGGATTCTCAGCAAATGTAGGTCAGCTGTAGGATCTCTTACCCACAGGGCCAATAAGAAAAGGTTTTTCTGCTCGTCTTTCTCTGGCCTGGTTTAGAAATTGTATTTCTTTTTTCTAAAAAGACATCCAACTGCTTTTAAATTGCTTACAGACAGCTCGACATGGGGTTATTGCCTGCAGCAGCGCAGCTAGCTCCTTATTTCTTTTGTATTTAAGCTTTGCATCTTCAGTTTCCATCCTTTCTTCACTATAGAAGACTTCACTGTATAGACTATGGTGTCTTGGGCAGACTTGGAATTATGCACACTGCAGACTCCCATGGAAATCTGAATCATGGACATTTTGGCTGATCAAAATGTTACTCTTTAGGTCTGTCATACGTCTTGTTTGCTACTCTTGTTCACAGTGAATCTTCTGCGTTCTCATTAATTTTAGTGAGAGATTTTTTTTCAGAGTATTTGTTGCTATCTTTCTTACTTCCCTAAAGTCTTGGTCTTCTCAGAACTTGTTGGAGCACATAGGGCTTGATTCCCAGATAAAATCTATGATCACTTACAAAAAGAGTACCCCGACGGCACATCTTATGATACCACCAGATATCTTTTGTGCCTCCTTAATCTGTCTCAAAGTCACATCTTGAAAGGCTTTCCACATCCATTAGCCAAGTGTGTCTCCTTCTGCATATTAACAGTATGCAAATATAGATGAAACCTAGAAGATACAGCCGTGGGATTGTTGCCTTCTTCTGAATAAGTGAGTTCTGTCCTCCACATGTTTTACAGGAGGCAGTTTTAGATCCTCCTTGGAAATGAGGTTCTAATGACTGGCAAAGCTTATATTAAAGAAAGATGGAAATTGCTTTACAATGCCAGAGTGTTGCATGCCTTGGAAATTATATGCCTATTCTGCAAGTGAGATTGCCTCTCTGCTAGTGAGATTGGGATTGTCAGTTCAGATCAGATGCTTTACTTTGCAGTAGAATCAAATACAAATAGATAAATCACCTTTGACTTTCCTGAAACTTGAGGCCCTTTGGGGGTCATTTGGTACAGAGCATGATTTTTAGAGGGCAGTGTAACTCAGGCTGCTCTACACTGTATGTGATACCTACCCATACCTATATAGGTGATACCTAAGTATCATCCCATTGTGCTATCTATCTCATACTACATCTGTAGTCACAGGCACTACAGCTTTGCCTCATCTCTTGAAAGATGATTATAGGAACAGAAAAAATAGGGGGAAAATATCACTTTGTCCTAAGGATCTTCAGGAGATCATATCTGTCTGACATAATAGTTCTTTGCACCAGAAAATAACAAGCAACCAAATGGTGCTCAAAAATCAAGGGATGGACAGTTCAGTCTGCACTGAAACCTTGAATTGCAGATCTGAAACCCTGAATGCAATCTTGTACCCTAAGAAAGAGTTTAGGTGGCCAACGGCTGTGTGTGAAGAATAATTGACAAGATTCTTCCCTATGGCAGTTTAGGCAAACTTGAAAAGTTTCTGTTTTTTGTTTGTTTGTTTGTTCATTTGTTTTTGTTTTGTTTTCTTCCCTGTGGCACAGAAATAAGAAAGTCTCATCGTGTTGTACCCCAGCCATCTAAAATAATAGTCATGGGGGCAGGAAAGCACACTGAAACACCAAACTTACACAATTTTACCTTCCTCTCTGTACAAGTTTATCTTCCACACTGTGCAGGTGTGTGTACGAGTCACATCTGTGTTTAAAGATACAGTTTTACAACAGAAACAAATAAATCAATGCAAAATGATTTGAGTAACTGGAAATTTGCAAAAAAATTAATTTCAGTTTTCATTAACTACAATAAAAATCTGTTTCTTTTGCTGAAGAGACCTTTGAGCTTCATCCTTTTAAGGGAGAGTAATTGAACATGTGTCTGCAGCTGAAGCTAATGATAATCATAAATTCTAAGAGGATAAGCTTTCACTCATTGTATATTGTTTATTCCTCAAATTACCCCAAACTGAAAAAAAATTCTTAGCTTCTTAAAAGCCTCAAAAGACAGAAAATGTCACTTTTTCATTTTACCTTTATTCCCATACCTTAATAAAAATATCTTCTATGTATCTTGTATCTTCTACTTAGCACCAAAAGTCCATTTTGTGTTTGGTAGCCCATCTTTCTTCAAAGAGCCTCCATGGAAACTGTGGTAAATCTGCAGAGCTAATGATACCCCTGAGGACCAGACTGGGGAAAAAAAATTAAGCTGGGATTCACCAGCCTACAGTGCTCAGCTTGCAAGAATGGAAGAAACAAAAAAGAGGATTTTGTTTACTTCTTACTGTAGGGAAGCGGAATGTCTTTTAGCATTATTATCTGAGATGGGGAGTCTCGGACAGACACATGAGAATTGTTCAGCAAAGAGAAATTAGGAGCTAAGACAGCCACTAAATTGATGGAGACGTTCTGATTGAAGGACTCATGAAGCAGCACCATGTTGTGGTCAAGATTTTTCATCTAAATGGTCAGACAGACAACTCTGTTAATAATCCTAGAATTTGCAAGTCCGTTTAGCAGCCATGCAACTTTTGTGGGTTGCTTTGCGTGTAGCTTTCTAGACACTTCTTTTTAACGTAGCCATTCTGAAAAGTTTCAATTTCTATAAGGAACTAGGAGGCAGCTATTAATCATTGCTTTCCAAATCTGTTCTCCCAACCGCTTCCATGTTTAAAGATAAAACTTCATGCTACCACTGCAAAGAACACTGTAGGTTGTCTCTAATCAGAACAGGTAAGTGGCAATAATTATACATTTCCTTTTTTTGTCTTTTAAAGGTCATAGTTAAAGTCATAGAAAGTTTTCTCGGTATCACAAAAGGAGAGAAAAGAATCAGCTGAGAGTCTTGACAGAACCGCTATTCTCTCTCCTTATATATGACTATATGTGTGGTATGTATCTACATAAGCATATACAGTTTAGTTGGAAATACAAAATAATCTCCTTTCCAAAAAACACTATCTGTGATTTAGTGAAAAAAACTGTAGTCAGCAATACTTGCTAGTACAGGTACGTGTGTGGGGAAGGGTTATATCTTTTAATGACAGTAAAAGAACTTCTCTTTAGCTTACCTTTTAATACAGGAAAGCATACAGATCTAATTATCTAGTGCCATTACTATATCCTGTGTAAATGATGATGTTCTTCACTATTATTTGTATGTTGTGAAGATGATATATAGCAATTTACATTTTAGAACAGTTTTTAAAATGAAAATCCTTTTTAATAAACCAACCCTTGAAGCTCTTCAAAATTTTCTGACACAAGAGATATCAAATGACATTTCAACATCTTGATTCTGTTATGAATTTCTGTTAAAACCTATGATTTCAACAAAAATAGATCCTATGAAGACTTTTTTCTATTTCAAATATACATTTTGGGATTTTTTTTTCAAAAATTCAGAAATAATGTTGCTATTACCATATTGTATATCGGCGATTTGTATGCATTCTGCTATTTGTCAGGCTGAAATCTTATTTGGGCAGAAGTCACAAGTTTATGTAATTCATGGTAACAACAATATATTAAAGCCGAGGGAGTTGCAGGAGCCAGGGAAGGACCATGGCTTTTGGTGTCATCTGGGGTTTTTGATCAGGCTTCAATAAACCCTGATCAAAAACCCTGGATGACAACAAAATATGTAGAATCATCTACAGGAAGACTAAAATGATACCTCTCTGGAACCCTGGATCTATACCTTACCAGCCCTTACCAGCTGGTTTACTTTCCTTTCATGAGCCAAACAGTGTGAGAGGATTTTCTGCCTGTTTGAGAGAACAATGTTAAGATGCCGACATTTTACATGTCACAAGAGAGTATTCCTTTTTTTGTACACTTAAGTCTGTCTTCATCAAACCACATCTGCCACTTCTGATGCCAAATTTTCTCCTTAATTCTGACAAAGGAATCCAAGTTCATGTATTTGTGGTAGACTTCATTGTGGAAAGAAACTCTGCAACTGTCTTCAAGCAGTGTTCAGGGTAGACATAGTAGGTGTTAGAATTGGATCTAGTGGCTCTATAAATTCTGTTCAATCTTTGCAGATGTCTCTTGTTAAGTTTTCAGTTAGGACGTTATGAAATTTGGACAATTTTAGAGTTCTACTGTAAAGATGTATTATTCTTACCTTCCAGAGCAGAGTGTATTCTGGTTTTTTTGCACATCCATTTCTTGGCATATCTAGAACATACCTAGAACCTCTTCCAGGTTGTTTTTTTTTTGTTGAAGTGTGCACGTAGGCAAGTGCTACCTAAAACAAGTGACCACGTCTAGCTTGTAGTCACTAAATTTTGATTCAGGATCCCTGTTTTATTAAAGGATGACTATTTCAATGAATCTTA
Source organism: Crypturellus tataupa (assembly GCA_034781795.1). Classification (NCBI taxonomy): domain Eukaryota; kingdom Metazoa; phylum Chordata; class Aves; order Tinamiformes; family Tinamidae; genus Crypturellus; species Crypturellus tataupa. Next base: position 249,712 of record JAWLRI010000843.1, on the reverse strand, counting down.
TTATTCTGTTCCTCTGCGTCTTTATGGACAGTATGAAAGAAATGTCTATTACACCCCACATTCCAAGTCAGTTCTGTAGGAATCTGAAGTCCCAAGCATGATCTCCTTCATTCTTGCCTTCCTGCCTGTTATATTAGCAGCACAGTGACAGCACACCCTGAACGCTCACTGAGTGGCAGGCAATTCAGGTAGAAAACAGCATTTTTGTCAAGCTTGTCCACATACGTCTTTTCAGTTTCCACTGCGTTAAACCTCTCAAGAGGATATATCATAATGTTATCTGTCACATAGATAGAGATCAACTCTGATGACTGTGCTTTGACAATGTCATCAACTAAGAGGTGGCGGTGGACAAGAAATGAAGTAGGGAGAGAAAATTCTTTGTCATATTTTCTCTTATCCACTCCCATGAACCTGAGCCCTTACCTAGAAATAGGCAGAGCATATTGTGGATTTTGAAACATTGAGATTTTTGAATGAAAAGTCTTCATTTTTGTAGAAGACTGGGGCATTGTGTGGTTTGTGTGTGTGTGAGGATGGAAGAGAAAGGGGATGTGGTCTTGCATGGCTGTAGTTACTCAGTCTAGGATGGCTTAAAACTCCTTGTTTTGATGCAACTTGGCATTTTTGGTATTAATACCACTATGCATTTCAGGGTTGAGCAATGCCTGTTAGAAGAGGATGGGGTAGGTAAGAAAATAGCTACACTTCTGTGAATGAAAAAAAATCTGTTTGCTTTTTTAGAGATAGTTTGCTGCATCTGCTGACTGACACAAACATGCCATGTTGTCTACTTCTTTGTTCATCCTTTATTGTTTTGTTTTTTATCTTTCTCCAAAGGAAACTGATAGAAATTAAAAGAAAGTACATGTTATGCATAGTATATACATATCAAAACACCTGCAAAATTTTAAGTGATTATTTCATTTTTGAAAGAAGTAGGTTGGATGTGGTCCTTGGTGCCCACTGCTAGAGATAATGCAGTGGAGGTTGGAAATTTATTTTATGTGCTGTGTTCTTTAACAGAACACGTGTTTTTGATGGCAGGACTAATGTGTGAAATGTGCATGTCCTGGAAGGGCAGTTTTCCTCTCCTCTTGCATCACGTGCAGTAGTTGCAGTAGCTGCTAAAGTCAGGGACCCTGCTGGTGAGCAGTATTTTCTGTCCAGCAGGAGCATCACCTGAGTCTGACACTGGATCCTTGCCCACAGTAGCTTTTAGCTGCTCTGGCAATTGTGCTTTTGCTCCAGTTATCTCTGGGTGGCTGTGGTGTCATTTGCCTGGTGTTTAGGGACAGTGGCGCTAGGTTCCACATTAATTATACTTTAAACACAGCTTTGTCTGGCTCTGGATGCGTATAGGAGTCACTGGGGAAACTGAAGAGTAGGAAGGATGGAGAATGTGACTAGGGCTTTTTTCTGCCCAGTCTGTGATATTGTCCACAGAGAGCAGAGATTTTCCTTTGCTGATGATCCTAGTAGCTGTGGAAGAGAAACGTACCCTGTGTCCCTGAACTGTCTCCTTCAAGACAGATGTTTTCCCCATGAAAGACCATTCAGAATTTTTGGTGCATGCTGCGTTTGGATTTCCACATGAGCAACTGCTCCTTGTTGCTTTTTTTACTGAGCAGCAAGGTAAATTACCCAGGATTGAACACAATGCAGCCAGGATCCAGCTGGTCCCAAAGGTAGTTTGTTTATAACTTTGTGTCTGGGCCTTACAGTGCAGCTCAGCAATAAAATCAGATTCCTGAAGACAGGTTGATAAAGGTGTTTAGTATCCTAAGACATACAAATTGGTATTTTTAGGAGTATCAAGGTACCTGCTTTTGAGAACAGGCATTTGCAACTGACTAACCATAGTTTTGAGTGTATCCACTTCTCACCTTTCTTCTGGTATAGTTCTTAGATGCTTCATTCAATGGATGGTGAGATCTGGGCTAGCTGGTCATTGTACTGAACCTAGAAGAAAGAAGAGAGGGAAGAAGAGCTTGTACTTTATATGGTTGGGACAGCAGCATTCACTTACAAAACTTCCCATTTAAGGAAAGTAACTGTAAAGTGTATTAAAATGCTGTTTTATTTTGTTTAGCTTCTAATGACAATGATATTGGGATGCTATTTATGGTTAATTTTGTATTTCTTCCCCCTGGCATGAGGTATTTAGTTAATGTCACAGTTGGAATTTAAAAGGACTGTCAAAAATAATCTCTCTGAGACATCACACAGCCATTATGACACTTGGACATCGTGACCCATAAGAATAATATTCTTAATGCTGGCATTGACCTCACTCTGGAAAACCAGCCTTTGCGGTAAAAACAGTTAGTTGACCTCTTTTCCCAACTGTACGTAGTTTCCTTATATCATTTTTCATGGCCAAGTGAATCCACACTCAAAAAACAATTCATTTTTAATGGTTTATGTCTATTGCATATACAATAAATTATTTGTAGATGCACAAACAAATGTTTTTGATTTGGTCTTTTATCACAAGTGTTTTTTATGATCAGCTGTTTGTACAGCAGCTTTCCTCCCATAATCTTTGACATTTGTTCCCATTGCCTTTTAAGTGCTTTTCGTGTCAAGCTATTCTTTTGCACCAAGGTACCTTCCCCATGTGCTATGGATATACATTCATAGTCTTTGCCCGTGTCAGTAACTATTTATTTGCTCAGTGTGCTCATCGTTGCTTTATTGAATAGTTCTGATCAACTTTTTAATTCAGTGGATTCTTTTAACCCAGTGAGTTTGGTGCTAAAACCTTCCTCAGGGAACCGTGTAACAGCAACAGTAGGAGATGCCAGGGACACTAACTGCACTGTACCCTTTCTGAGTTGCTTTATGAGTTTTGTAGCTTTTGCTATATCGAGTATGGACTGATGCTCTACAGGAAAAGCAAAAAGGCATTCTGCCTGTCAGCAGTCTTGCTTTTGTAACTCCTAGATAGTCAAAAATTTCTGTCATATTGCAGAAAGACAAACAAAAAAGCTTGAGCTTATATCACTTCAGAATAAATCTTTTTTCGTTCCTCTTCATGTGAGTACAGTTGCTCTCCGTTTATGATATTGCATTGGTTTCTGGAGCCACAGCTTGTGTTGTGACATTCTCAGGGTGACAAATGCTGTTTAGTGAGGATCAGGCATGTTCAGTGTACTACAAAAAAAAAAAAAAAGAAAAGGTGCTGTACAGTTAGAGGTACTTGCAGGACTGATACGAGACAGTTTAGAAACAGGAGATAAAATAGATGAAGAACTGCTGCCTCAGAAGAAAGCACTCGTATTGCTCTGAGAGGGTCAGTAGTTCCTCAGAAGTTAAGCGCTTTGCTGGATCACAGCTTCTGAAGGCTTCACAGATAAATCTGCTTTATGAAGACACTGAACAAAGACAGGAAGATCATTTTAGAAGAGAATGCTTAGAGAGTGAAAAATGAGGAGAACAGAAAAGCGATGTGTGCTGGAGCAGGGCCAATCCAGTAGTATAAAAGCAAGAAATTTAACTCTGCTATGGAAGTATACAAAGAAGGACGACTGAAACACCCTTGAATTGTAAGGGAGGGAACCAGCAGCACTTTGAACACATTAGGTGGGCAGCAGGGAGGGTAAATTCCAAGGGGGAAGTAACAAAACAAACAAAAGTAAAGAAAGTTCTTTGCTTTTCAAAGAACAACGTTGTCACAACCATGCTGCAGAACAGAAATATTTTAGATAAACTTTCTCAATCAATTTTAACTTTACTCTTAATCAGACATAATCACCATTGAAGATCTAGACGTTAAGACAGTATAAATTAGGCATATATTTCTGTCTCGGGGAAAGAAAAGAGATTATATGGTAGTGGAATAGTGAAGAACCAGCTGCTCTGTAAAAAGAATGAAAGAACAGACTGCATATATGAGATTAAAATAAATAGTGCTGTCTTGAGCATCTGCTTCTTTTAGAGCATCTACAGGAGCTGAACAGTCAATGCTGCAAAATTGTCTTAATTGGCATAGACATTTGCTGGTTATTTGAGTGTCCCACTCCCAACCGTACATACATACCCTACTGGGAGTGCCTCGTAATTCTTGCTTGGATTGATGACTAAATCAGCGAAGTGAAAAGTAACGAGCAAAATGACAATGCACAGGGTGCAATTAAGCTACCAACAGAGAGTGCAGGAGCTAATACTGAGTTCAAAGCACAGAAAAAGGCATCGCACAGGGAGCCTAACACAGAGAGCCTCAGTGTAAACCTGTTCAACACGACTAGTCCGTGGGCTGTTACGAGTCCCCTGCCTTTATATTTCACAAGTAGTGGAGTCAATAGAATGGCCTCCTAGCACTTTTTTTGCCTGCACTGAGAGTCACTGGGTGCCCTGCTGTTGGATAAGTCTTGGACCCAGGAATGCTTCATGATTGTGACAAATGGAACTGAATTTTTGCCCTTTCTCATTCCATTTCCTATAAAACGAGGCAGCCCCAGGGCCTGTTTCGCATGTTGTCACCTACTCTGAAGTGACGGACGGACTTTCCTGCCTGTCCTATGAATTCCTTCCTGATCATAGAAAGAGAAAGCAGTCTTCTCTAGGACTAGAAAGTACTAACTTCTTTAAATCCTCCTATATAAAGTTACTCCTTTATCTTTTCTTTCTCTGTGGTATTAATTTTTCTCAAGTCTTTAACACTAGCCTGCGAAGCATCTACCCTGCTTCATTACTGTCACAAAAAGAACATTTTGGTTTTGCTGCAATGAGACGGGAGATGCCTTGATCATGTCAAGGGAGAAGCAAGGTTGTTGTTCTCTAACATCCCCTGCACAAGGGATAGATCTCTAACATGGTAGGATAACTGGCATGTGGGCCCTGTTTGAAGACTCTATTGAAGCACTTCTATTTTAGAGATATTTTTCTTAAGATATTTTTCTTTTCTTAGGCTTATTTTTCTTAAGCCTCTGCGTATCCACTACCAAAGCAGACTGAACTTGCTCTGAGCGCACAGACCTGCAAGGAAGAGCAGAATCAGAGTGATCTTTTCAAACATTTGCCTCAGATGAGTCAGCCACCAAGTATGGTCATAGGGTGATTACCAGCACTAAGTATAGTAATTCATTCCTTCACACACCCCTGCCAGCCTCCAGGAATCTTTTGTGCAGGATTCAATCTACCAGTAAACTCTGCAGTAGATAAAATAGAAACTTCGGCTAATAAAAAGGCCCTGAATTATGCGCATTATCATTGGAGTGTAGCATATAATGCAGGCCAGCATGATGGGTGATGGAAGAAAAGCTTTAAAATTATGTATTTTCAGTTCAAAAGATGACAAAGTCTTCGATTTACATAAGCTTTAAAATCAAATAGAAATAGTCCATAAAATGCAGAAATAGAATAGTCCATAAAATGCAGTGGGATTGTCACATGGTAGAAAGGCAGGCACTGGTTCAGGTGAGGGATATCGTCACCCGGTCACATGCACTTCGTGTGTTCCCTAGTGCATTTGAAAACTCCACCTGGAACTGGGAGACACAATCTAAGACCAAGGCCGAGCCATGAGTTTCTGGAGCAACAGCTGGGAATACTTTACAGCATCTAAAATTTTACACAAGTTGCTTCCCTACTGTACAAGTTAGGCAATTAATTTTGAAGGAGAAATTATGATTAGTAAAAAGATTAAATTATATTTTATTATAGTTGAAGAAATCAACTCTGTAGATTGCCAAGTACATTAACCTTGTTCCTCTTCATCAATACCAAGGAAAATTTTTTCCACTAATCATATTTTTCTCATCAGTTTGCTATCCTTGGAGTTTCACCTAATTTAAGAAAAAAAGTAAGGACTCACAGACCACTTGGTGTCAAACTGTTGCTAAGATTTTTTCTCACCACATTACAACTATTACAGCAATTAGCAAAGAGAGCATTAGTGAAACAATCTCAAGAGGCCCTAGCAACATGCTCGTTAGGTGTGAACCACTCAACTCCCAGGGAAAGTCATTTTGGCATCGTTCTCCCTCTGACTAAATAATATTTGAAAAATGCTTATCAATATCTCTGTATTGCACAGCACAAATAATTAGCACCAGTTTTTCTTCTGAAGGAGGAATAGTAGGTGGGAAACTGTAGGCAGAGAAATCTATAGAGGGGAGAAACAAATCTTAAATTTGAAAGAATAGAAATGGAGAAACAAAAAGAATGAGCTGGTAAAAAAAAGCATCTTACAAAACTGCAACAAGGAAAAATAATTAATGTAATATGACATTAATTATGGAGATACCCCTTTTTGGAGCAGGGGATCTGTGTCATTTTGTCTTCTAGTGGAAATAGAAATAATTTGGAGATATGGAATAGCTGTAAAGAAGTGGAATGAGCTCAATAGCTGAAGATGTCACTAAAATAAACCAACTCTGGTGATAATTTGATTGAAGTTATCCTGTTTTATACATATCCCATGTGCTGCCTTTGAAAGAGGAGAGCACGTCACCTTGCTCTTGAGCCGTCACCTCGGGCTCCACAGCCGAGCTCCACACGCTCACCACAGCGTGATCCAAGGCCGCCTCCCACACTTGGGGCTCAACAATTGCCCTCAGGAATATCCAAAGGAGCTTTCAACAACCCCCCTGAACTTGCCTCACGTCATTCTCGGTCGCTCAGCGTTCTGGTAATCCATCTCAGCTACTGCATGTGCTCAGGAATACTGACTTTTTCATATCCACACAACATCCTGGCTCATTCCTCCAGGCCCACATCATGAGATCTGTGAAGTGCCTCAAGCATCCTTCCAAAGACAAAAAACAAATCTGTATGAACTCACTGATTAAAATACCGCCCAGTTCAAGATGATGTGACAGACCTTGTCCCTTTACTGACTGCTTTGTTTTTATTCATAGAAAATAATTTCACTTTTAAGTAGTTTGGATACTGGACCATATAACTTTCATTTGACAACTGATGAATCACGGACATCTCCTGCAAAAACTTACTGTATTATAATTTTCTCCTTCATTTCCTTTATGTGAAATATAGATAAAGTACAGCTATCACAGGGAAAGAAATGTTTTTAATGTCAACATTGATTGCTGGGGATATCAACTGCCACTTGCTAGATGAGGGGAGAGGTATTATATAAACTTCCTATGCGCAATTGCCTCACATAACAACATGATGTGTGGCTAATGAAAACAAATGTCAGCTCCTTGCCACAAAGTATAAAGTAATACACACACATTTCCAGCTGGGCAAACCACTATCAAAGCATTAAACAGCTTTTTCAAATGAAATGATGTATCGGATAATTGAATGATCACAGCAGGCAGCTATGAGCACTACCAAGAGCAGCTCCACTCGGCGTGTTATCCTAATAGAACAGAACCTCCAACTCAGAGCCCGAGTATTAAGTAGGAATATAATTACCGGTGAAACGTTGGCAATGTTGCTCATTAGTTGTATATTTCTTTACCTAAAGAGCTGAATACAGATACCGGCTTTTGTGGTGTTTCGGGGCCTCCTCTTTAGTCCCTAGAAGGTTGGGGAACTGCTGGACTCACTGGAGTCGTGAAGAATGCCAAGCACTTTGCACTGTGTATTTCACAAGCTGAGATGATTTATCCTTGCCAGAAATACAGCAGGGATAATACAAGTTAATAATGAACAATAATTCATAAAAATAATAAATCAAAAATAAAAATGTCACCACTCCTGACCATGACAGAGTCCTCTCCAGAGGGGAATTTCTCCAGCATAGTTATTTAGTCTTTACATATTCGGTTTCACTCAGACTGTGAGTGTTGACACTGGGATGTGTAGACTTTGGGACCAGAAAAGTGAGGAATCCCAGGATGAAAGTAAACTAGCATAAGCTTTGCAGTTTCTATCTTACATGCATTATTGAGACATAACACCAGAATTTGCACAGGAGTTTGTCTGTATAGGAACTGTCTGTTGCTGCCTAACTAATCCTTGAAAATATCTCTGTACAACTATGTAGCTAGGCTGCAGGTCATGTATGACATTTTATCATTCTATCCATCCCTTGTGTGCTCTTCTATCAGATGAAAGATCTGACGAGAAGTCAGCTGAAATAAATACTGAATTTGGGACTGGGAATCAACTCCTGATGCATCTGATTATCTCTTTTTGAAGTGTTAAGTATATAAATGGATTTTAAATGAGTCAACAAATTTGATTCAATCTGACTCTCCGGTTGCCGCAATCAGCTGGACCTGCAGGGAGCTCACTTGTTTGACTCATGCAAACAATCCTGCAAGGCAGGTTGAGCGAAGTGAGCAGCTTAGCTTAAAATAAAACCCATCTAAGCTGACAATACGGAACAATAATGACTCTCTTAGTCAAGGTTTTTTGATTTTCGATAATAGAACACTTCAGTATATCAGTCCCTTAGCAGCAGTTTTTGTCTTCTAATTGACAATTTGGCCAGTATATGTTTGAGTGTGTGTATATACTAATCACAGATTTTCTTTGCTCTTGCATACTTTCACTGCCATTTTTGTGAGTGTTTAAAATAAAGTAAAATGCAATTCTGCAGTTTTCTACAGATAAGCGATTGACAATGAGCTCAGGGACCCTGACTATTGGCTCGTTGCTTTAAAAAAATAGTAATCACTGCTACTTTTTGATTACATCACATGCAATCATCAATATATATCACATTGCGAAAGCTAGCAACACTAATTTTGTTGAGTAGATAATGAGTTAGAACAAAGTAACTTTAACAGAGCAGGAAATAAAGAGTTTTTTCTTCAAACCGCTGAAATTGTTAATACATTGAAATGCCTAATGATTCACTGAACTCTTTGATTTGAAAGGCAGAAAGTCTAAGAGATTTAAAATACTGTTCTTTCTGAGGAGCAATTACTTGTGATTTAATCAGCTATGCATTTCAAAAAAAGATGTAGAAGCTATTTTACGTAGGAGAACAAAATGACTCACTAAATGAACCTTCACCATAGGGAAAAAAAATCCATATTACCATCAAAGTAGTGAACGTGATTCAAAGAAATATGCAATAAGACTTGACAGTGAAGATTTGAGGGCTGGAAAGTCACCTAAGTTCATTCTTCAGCCTTCAGCCAAAAGAAGATTTAAGGCTTCATTTTCCTGTCATATACAAGGGATATCTTGAAGTTTCTTGTCGATACGTAAGTCCTTATTTGCAAGTCCTTGTATGCAAGTCCTCTCCATTTCATCCACTGGTGAATCTCGTACCATCTCCCACAGCCCTGTGTATCGGCAGTGCCTGCTCTCATGAGATTTTGCGGTAGTTACCAGCTAGAATAAAATCAAAATGACAATTAACTACTGTGCCTGGTGAAAACTGAGCAAAGTAAATTTGTATTACAAATAGGAAGGTAGGAGATTGCATGAAGTATATTTTTTTCTTCTTCTTTTAGAAAAAATTATCTGTAACAAAAAAAAATATGTTTTCTCTGCTTTTTTATCCAAAGTTTCCAAGACAATTACAGGTTCACAGAGCATTTACGTCTTTCTGCCCCAGATCCACCTCACTTGTTTCAGTTGTGTGCACAAATAGCGTGAGTTTGGTAACAAATGATCAGAACTGGCAATTAGCACAGACAGCTCCCTAATTTGCACAGGAGGCTGGAATAGCTGTTTAAGCTAAGAAGGTAGATTGCTGCATGCACTGATCACCATTAGAACTATTTGTGTGAGTGGGAATCCATTCTGAGGAAATACTGTAGACCCAGAAGATTTCTTACTATTCTAAATGAATAACAAATGGAAGACAAAATTTTTCTTCAATTCTCAGAATAAATCAGTTTTCCCTTTCAGAATTCTTTAGGAAATGTTTTGCAATCTAAAACATAGCTACATATGAATCATTCCAGTAAGCAATGGGAGGCATATCCATTAGTTCTGTTCCTTAAGATGATGAGATCCTTAACTAGCTGTGTTTGGGCAATAAGCGTGGGAGATTGTATAGGACATCCTGGATGCCGACCATCTACTCCTTACTCATTAATATCTGAAAATAATTAAGAAGGTGAAGATGCTGCATATCTTTCTAACACTTCCAATACTTAGCTGCAAACTGTGCATAAAACATCGCTCCTCACACACTGACATCTGCTCACCTTGAGATGCAGCTTCAGGAAGGCAGCAGTGGCATCTGCCTTACCTGGTGCCACAAAGCAAAAATGTGTTTGGTGTCATGTAGGGTGTCATTTGCAGATGGCAAAAGCAGACAATTACTTGTCTTACTCACCTGGGGGCCATATTCAGGACTAAGTGGCAAAGTGAAAAGTGCTCACTTGCTGATGGACCTGCTGTGTGCTTTTATGGGGTATTGTGCCTCCATAGATTCGCTCTTTACTTTTTGAAATGCCTTGGAGGCTGCAATATTGAGGCTGGGACATGTGTTCCTGCTTTAATGGTGCTTAAAATGGCACAAAAGAACAAAGTTTTCTAAGATGAAAATCCATCACCCAAGGCAACATCTTTACGTTTCATCTTCAGCCCTTTCAGTATTCATGTATTAGATATTAGAGAATGTTGCTATTTATTTAAGAGTTTTTCTTCTTTTATTTCCTTACCCTCCTCTGCTTTTTCAGGTCATACCACCCAAGCAGAATACCTTGTGCAGTACAAGAAAGGGGCTGACACATGATTATGCTGGGTGCACCCAAACGTAGCCGGCCAGCAGCAATTTCAAACCTGCAGAAGAGTTTCTGGACAGGGAAAAGAGGCTAAAGGAAGAGCACAACAATGATGTTACTGTCCAGAGCAGTCGACCAACACTCACTCCACCTGAGTAACCTGTTATCACTCTCAACTTAGAGCGAGTTCTTATAGAACATCTAAGTTTAGTTAAGGGCTATGCTTCTCTGTCTCCAGTTACATTTCTAAGTAGATATGAGCATGAACATTAGTGTTCAGCTCCAAATTTCACAAAGACCAGGGGTTGTGTTCCTCTCAGCTCTTTAGCTCTAAAAGCCTTCTTAAATTTTTGATCCAAATCATAATCCAAATTTATTTGAATATCAAGGCTGTTCTGATTCAAATTTGAGATTGTCCCTTTATTTTCTTAAACAGCCTCAGCCTAAGCCACTCTAGTCCAGTAGACCTGCAAGTCTCCTCCATGACTGCTGTAGCTTCCTTGAGTTTCATATATTCATTACAGAATATATCACTACATCAGAAGACAAGCTCAGTCTACAGTCAATGACTGAAGTTTTATAGGCAGGGGTGAAATAAATTTCTTCTTTTTGATTCCCATGTTTTGTTTATTTTTCAGTGCTCTTGATAAAATTTTGATATAAATTTTATTTTGGATCTACTACTTTCTGACATTAACGGCATTTTCGCTCATCGAAGCATTCTTGTCCTCAACATTCCCACCGCTAGTTTTTCCTCTCTATGATTCTGTCATTTTGCCAAGAAATGCATTAGTACGTACTTGTGACATGAAGACAACCCAAGGGTGCATTCCTGTGTGTTGTCTGTTTTGGGTTCCTGAATTAAGCACTGGAGTGGAGAGACCGAAAGGCACTTTATATATAAACAGATTGCTGACACACACACATTCATCTTAATTACATGTATATTTCGGTTAATTATGAATATCACTAAAATACATATTTCATATTTTTTTAAAAAAACTTTTTTTCCCTGACTGTGACTATCAGTTATTTTGCTGCAATTGACTTCTCAAACCGTGTCCGATGCTCAGTGGTCTGTATTAGTCTTTTCCACAGTGGATACTCACCTGGTTGCAATACTTGGGTATTCTTTAAAAACTGCTGATTTTGGACTTGTGGTCCTGTGATAGAGCAAGGTCTTGCAAGCAGAGAGACCGTGAGGATCTGACTTGCCAGAACAGACACGGGGCTTCTTGGCAGGGCACTGAAGTCTGATAGAGGCAACAGGCTGAGGCAATAGGAAAGATTTATTAGTAAAGGAAGAATTTCATGATGAAAGAGGATGAATGCTGTCCTACATGAATTCCAGAAAACTTTTGTTTAGCTAAGGAAGTTAAATGGGGATGTTCTGCTATTTAGCAGAGAGGTTGTGTTATCAGAGACTCCTTTGGTACAAAAATGCTGTCAGTCTCCATCGATTTGCCAGGAATTCTGTCAGTGAACACAGGCTGTGGGTAATATTATGGAAAAATGTCAGAATATATTTCTCCAACTTACCTGTGCCTCATAGTTCCCCTACAAAGTAATGCTACTACCAGTTCAAAAACTCAGAATTCCATCTTAAGTGTTTCTTCTTCTTTGTATCTTAGAAAATGTCCAGTTTATTTATACGGTCTTACTATTTAAAGTAGTATTTTTATTCCCATGGTTCTCAGGTTCTACAAGGAAAAAAATAATAAACAATACAATAATACAATAATATAGCGGGATTATTTTATTCTGCAAAAGTTTTCATGCCAGTGCAAGCATACTGCAACTCACAGGATACAAAATACTTTACCGGGTATCCTTGAGCCCCAGTGGCTCAGCAGCAGCGCTCATCACCTGGTGAGGTTAAACATTTTGACATACTCTAACACTCACCCTAACAGTGACACCCAAGTCACTTTTACAGGCCCTGAAGACAGTCCGCAGTTGAGACAGGTTATGGCATGTAGGGCATTAATAGGTGTCTATTTAGATTAAAATTAACGTATTAAAAAGATAGAGTTTTCATTTTCACCAACTGTGGGCAATATCAATTATGTTATCCTTTAATTAGATTCTACAGATTTTCTTCCTGGCTCAGTCACAACAGTGCAAGGACAGAACATTCATTATATTCTCCGCAGATGAGGGGAGCATTACGCTGTCTTTTTGCTAGCAGCCACTAGACAAATTTCTCTGTCCTTTATATTTGCTCTGCCTAATTATCACACCAGTAATTTGCACACCTGCATTACCTTTACATCCCATGCCAGAGCTTTTCTGCACTGGTGTTTTATTGTTAAGCTGTTAAAATTTCACCCGAGCTCTGTGAGTCTTCCTGGATTCCGCAGTACTGCTGTGGGTCTTGCTGTTCCATGAGGAAGAATAAGGAAGATGCAGGCTGGCTCAGAGCTCTGTGACACAGTTTATTTTTAGAGCCCCCTTCCTCTGAGATGCTACTTTTCCCATGGAAAATAAATCCTTGGGGGGAAAGTCGTTTCCACCTCATTTGTTAATCTAAAATATCTTTGCTTTCGGCATCCTGCTCCACAGCACAGAACTGCTGCATCTAGTTAATTTTGCAGTTTCTCTAAACAACATTGAGATTTATTTAGGAGGCAACCAAATTTAGTCCTGTTGGATCATAGCAACAGTTACATGAAAGAGCTACTCCCCTTATTTGGTTCTTAAAAAAACTTGCTCCCTGAAGCCATCATATTATATATGTGAAAGTTAATCAAAGCACTGCCCTAGGGTACAGTAAAAGGAATGGCTGCAGGGGTAACCCCACAACGTCTGGCTTTCCAAAAAGGGGTCCAGAGAAATGAAATATTACATCCAAGGAGTAGGCAAAAGATCAGGTATAGGGGAGTTATGGTTAGCATAAACTCTACTGGTACAGTAATATATTCAGGCTGCTCCTGGAAGCTGTAAATACAAAATTATGGATGCGTGGCTTTGTTTTGCTATTGTTTTCTTCAGTATTTTCCATGTAACAGTGTACACTCCAGGATCATGATCCTGTTGCAACATACTCTGACTCTTAAGATCTGCACTCGAAACTGACTACGAGTGCAGATATTTGTGCCTTTATTTAATATAACATTCAAGATCTGCACAGCCTCTAGTTATAAAGAACCATCTCAGTAAGGCTGGAGAATCTCTTCTGGTTCTTTCCTAAAAATCCTACTATTCTGTATGTCCTAAACTCAGTTGACTATGTGAAAATTGATACGGATTCAGGCCTCACATTTTTTCCAAGTATATTCTGACCAAGAATTGGTAGTGTTCAAATACAGTTTTTTAAATAGTATTATACACAAAGGATATGTTGAAGAAGGGTCAGTCTGTTGTTTGCTCAGTCTGAGACACAAAAAAGTGCAATATTTTAAATGGTTTTTTTAAGAAAAATTTCCCTGCTATTTTGCCAGTGGTCTGGGGTAAGTATGCCCGAGGGTAAACAGGCATCATGTTATCAAGTAGTAAAGAGTAATTAGCAATTAGTACAACTAAATGAAGTAACTGCCCATCCCAAAGAAAAAGAAATAAAAATAAAAAGCTTAAATAAAATGAAATAATTTTCCCTCAGAAGTTTGGATGGTAACAGCATTGCGTCACCTTTGGGACATGTGCATCTGTAATGGATACTTGTCTTTACACAAGATTACCAGATATATTTTACCGAATATATTTGATTTCATAGAGCTAGTATTTCACTGTCAATTTATCCAAAATGAACATTAGGAATTACATTGAAAAACAGCTCAACTGAAGTATTAGGTCTCAGTAACAGAAATGGCTGTGTACAAGCTCTTTAAGTAACAGGAGATTCTTCTGCTTTCAAATTCAACACACATGAGAAACCTGTCAAATGAACTGTTTATGTAAATCCTGCAGTGGGAGATAAATACTTTGACAAAAAAGGTCATAAATTATATAGCTTTTGCATTCTATTTTTTCCTACAATTTTGCACTTCCATAATTCTCTCTGATTCCATCATATTTTTCTACTTTCCTACTTCTGCTGAACCATCTTCATAGACGTATTATTTATTGGCTTTCACCTCTTACGCTCCATCCCAGTGCATGCAGTAGTTGCTGGCTTTTTCCTTTAACAGAATTCAGTCCTACTAGTTTCTTACTCCCTTTTTCAGATCCCTAGATCTAATACTTCAGTACTCACAGATACTTATGTGTGCAGCATGTAACTAGTACAAGATGAAGAGTGTTTCTTAACTGAGAATGTGTTTAGGCATGAGGAGAAGGATTCTCTGTTCTTGCACAGAGCTGGTTCTGTGTTTCTCCAGGGCCAGTGGGTGCCTAACATCTTGGCTCCCCACACCACTGAGCATTTTGATCTGGTTTCAGGTATTAGTTGATCAGATTATGCACTATTTAATTTTATGTTGCAAAGTCCTTTTTTCTCACTGAATTTGAATACATGCAGCATTAATAACAGAAATGGCCCGTTAAATCATCTGTAGAAATCTTGTGTAGCTATCAGACACATGCAGCTTGAGTTTTTTCTGACTTATCTTCTTGAAAAGACGAATCTAAGTGATTTCAGCATAATTAATCTTGATTAACACTCATAAATTACCTATTGTGATATGCTACCCATGGCACTTGTATTTAGCCATTTCAGAGCACAGTCACCATCATCTCTCCTCTGAATGGAAGGGGAGAAGGTTCAAATCACCGTGTTCCTTAGGGCGAGCAGAAGAACTCCTGAATCTCTCCCTTCATGGCGTGCATTAGTAGACAGAACAGCTACCAATACACAGCAGTATCTAGAATACAGATAGAATGGGAATTAAGCCATCCAACTCATACGGATGCCTAAATTTAGCTGTCTCCATTTTATGCTGAATATAGGCAGAACGGGAAGGTACACTAAAACTTCCCTCTTTATTTGCAGCTCAGCTGAGCTGGATTCCCCTACAAGGAGCTCCACAGAGCTTGTCTCCGCATATCTGCACAAGCTCACTGAAGTTCATTTAATGATAACAAAGGTCCATATCACTGCTCTGCAACGTGAAGGAATTGACTTGATTCAGCATTGCAGTTTGTTGTTTCCTCTCTGCTGTGCCCCAGGCTGTAGCGCAATCATTACTGCTGTACTAAATTTTAAGCTAGATATTAGATCAACAAAAGACAAGGGGTATCATGCAGAAAAACATCAAGCTAAATTTAGTATGAGCTCATTTTACCAACAAACGCGCTGTAAACCCTTCTTTCTTTTGCTTGGATGCCGTCACACACACATGTAAAGTGCTGATAAAATCAAAATTGGTATCAGAGAGGAGGAAGGCAAGGTAAAACGTGATGCCACACAGAAGCAACCCCATGGATACTTTACTGTTGACTCCCAACTGGAAAACACCAGAAACCTGATGGAAAGTCAAGCTGAATATAGGGGGAGAAATCTGCCGGGGAAACCTGCCTGTCCCATCTGGGATTTTTATTCCAGACCTTGTAAGAGGTGGCACAGGAAGATTTTCCAAGCCTGCACCTTGAAAACAGCAGGGTGGCCAGCCCAGCACCTCCAAGACAGCGCAGGATGCCCTATAGTGCCCATCCCCAAGCAGAACTGTTGGTCGTACAAGGAATAACCTGACTGCAGCCACTGAAAGTTGAGCTACTGCCGCATTTTAGAAGTGCCCTGCATCCTGCAGGGAAGGATTTATAGGCTGAAGAAATGTGCCCCGTGTCTTTTTTCCCTGGCATGCAATAGAGCTTTGTTTATTTTCCTCCATTTTTTTATGCCTTGACAAGCTTGGGACTGATAGACTTTTCAATTTGCACAGAGCAAGAATTTGTATTTGGGACACTGCGTCTGAAAAGATTAATGCCTTTTAATTTAACACGGAGCTACTACTCGGTTCTCATGGGATTCACAGTTAAGCAGCAAATGGCCTCGTAACCCTCGTTTGAAAAGGTTGTCTTAAAGCAACTCTACCACCTCACTATGTCATCTTAAATGATATAGTGATTTTAAACGTTAAGCACAACTCTGAAAGGTTTTAGTAGCAAGTTTTAATAGGGGTCAAGCGATTTCATTTCAAGATTTGCCCTGCATTAATATATCTTAACTTTCTTACTTCAGTACAACTTGTAAAATTTCCAAGGCCATGCAGTTTGCAGCAGTGGATATTAACTGGAGGACTTGATGCAGTCAAAAGAATAATAAAAGCTAATAGCTTCCTAGAAAAGAGGGAGCAAAATGTCAGCTATATTAACATGAAATACTACCAAGTATAAAGGCCATATTTTATTCCAGTGCCATTATTTTGTGAGAAAAAAAAAAGACTTTTCAATCCTATCATGACAAAACCTTGTTCATTTCCAGGTATTCAGAAAGAATGTCCTCCTCCTCAAACACTAATTGTAGAGAAGAATTGGAAAAGCACTTTACTTGAGACACCTCGTCCGTGCTTGATAGAGGGACAGGGACAGGTAGGATGATCAGATGATGGGCGCGAGGACGGCTGAGTGAGATCATATAGATGGTGAGACAGAAAATCCCAGCACGGGAATATGCAACTACAGCCTAGTACAGAGCAGCACAAACAGGCATAAAGTGTGTCACAGATAAAGGGGCAAATCCATCTGCAGAGTGAAAAGCTAACGAGCACCTCCTCTGCAAAAGTAGCGAAAACCCCCCCTCTCCCTGTTTTTCTAATTTATTTCTGGCAAATAAATTGCATGCAGTTATGAGAGTGAGAAGGAAATATTTTGAAACAAAAAAACACTATTTCTGCCCTTAGTATTTTTTTTTTGCTGCATGGGCCACTGTGCTGTTAAACTCAGGTCTCTTCTGATGAGAGGCCTTCTCGGGGTTTTATGTCTTACCACCGATCCTAGGAGATGAGGACAGGGCAGCACATGGGGTAGTTTTGCTCCCGTGCTCTGTTGTCTCCCCTGCTTCACTCGGCTCCTTCTGATTTCCTATTCTTCAGTACCCAGAAAGGCTACACAAGTTATTCCAGCCTCTGTGGGTACAGGTCCAAATCTCTGTTCCTTAATTTTGTGTGAAAATTACCTGTGCTGCTGTCTTGCCCCATTCACCTATAGACAGGTGACTTGCTCAATGAGAAATATCTACTTATTTGAGGAGTTTAACAGACTGCTTTATTAGGGGAGGAACATGTGCTCTACGGGATCTTTCTTCCTGCTGTGCTTAATTTCTGAATCCAAGGGTATTATTAAGAAGGAGGAGTAAAAAAGACTAGGTGTGCTTTCATCTATGTTCCCAAATGGCACCAGTTCTCATTAAAAAGCAGCAAACATTTTCTGGACAATCTCTCTTTATGGCTCCCCAAAAATTGTTTGATCAAAGGCCTCAAATAAATTGATTCTGTGAACATCCATCTATCTGACGTGCAAATTGTGCACTTAAAAAAAATCATTTTAAGCCTGATACTTGTCATCTCAGTATAACACTTCATTCTTTCCTAATCCATTTGAAAAAGATTTGAATTTGACACAACGCATTTGAATTTACTTAAATTTTACATTCAGTGGGTGCAGTAGCACAGTAAGTTAATGACATCTCAATTAATGAAAAATACGTTACAATTTCATTTCTCCAGAAATTAATTGGTTTCTAATTCTTAGCTATATTTAATTAAATGACTGTATCTCTGAGCAACTCTCTTAGTTGCTCAAGGCAGATTTCTGAATACTTGGCAAGGAATATATTTTAAAGTGTACAATTTTATGCTTTTTATGCTCCTTATATACTTCACTTTCTGAAACTGCTCAGCTTTGCTGCTATCTATATCCAGGACACAGCTCACCTACAAATTATCCTACTTGAAAGCCTCATCAGATGGGAACAGGTGAATAGAAAGTCAAACGCTTTCCAGTGCAGGTAGCATCAGCTTCCTGAACGTGCACACATTTACTGTATTAAGAAGGAGGAAAATGTCATCTGCTTGCTAAATTATGAAGGGGAAGCCACAGCCCCAATGCAGCCCCCAGTGGAAGCTGCTCTGGTTTTTCCCAGAGAGGGGAAGCAGCAGAGGAGCTCGAACACCCACTGGATGCTCCGGCCTCCAGCACACACTGAAACCTCAGAGCAAAGGAGAGATTCATCCAGATTCCTCCAGCCAGTTCAATATTATAGTTACTTCCTAATACCAGTTGACAAGAGGATAAAGACTTTTGTTTGAGAGTTAAAAAAGAAATGTTTGTATTAGATTGCATCTGAAAGCCATTTAAAAACTTTTAAATCAGTTCATAGAAACTTTTTTTAGACTTTTCGGAAAATCATGCGTCAATATGACTATGACTGAAAATAGTCTGAGATGTTAATAATGAACCATCAATTTACAGTGTTCATCCTGATTATCTCATTCAGGCAGATTTGTTTACTCTGTTCCTTTTTGCTTCTCCAGGCTTCTGCTTAGGGAAGCTATTATCGAGTGAAATTAAATGGGAAAAGTTTGTAGTCTGATATCTGATTATCTCAAAGGAAGACTATGAGAGTTGACATCTGGAAGTGTTAAGAACATTTTTGTTATTACCAAGGGATTAGTGTCTTTCAATTAAAGAAATCCTCATAGTGAAAAGAAAAGTGAAGGCTATCAAAAAATCCAAAAAAAAGATAGAGGAAAAAGGATTAGATGACTGATGGATTTTTTGTTTTTAAGTATTACTGCAAATAATCTTAGACAGAAGAGCACTTAATCAGATCAAAATGTTGTGGCTAGCTATTATTTTATCAAGAAGACATCAAATCTGGGGGAAATAATATATATGTTGAGTGCTATATATGGTGCTGGAATTCCATTATTGAAACATGACACTCTAGAAACGCCAAATAATAAAGAATACTGTATATTGTACAGTAATATTGCACAAAGTCTATGACAAAAAAAGGACTATTCAATATTACAGAATTATTCTTTGTCTAATAAGTAAAAAGTTACCTGGGAAGCACATCTGATTCAGAATAAATATGAATAACAATACGTTCTGAATATGCTTCAGAAGGACCTCATGTTATTTTTTTCTGTGTCATAGTAGGAAAAAAATCACATTCAGTAGCATTGCAGTTCACAGATGTCTATTTCTGACATAACTGTTGACTATTTATGAGTGGAATTTGTTGGGTGAACTGTAATCACAGTTACATTTGTATTGCTGTGTACCCATCTAAACAGTCATCAGGGGATTGTGACATTATGTGAAAAGAATCTCATTTGTGTGTGCAAAAATGTAGCAGTTATTTTGGAGATTACTCCTGAAATTTGAGTGTAATGTAACCCCCACGTCTGTCTGATGATCCTGCTGAAAATGGAAAGGGAAGGGACTGGCTAGTCTGCTAGAAACAGAGAACAAAGCTGCATCGATGTGAAAAGTCCCGTGTGCAACTTCAAGACACATCTGCAAACAAAACTGATCACATTTTGCATTCTAAATATGCACAGAGAGCTACTCATACACTAATAAAAAATGCAGAGCTGCTTGCAAAAATTATATAGTAATTTCAAGTATTAAATACACCTGGGAACAAACCTATTTTTACACATAAGGAAACAAGAAGACTCAAAGAGTAAAGTTATCTGCAATTAGTTATTCACCAATATGGACCTTTATATATCAGTATTTTCAGAGGAAATAACTGCACAATTCATTAGATTGTAGGGAATTTAAATTTGCTTGAGTCAAATAGGGAGAGATACTGCATCCTATTCCAGGAACATTTGAGAGAAGTTGCTAAAGGAAGTTCCTTTGGGTGATTTTGAATGCCTGGCTATGATTCTGATTGAAACCTATTTTAATTGAAGTAACAGAATTCCCCCCAATCTTTGTTTTTCTGGTGGAGGGGTACTGACTTGTACATAATGGCTCTAGACACATCATCAGGGCCATACAGTTCACATGACAAACCACAAACAACTCAACTTTGAACACTCCGTCTTCTGAGAGCTGTTAACCAGGGACAGACTTTTAGGAGAATCTGCCTAGAAAACACATGGTTCTGTTCCTTTTTCTTTGAACAGTGAAAAAATTGCTTCACCTTCATTCTATATCTTTTGTGCAAATTACAGGGCATTTAGAACCCTCCAAGAAAACTGTTACTTAAAATGCTGTATAAAGGCAACACATTAGGTTTTCTCTAAACATTTAGGTAAATGTTACATTTAGAAGAAGAATACCCAGGCAGAAGTCAGTGACCTCTCAAAATAAAACATATTGTTAAAAATAACGCAATGTCCTTGCTAGCAAAGCAAGTGACCCAAGGCGAATTTGTTCCAGAGCTTCTGTACTTGGAGATTTTTGCTTATCAGGGCAGAAAGATAACCAGTGGTGGCTTTGAGCAACCACTGACTGATTTAATCACAGTGATCTGTACTATAACTGGAGTGGAATACTACAAACCAGAGTGCAAATACAGAGTAAAAATTGCCATCCTCAGTCACCTGTTTCCTCTTATAGAGGAAACAAACCCATTTTCAGCCATGCTGCTTAGCTCACTATGTAGTCTTGGTGAACAGTTGTTATTATGGATCTGATAGGTCATGGTTTGTCTGTGATCCTCCTGTAAATAGTTACCTATCAATGAAGAAGACTCTCTAATACACTAAAGAACAATGAAAATGGGATTAAACAATGTTACAGTCGTTGCATTTTCAGTTTTTACAGCAAAGTGGAGAGGTTTTGAGTTTATTCTTGAGGTTTTTCTTTCTCTGTAAAGCTGATTATCTGCGCTAAAGCAATGAGATATCAGATCTACACATGCTATTACACCATGATATTATTATCTGTATTTTCATAACACACAACTGTCCTGCTCTGTGCATAGACTGAGAGCTGTGCTGCTGAGTGCTGGGCAAATGAAGAATCAAAAGAAATTTCCCACCCCAAATTTTCCAATATAGTAGATGAACGAAATAACACTCTTGGCTCTCACCGTAATCTAATAAGAAATCTAAGAAGATCTAATAAGATCTAAGAAATAAGATTTGAGAAGCAAATGGAGAACTTATTAAAACAAGACACTGGCATGTGATAAAGACTTCACTTAACATTATATATTGCCTGTGTGGAAACCTTAAAGGCTTTGTCTCCTGTAATGGGGATTTGCTTATGTATATTCAGTCACTTTTATGTGATTTATACAACTTCTTTTACCTCAGTACTCTTTTCTGTTTCAGGTCTTGTTTTTCCCCATTTGCCTGGCTTCTGCTTATCGCGAATGTTTATTTCCTGACTGCTTTTAATAATGCCAAAAAATGTTCTGGAAAAAATAAGTATACTGCAAAATGCTATTTCCAGTGAATGAGCCATTGTACCTCTCTCGTCATTCTTTCTGACGCACTTCATGTCCACAGACCCCTCCTGGACCTCAACTGCTTCCAAATTTGCCTGCTAAATTCTACACCACCGAGAAGTGCTGGCCTGGCTCTGAGCAGGCTTCCTGATGCCTCCTGCCCCGCACTTCTAGCAGCAGAGCACCTCGACATCAGAGTGGGTTTTAATTCTTTACGTGATGCTGCTGAAAGAGATGAACAGTATTAGAATTACTCCTCTCCATTCGCTGCTACATGCCTGCATGGGCATTAAATTACAATTTAATTAGTTTTTCCTGGGTTCTTCAGTAGGGGTTGTCTGAGGTACAAGCTTTATTATACAAACTCAAAATGAGGAATATTTATGTATTCTTCTTTGTCCTCATAAGTATTAGGACCTATTGTGTCAAAAAAAAATCAAAAGAAAATCCTTGACTCAGGAAAAAAAAGCACATCTCTGTGTACCTCCAATTGCCTTGCACTGATTGCTCATAATTAGGTGCTTTAAAACTTCATAGGAATGTTTCTGTTCATGTGAAGTTGTTATTACTGCTGCTTTTTACCTGGCTTATTTAGCTATAGATACGCCAAAATTAATATTGTTCATTTGGGGGGATTTTTTTGTGTATGCATGAACACTTGGGTACACAAGAAAGCAAATGCATATGTTATTTATAGAATTGCCAGCATACAGATGATTGGGAGGTACAGCTTTCACTAGAATTAAATTATAGAACTTGCCTAAACAATATACCATCATTTGAAATAAATTATTACATTCTCTGCCTGTCTTTGATTTTAATGTATTCAGTTGCAAGTTCTGTGTATAAACCTTTCTCATGTTTTATACATTCTGCAAATTCTTATTATTTTTTAACATAGGAACCCATTGTGTAAAGGATTTCTTTCCTTCTAATTCTTCTGGAATAATTATATTGTCTGCTAAAGGAACAAAGTGACAACTTTGAGTATAAAGGCGTGTAGAGTTTCTCAAATAATCCCTATGCTGTGTTCTGAAAATATATACCTGCTGGCAACTTTTGTCACATCTAGCCAAAACGACAGCTTTGGTGTCATTTTACAGTCTATGGGACAGGCAAGAGTGGTGGAAAGGCTTCCCTGCCAGCTGCCATCAAGACATACATCCCAGCAGTCATTACCATTTAGCTCTTGCTGTGCTAGTGACATACACATGGGAATCACAACATATTCACTATCAGAATTAACCCCAAAGTTAGGGAAAATGAAGTGGAATAACCAGAAGATGAGGTGTATCGTGGTACTCATAGGCTGGTCTCAGTCAGTCAGGGACTCAGGGAACAGATTTTGAATGCAGAACTCAGACTTCTTCGTGACAGCTCGTTACTGCCTTTACTCTGAGAAAGGTCCAGTCTAGCTGAGCTGGAGACTGGCGGTTCTGTCCCTAATTCTGCCACTCACACCCTTTCGCTCATGGATGCTCTGACTGTGATTCATTCTATGAACTACAAAAGGGTGGTTCTATAAAGCAGAAGGTGAAGAACCCATAAAGAAATCCAAAAACAAAAACAAAAAAAAAAGACAAATCACTGAAGAAATGAGAGCTGTAGTGAGAGCTGTAAGAGCTAGGTACTATAGGAAGAATCAATATATTTACTTACAAGGGAAGGAAAGGAGGGTGATCTTTTTCCTTTCACTAGGTACAGTACACATAAATACTTTGTACAGTTGCAAGAATGTCATTTCTCTATATTTTTTATCTTATGATCTAGGTTTGACTTTGACAGATGCTCAGACAAACACATTTTCATCATTCTGGCTCACCAGTTTGCTTTCCTTCTGTTTATGAAACAGAAAGTTCATCTAGATTCATGCAGTAAACTGAACAGTGGGAATTTATCATGATCTATAAGTTGAAGAAATAAAACTAGTGTTCAACAGTGACACTTATTTAATTTTACTGTCCAATCAAATATAGATAGCAGAGAAAGCCTATTAACCCCCATATTAAGGCCATGCTTTAGGAAGTGAATGGACAAGTATAGGCTGATTATATTTCTCAGAATTGTAAGAGCTGTTCTCTCTAAAGGACAGTAGACCTCTTATTTATTTGCTTTATAAAACTTTCATTTTCAGGGATCCAAAAGAGCTTTTGCAATCACAGACACACTCAGAAAAAGGCAAACAGTGATTTACTTTGTTTTCATTTTATGAAAATGAGAGACTATCCACATAAAAGAAAGTGAACATTCATGAAATGAATTATCTATTCTCTTCTCCCAGTTATAATCTCCTGTCCGGATGTTATTCTTTCTCGTGTTTGTAATGATTTCTATCTTTTCTACAAGGTCAGAAAATGGAGAAACACACACAAAATGATCCCATTCAATAAAAGTATGATTTTACAGCTTTGATTAATGATTCAATATAGTTTGTACTATGGCTACACATTTTAATGAAAGATGAATTTATTTTTAAAGTCTCATATTTATTTCACCTAAGACTCTGGAGAAGCTGATAGCATTGGCCAGACTTTATTAAGGTGTAATTTTCACTGGTGTCGCATGTTTTGGTAGGTAATATATTTATTACAGACTTGGCTATATTTTGGAGAAAACAATATGCATGAAATATATTCACAGATAGGTCAAATGCACATTTATCCTCTGCGATGCTGGAAGCAGAATGCCCCTTCAATCTGCTTTTTGTCTGTGTTCACACAGGCAGTGTGAATGTGACAGTGGGATCATCTGGAGTAAAAGGCACCGTTAAGAGAACCAGCTATAAGACAGAACTTTGCTTTTTAAATACGTGAAATTGGGGCTGGAGACTGGAGAACCAGTGCCACCCACCTGACTGGTCAGCACTTCAGAATGAGCAGGACTTTCCTAAATCCCTCTCAAATAAAAGGAAGCCTTCATTTTCATTCCAGGAATTTTAAAAGGTTATATATCTCAATATTCTTTTTTTTTTTCTTGTTGATTCATTTCTAAATGTTTGACTTAATCATAGCCAAAACCTGCTATAAGGAGAAGACATTAGCATCGTGCGCTAAGGACAAGCCAATGTCTTTAGAAAGACCTGACATCATACTCTAAAAGTGTCATTACTATGAATAATATCACATAGTTTCTGTATTTGTTTTGTTTTTGCTGTTTCCAGGTCATGTTTACTCAGTTTACAAGTCAGAAGAGGATTTTGCCTAACTTTGCGTCAATTTTTTTTTTTTAATTTTTATATGACTGACAATCCAGCCATGCACAGTACTAAAAAGGATCCTTTTGTGGCAGTTGCCATCAGCTGAGCACAGGTAGATCACTACAGAGGTGGGCACTAGGAAGACGCTCAGGCCTCCTGCATAAAACTGTCCGTCATCTTATAGCAGTTTGGAGTAAAAGCTATTTACCTGTTTTACTACAACCCTGTGATTCTGGCGGATGAACACTGACATACAAATGAAACCATACATACGTTTCTGCTTTTTATCATTTTTCTATTTTTCAGTGTAACAGGTAGAGCCATGTTTTGATTTGAAGAACTGCCCAGCACATACCTCTAGCTGCAGACACAGCTCTACCTGCACAGCCGCAGGGTTTAGATTCATACGCTGGGGCTCCTGTCAATATTTCAGCTGACAGAACGTTGCTGAGGAGAGAGGTAGAAAATGAGGCCATTAATACATCTGGAAAGGATCTGTGGAAAAACTGTGGATCTATCAAGAATGTGAGGTTACATCTCCCCTTGCCACTTTCTTATTTCACTGTCAGCTTGTACCCTCTCTTCTAGAAAATCATAAGAGCTGAAGGCAACTTGTTACTGCTCACTCTCCCTCCTGTTTTTATACATATATTCAAAAGGCAGTGCTTCAATTGCAGCTTGAGAGCAAATTCAATGGTAGATTTCAATGGGAATTGCTCTTGGCTCCATTTCAGCAAGATTTCATATGCGAAACTTCACACATGCATCATTCAGATGATTTCAGTAGGACTCCTAGAGCTTAAGTACCTTGTTGAATCAGAGCCTTTATGCATCTGTGGCTCCAGATTCAAGTACTGATATTCAAATATCATCTGGGGTGAGTTGCAGGCTGTCAGATGTCAGGAACCCCCCCACACACTGGTAAATACATTGCAGCCTTTACAGAGCTCTCACTCACACCAGGCTGCTGCAAATTTTTCTTCAGAAATTCCTTCAGGCTCCAGCAAAAAATCAGCCTGGACAATAATGTTCATGTGTTCCCAAAGAGAGAAGTCTAGAGCAGTCACTCAAGTAGCAGCCAAAGTTCCTTCTCTGCGTCTGTC
Source organism: Crypturellus tataupa (assembly GCA_034781795.1). Lineage (NCBI taxonomy): Eukaryota > Metazoa > Chordata > Aves > Tinamiformes > Tinamidae > Crypturellus > Crypturellus tataupa. Next base: position 223,516 of record JAWLRI010000843.1, on the reverse strand, counting down.
CGTGACGCGGGATAGACAAATTTCTTGGGATTGGGTGCCAGACTGAAATTAAAGACTGGTCCCCACTTTGTACCCAGATTTCCAGGCCAGTCGGGAATCTTACTCTGTAAGATATGCAATATGCCACAGTAATACTAGTAGTTACTTGTGGACTGGTCATACATCTCCTGAACCATCCTCCCACTGCAACCTCTGGTTTAAGCTACAGTCTTCCTAAGTGCAAAAGAGAGGATATATGGCTGCCTTTTTGCACTCTTAATTCTCTTCTCTATGAACAAAGGCAGCAGCAGCTGCTAATTTATAAATTTATAGCAGCAGGGCTAATTTATAAATCGGCCAATTATTATTACTTCTGTCTTAAATAACAATGTCAGGACATGCAAATCAAAGCTGTTTGTTAGCAATTTACAGGAAGGATTAAAAACATAGTGATACTATTTAAAATCCGTTTTTGGATATGTTAATACTTTATTAGGATGTGTAAATTTATATTAAACTGTGCAAATCTTTTTTTTTGATTATGCAAATTCACTTTAAGATATGTAAATTTAGCTCCTGACATAAATCAGTAGAACCTATTTACTAAACCTAACGATAAAAATAATAATTTCAAAACATTGTGGTTAAAGGTAGGGTTAGATTTTATAACTCTAAGATAAATATTATATAATTCAAACTCCCACCTATGCTCAGATTGGTAAAACAAACTTTTTTAGCAGTGGAAGAATACATTTGACACTAAATTGTTATATACATCCTTCAAAAAAGTGATTATTTTGAATATTTTTGCTTCTACTATCTCTTTGTTGGATTGCTTTGAAAGTGTCACTTAACAACAACCTTTATATGCCAGAACTAAGTTAAATTCAGAATTCCTCCTTTTCTCCATTCTCCTCCTCAGTAACATCTGGCCGTAAAACACAGGCTTGGATCTTATGCTATATATGCTTTTGGGTAAAAAGAGCTTAACATTCTGGGGAGGAATATAGTTGGATCTAAGCTCTGCCTGCTGTTCGAGCAGGGTGTTTCTGGAGGTGACAGGCATTAGGTATTCACAACTCTGAAACTAAAAGCCTCAAGTTCTTGCTGCACTGCAACCTTTATACGTAAAAGAATTGCCCATGTACGCTCACCTAGACCCATTGAAACTCAGGCTGATTTTAACTTTATTCTCTTTTCAACTGTAGGATTCCTAAAATTCGAACCAAACATCTCTCTTCTGCTCCCTTCTAAAATGAATGTCTTAAAAATGATGGGCTTTGGATCCTTTTTATTTCTCACTTCATCTTCAGTGTTGGGAGGTCTCAGGTGATATTTTCCACTTTCTCTCTACTAGAATGACTATTCTCCTACATCCCAAAGAGCTGGAATTTGGCTATTCACTGAAATCTGCACTGAAGTTTTAAGAAATCTACTCATAAAGCCCGGCTAAAGATATGTTAATGCTTAACCTATCAAGTCATTTTAGAAAAGACACAGTCACGCTTTGCGACAGAAATAACTCTCACAGTACCAAAGATCCAAATACTCTGAATTTTTGAAAAGTCTGAATTTAAAGGTTTTTTTCCCTTGAGTCCATCTTCTAATTTTCCAAGGATATAAAAACATCATCTTAGATGACATATAAGCATAAGGGAAAATATGACGTAGTTCAGTTTGACACTCAAATCAATCACCCAACAGAATTAAAAAACAGGGATTAAAGTGTTGCATTCATTTGATATTCTAGCTCTGCAAGGATATATATAGCTTTTTTATTCCCAAACTTCTTTTCACCTTTTGGAAAAGCAAAATTCTACAGGAAATTGTGCAGGGAGAGATGCATGGAAACTTCCAAAACTTTCCTCTATCAATTCATGATGAGCTGATCTAAGTAATACTATTTCTTCAGACTTTAATGAGTTGCTAATTACAACTAAAAGCAGAAAATGCCCCAAAACATGCAGACCTTGGGTTACTGTAATCTAGCAATGCTCTCACCACAAGGGAGCTGTTTTATTTAAAAAGTCAAGAATTCGGTCTTCTCACTTCCAGTTGAGGCTCAAAAACTGCATACATGGGTTGACTGATAGTTTTCCCACTTGCCACAATAAATAAATAATAAATAAATAAATAAATGAAAATAAAGCCAGCGATCCCGCTGTTGTCACACACAGGTGTTGAGAGTGCGCTCTCCCCTCCATAATTTTGCAGATTTAGCCCTGCTGTTTCCATCTCCTTGCTGGGGCTGCGGTCTCGCTGGCACGCAGGTGCGCACGGAGCAGCAGCCGGGCTGGCTCCCAGTCCAGACGTCCCTTTCCTGTCACCCTTCTAATGCAAAGCAGCACCCCAGCCGCTTGCACTGGCAGCCTTCAGATCGCATTAGGCACCCTTGCTCAGGGATAAGCTACTTTAATTTATTGCCACAGAAAAAAAGGTACTAACATGATTAAACCATCTCATTGGATTTAACCTGACTTAAGAGCTTGATCTTTTACTTGTCACTTGCCCATCCAATTAGCCTCTTTCCACAGATCAGGCTTTGAGCACTGATTTGGGGTCTGAACACACAGGCTTGATGGTGCTCGTCAGCAAAGCGACTGCCACAGGGTGTTGGGATTGCTGTGTTTATTAAAGCAGTCACATTCGCATATGACTTCATTATGGTCGTGCCTGCTAGGAAGGGGCACGGCCTCTGATCTGCTGGGGCTTGCCCCAGGATCAGAACAAGACGCTGATTATTCTCCAAAGTCATTTTGTTGCAGCATTAATTATGATTTTTTGAAAATATAGATCTGTCCATATCTTCCATAATTATTTCCTCACAGTCAAGAGAAGGTTATGTCTAATTTCATGAAAAAGGTACCTGCTAAGGAAATAGCGGAGAGGGAAATATTGCCAACAAGTGCCTTTCCTTCATTCTGAAAAGATAGAGGTCAAAATTTAAAAAAAATACAAGGAATGATGAAAATTTGCTCTAAGAATACGTGTGTGTGCATGCATGTGTGTGTGTACAGCTAAAATGCATATGAAAAATGTTATTTTTTTGTTCAGTTTGATGAAAAATCATTACCATTTTGCTAGTCCAACTTTGAGTAAAATCTGTGACAAAAAGGTAGTGAACATTGGGCTTTGGAGATCAGGACTCTTGACTTGCCTCAAGAGTTTGAAGTCAAAATCATTTTATTTTTAAAGCAATAAACTTGCATTAGGTTTTCTAGGGAGCTGATTTCTCAGATTTGTTTGCTTTAGTTGATTCTTTAGCTCAAGATAGCTCATTTTCACATTCTCCTACAGACACCCCCTTAGCACAGAAGTCAAAACTAATACAACAGCCTCAAAAAAAAAGACATATCATAAAACCAATATGCCTGTATAATAAAACAATGATAACAACAGAGAAATGTGAGAAAAGGCAGTGTTGAAAATCCACGTGGCGAGGAAAATACTGGACTATTTCACAGTTGGGGTCCAGTCAGTACTGTTAGAGACTCCTCTCTACTGCAGTGTTCACAGAGTAGTATCAAGAGTGAAAAGAAGTTCCCAAAAGCTAAAAAGTCACATTTAAACTTAGTTTAAAATAAAGGGGCTGTGGGCTGCCTCTGCCCTGGAAGAAAATATCTTTCATGATTTCGACTTAAAGTTTCTTGAACTCTAAATCTGAAACAGCACATTTAAAGGCAGGTGGGTGGATGGGTGTGGAGGTGGGAAAGTGAAAAGACAAAGGGAAGAAAGCAGGGGAGAGCTCTTGGGAATCTGTTCCCGGAGAGCTCTCAGATTTTTTGAAGTTGAGGAGATATTATGTTAATATCAGTTCTAATTGCTAGGCAATAAACAACACCCACTTGCTGACTAAATGTCAGGACCAAACTTATCTCTAAATTTGCTTTGAAACAATGTCAGTCAGTGCTGTTATCACAAACAGATTGAGCCTTTTCTTTTAGTATTCAAACAAAAATAATCTGGGATTATTAGTTACCTTAATTTACAGACCTCAAGTGAAGAAAGAAAACAAAAGCACACACAACCTGGCAATATGTGTTAGAGCTGCAGTTCATTAAGACTCTTTGCAGTAATATAAACCCAGAACCGCATCCGTGTGCTGCGAGCAGAGGTGCAGAAGGGCAAAGGACAGTTGCAGCCAGCAGCAGGCAGAGTTTTGAGTGATAAAATGGGAAAGACTCCTCACAGAAACACTTAAACCCAGGAAGCAGAGGGGCGAGAGAGAGGATTCTGCCAGCCCGGGCCCCTGCATGGGCCACAGCTTGGGGCTCAGCCCACGGGCAGGAGAGCCCCCTCAGGTGCCCGTGTACCTGCAGAGGGAGGGTTTAGCCATGCAGAACTGCCTAGATATTTTGTTCAGCTCAGCCACTGAATCAAGACTCGAGCATCTGGTTATTCCTTTTATTAGCTCATACCAGAGTGAAAACAGTTGCTAGGGATTTAAAGTGGACAACTGCAAGTGGACTAATTCTCTTTAAGAATTGAGAGAATAGTTCAAACCAAAATGATCATAACCACTTTGAAAAGTTAAAAACCAATAACTTGATGGAAAATACCTTTGATGTGTTTGATATTCACCTTCCTTTCACAAATGGCTACTGACATACTCAATACATTTTATGGACCCTAAACCAGGGGATAACAAATCACAACTGAGAAAAGAAATTCTGAGAAGAAATGAGGTTAGGCAGCCTTAGTTTTGAGGAAGAGATTACTTCAGATTGAACCTTCCATTGCATTTTGCCCCTCCCAAAAAAGGGTTAAGATTTCTCTTTACAGTTAACAAAACAAATAGGTATTCTTAAAATCAGTGTTTGATGAACTAATGTTCAAGCTCTACCTTCATCTTTGCTTAAGGAGTTGTCAGCTCTCCCTGAGATTTAGCGAAATAGTTCTCCTTTGCTCTTGAATAGCGAGGAGTCTTGATGTAAGGAACTAACTACTTAGATTAAGATAGCTGTAGATAGCTCAACAGATAATTAAACCTCCATCTAATTCTAGTTTTCAATAAAACACTGTGGAATTTTATTGAAAACTCTATATTTATTTATTTTAATTCACTGAACTGAAGGTCAGTGTTTAATCCTAGTATCAGTTTTGTTTGTTGAATTTCTCTGTTTGTTGACGTTCAGAAAAAATGAATTTTTGGCCTTTTTTGAAAAATCTTCCTTCTATTCAAACATGACTTCTCTGAAAGAGAAGAGAAAGTACAAGGAATGTAAGTTGATTTAAAACAGGTAATTCAATACTTTCCTTTAAAACAGCAGTCACAGTTCTTCAAATTAGATTCTACTTCAATGCTTTCAGTAAAGTCCATGGAACCAAGTACACCAAACCACTAAGGAGCTGAATCAAAACACATCATTGCGCATTTCTTTACCTCACTGAAGCTGATTGAGAACATGAATTAATGTAAGCATCGTAAGGACACACGGCCAGCGACTATCAGGAAACAGCAGCTTTAGCTTACCGGATGCATTAGTGTCATTGTGCAGCTGAGTCACACCCGTCTAGAGGAGAAACACAAATCTGATTTTGAAGATAGATTTAGGGACTACAGGCTATTCATAGACCAAAAGAATGACCTGGCAGTGATGGAGACCTCTTTGAACTTGGAAAACTTGAGTTCATCTCTGCTCTACTCCATCCCTCTTGCACAATTTTGGGAAAGATACTGAGGATTCCCCTACCATCCAGGAGTGCAATGGCAATGAATACAGTAAACAGTGAGAAGCTCTCTATTACCGCTGTAGCGGATACCAGAAAAAATAAAATAAGTCTTTGACAATCGGGAGAAGAAGCTCAAAAAGCTATTCCATATTCGAGTCTCCAGGTGGGGAAAATTTCATACTGAGAATACTTCTTTACAATCTTTCTCTCTGTTTTGGGAGTGAATTAAGTGAAATCTGTGTGCAGGGTGACAGTATCCTTGTAGGACACTAATGTGAAAATTCTGTTTTAAATTCAAGTCTTACCTTGTTGTGTAATAGCTTTCCTTCCTCCACAAAAGGTGGTAGTGGGAGGGGTACAGGAATAATAATAATAAATAAACCCTCAAAGAGAAAGAAATAGATAATGTATATCAAGTAATTGATGTAATAACTAGTTTATCCATTATGCATCATTGAATTGGCAGTTACTTTTAGAAGCTTTTACCCTATTAGGATAAACAAAAAGGAATCAGGTGGTAAAAAGAAAATTCTCCATAAAAGGCAGTCAACTGACAGATGAAAGGAAAATATATTTGAAAACAAGGTATTTGAGAGGGACTATGGAGGTGTGTGTACTTGTCTCATTTTGGATACAGAAGCATGATTTATTAGGACTCTCACTGGACATTTAAGTATCATCCAACAGAAGGGCTAAAATAGAGTGTTTGGAGAAAGTAGGTAGTCAAGGAAAACAGATGTGAGCAGCATTCTGAGTCCTCTATCTAATAGAAAAAGAAATATAATGTGTGGAAAAGCATACAGCTACAGCAGGAACAGCTGAAAAGCAAGGACAGTTATGTGCTCCCAGAACACCAGAAGGTAAAGCTACAGAAGTTGTGAAGCTATAAGCTAGAAATAGTAAAGGTTGTTAGAGACACTATGGTGATTTTCTTCAATTTCATTCCCAATTGAAGTTATTTTTCTATTTATAATAGAATTCTTGCAAGATACTTTGTCTGCTATAATGAGACATTTCTAGTATTTATAGTTCTCTCACTAGAAGAGGTTTGTTTTCTGTAAGAAATGTATACAACTTTGAAGTTTTCAAGAAAACTATCTTTACATTACACTTATCATAAATGAATTTATGCACTTAAAAGCATTAAGTGACCAAAGATGCAGACAAAGGTTCACTGACTACTCCTGCTGATTTTAGTACAGCAGGCATGTGTGAGTAGTCTTAGCTATCGCATAGTTTGTATAAATTTGCTCTGACTGATCGAGTCTGCTTTTTGAGACACCATAGACTCTTCTTATGATGAAAATAATTCCTGCTAATAAAACTTCCTGCTTGTCTCATCATAAAGAGGAAAAGATCACCCATCTCCTGTGCAATTCTGGCTCTCCAAAGAGAGACAGGAGCAGCATAATGAAAGGAATATTGCTGGAGCATCTACTAAGCAACTCAGGAGCTGCTACCTACAGCAGGACCTACATGGCGGAGCTTGAAAACTGGCATTAACATGCCCTCAGAGTAGCATGGGAAGGACAATTTGAAATTCTGTTTTTCAGGCTTTAAATTTGATCATAATTAAATGGGTGATTCCATGTTCTTGGGCAGTTACTCTTGCATCTCTCACAAGTGCTGACTGTGAATTTAAAGCAAGCAAGTGGAGATGTGTGTGTGGCAGTGCTACATCCATCTTCGCTGAGGCAGGCAGCGTGTGGAGGGATGGTAACTCCTCCTGCTCCTGTGTTCTTGCTGTGCTGCTATGAGACCTCAGCTATTCCCATCAATGCTTTGCAGAAATAAGCAGATGGTAGTGTCACATAATGTTCAACTCAAGAGCTAGCAATTCTCCAAATACGAATCTTTTCCCCTTTTAATTTGTTTGTTACTGTTTCCTGGTTTTCCTTCAATTGCTCGGGTTCATTTATTAGCCTTCCCAAAGATAGTTCAGCAGAGGCTTAGGGAAAGTTTGCTGAAACTGTAGAGTTGCCGCTTCCCACCTCCTTGTCCTCCTTAGCATGAGGATGACTTTGAAGGCCAAGCACAGCTGAGTGGGTTGTAATTATCCTTAACAGAAAGGTGGAGGAGAATGTGCAAAGAGGGTAAGATCTTTGTTTCCTGAGTGAGGAAAGTCTCATATAAATCTGTTTTCAAGACTCAGATTTTGGCAGTGGCTCACATTGGGTCCTGCCTTGGAGATCTAATTACCCCTTCTCCAGGCTTCTCTTTGAATACTTTCTTTAAAGTCTCACTTCTGTTTGTTATTCATTGAAAGGATGAGGGTTGGTGTCATTAGAGTAAATTTGATATTTATTAAATTCATTAAATGATGAATGCAAAGGTACCAATATATCTAACCAATGTGAACATTGTTTGCAATATCTACTGTTTCAATATTATAAAACAATAACAGCAGAGTCACTGAGATGTTTCAGCAATTGCTCTCTGGAACTCCCAATAGCAGGCTGCTGTGGAAGCACATGGCTTGCTTAATCTTAAAATAGACACATTTGATGACTAAGAATAATATCATCAATCATAATACCAAAGATTAAAACACAAGGACTTTTAGTCCTCACAGTGCCGGTCATTGGCTAGTCACTGAATAGGTAAAGGATATTTTTCCCGTTTTAGTGCGCATCTCAGAGCTCTGGTTACCACACACAGTTGTGGTTTCTGGTTTTCATCTCACGTAAGAGTTCAAAGACTCTCTTCACGTCAGCACTTATTACTGGTTCATTTTTACTTCCTTTTTTAAGCTCCTCTGTGAAAAAGCTTAAGGTATTTGCTGATAAGAAACAGGATTTCAGAATATGAAGCTCCTGCACAGTCTAGATTCAAAACAACCTCCCACCCGAACACAGCAGCAATAAAACCTCAGAGACTCAGCTGGGGAGCGTGGCAGACAAATAAAGCACAGAGGGTGCTGGAACCACACGAGCTTGCAGGAGGAAAAAAGACTCCAATATATTTAAGAGCCACTGGGCTACAAGAACCTTAGAATCTTATTTGGGTCCCAGTAAAAGTGCAATAAAAGCCTGACAACAGCCCACCAATTCAGCAATGGCATCCTGTCAACTGAGCACAGAAGAAACTAGACTCTGTGAGCTGATATCCAGGAATTTCGTGCATCTTTCAGTCAAATCTTCCAATTCACATAACTGTGACAAGGAATCCTTGAAACTGATTATTTCTCTTCCATCATCCTTTCCTGGAAATATTATTGAGCGCTTGCGTTTTCAAGCTGATGCCTATTTTTTGTTACTATCATTAATTAAAGCTTGGCATGGAGCTTATGTTAATTTAGTTGATTGCAGATTTTTGCATTTACAGATTATCTAACTGTACTTGCATCGTGGTGATTACCAGCTGGAAAACAGCCCTGCCTGCCTTGCCACCGGCTCTACCTCCACTGCCGACAGCCACGCGCTGCGATTTGATCCTGAGGACGCTGCCGGGGTGCCCGGCTGCCCCCGCTCTGCCCTGGCGCTGGGCATCTGCCCAAGGATGCCAGGGTGCAGGGGGATGCCGTGCATCTGCGCTCCCCTTCAGCATGCAGCAAGGGGACGGGCAGAGCATATGCTCACTCGTAGTGTGGGGGCTCACTGCAAAACATGCCTCCCCACATCATAACAAATAAATAAATAAAAATAAACTGTAGGTTGGAAAGCCTCAGGAGAGGGAGAAAGATTTGCACTCCCCTGAGGATCCAGTTACAGACTCACTGCCTCTCTAAACATCCTTTCTTCATGCTCACTTGCCTGCAAGATCATAATTCCTCTTTTTCTACACTTGCACCAGAGAAAATATAAGTTGTTTGGGACAGAAAGGACTGCTTTAAGTCAATATTTTGCCCAACTGCAGTGCTTTACTCAAGGCTTAGAAAAAACAAATAATTGTAATAAATCAAAAGGCAGCAGCTAAAAAATTAAAAGCCAAATTCTGAAAATATAACAGCATGCTTTATTCTAACTTAATTTTCTCCATAAAAAAAAAGCCACCAGTACATGCCACTTCATGCCACTAGTTTGGGAGGGGAGGAAGAAACTTTTCAACTTGCCATTTAAGGGGAAAAAGACAGAAAACAAAATTTTTTTCACCATCACCACATTATTTCCAGCCACTTCAGGAAAGCTTTTAAATCAGGGCTTTAACTGCTCGTATGTGCTTCTCATTTTCTCCAGCAAACCATGTTTCTTTAAAAGGCCTTAGGAAGAGTGTGTTAAAACTACTTAGGCATATTAGAGTCATTTTCTCCTTAAAATCCTGACTGAAGAGAGAAAATATACGTATATATATATATAGAGAGAGAGGAAATAATCAGGCAGCAAGAAAATTATAAATGCAAGATTTTGCTTACTCTTCTTGTAAGCTCAGTCTGCATTGCACACTCTGTTTTATAGACAGATAGGCTGGTTACCATCCACAGAGCTAATGAGATGAGAAAGTCTAATAAGAATGTGAAAACAGACTCTTTGAAACAACTGGTTTTTAGCAGTGGAATTGAGAATTTAGGTGAACCAGAATTTCTCTATAGGAGGTCAGTTCTACACACTTCTGTAAATGCTTCTGGTTATACAAGAAAAGCAGTGACTATCTGAGCTTTCCTACCGACTTTTTGAGAACCTGAGAGAGTAGAATCAAAGGCTTTACATAGTCACAGCAGAAAGACTATATTTTTTACCTTTCTGTTTCTCTCTATGATTCCTATATTGTGGGAAGAATTTTGACTATGATTAGACCAAGGCACTAAAACTTATCTTTTGATATTTGTTCACCATATTCAAGAAATAAAGCACGCATGATACGCATACATGCATGATGATATTTACCTGTAAACAAATTGAAACAACAGGAAAGATCTTAGAGGAATGACTCAGATTCATAAAAGACAGTAACAAGAACGGACCAGATGACAATAATCTCTCATACATGCCCATCTCAGTTTCAGATTACTGCTACTGTATATTAGGCAGTCAACTTAAGCAATAAATTCTGAAGCCAGAATTTCTTTTCTCAAGTAAGAGTTAACATAGAAATCACTTGTAGGTATTTCAAAACACTGAATCTATCAGATAAAGTGTCTCTTCTAAGTCCTCTTGGTTGTAAAAAAAAAGCCTTATTTTCATATATTACCCAGGCATTTTGCATTAGATAACTATAGACTGACAAAGCAAGTAGCCCTGCTGTTGTTATAAGACCAGCTTTGTAATGCATGGGGTAAACAGCTTTGATATTTCCACTGACTCTTGGGGCTGAGATGATGCCTGTTATTATAATGACTCTTCAGAGAGTTTGCTGAAGAGCAGAACCAATGGATCACCTATGCTGAAAATGCCTTTTGGAGTTGGAAATGTGGGCTACGTGCACCAGGCAAGTTATCCATGTGCAAAATTTGGGAGTGACTGCAGCAGTGTTCCCAACCGCCTATGTTCTGTCTACCCAACACACTGATAACCTCTCCTGGCCAAAGGGGACATAATTTGAAGAAGGGTCATTTCTATTCAATTCTAGTAATCCCTTTAAAGAAAATTAGCCATGCAGTAGGCACTTGCAGGCTTGATAGTATATATGTGTGCATATCCCAGCAAATATATGCAAGTATTTAGAAATTCTTTCTGACTGCTGTGGGCCCCTGTAAATTTTAGCTGTACACATGCCATAGCCCCAAGACAGCACGACAGATTCTCCATTGAATCAAATAATATTAACCTGCCTGTGTCATAGTTTTCAGCTTGCTGTTTGGAAACAAAATATTTAACATAATCAATTCTAGGTTTTGTAAATTATGACTGTAATTGAAAAATGTAGACTGCAAGGCATGGGACAGCAGCCTTTGTATCAACAGATGGTTAGAGTTAATGAAAATGAAGTAAACCTCTCGTCTTTCCTGATTATCATTAGGACTTAAGAAGATGACTCACGTAAAATCACTTTAAAATGTTATCGCCCCCAGACCAGCCGCTCCGTGTGCTGGAAGGGTGCATCGTTGCCCATGGCCATACTGCACAGATACAACCTCACTTCTAAACAAAGTACTGTGGGGTTTGTCTATGTTGGTTGAGCCCCTTTGGGTTGCAATTTGGTTATTTTTCCTGGCACACACTACAGTGAGGAGGATTTTTTACCCTGAGGAGCTGCTCTAATGAAGTTATGACTCTAGAGCAGCCTTCTGGAAAAAAAAGCCGTTTTCTTACAACAGCTGTAAACCTAGACTTTTTTTTTTTTTTCAAATAAGAAGTAAAGCTTAATTTCTTTAAATTTGTCAGAGCCAGGCTAAAGGAACCAGACAGAGGTTGTTACAAAATTAGATGGTCTAAATTTGCAAGTCAAGGCTCTGTACTGCTACTTTCCAGGGAAATCCAACCTAAATTAATTTCAAATGAACCTTAGAATTACTTCCGAAATCTTGAAAACCTCTAGGGAAACAACTTCCACATTCACTCATGTAAAATAAGAGCATTTACATTTTCACTGTAGTTAAAAATAAAAATGAGTGTCAAGTGGCTTTCCAGCAAAAGAAACTAGCTGGGGAAAAACAGATACAGCAACAAAGCAATAGATGAAGCCTTGGAGTGATGTCCCCCCTGCGCTGGCACTACTGCACACGATGAGCATGGTGAAGGAATTCCCACCTCTGAACTATTTAAGCGAAGAGTCAAGTATTTCTACCGTCTTCTCAGCATTTCCACTCATTTGCTGCTTAGAAATAGCCCAGTAATTCAGATTCTTCTTTCAGAATGAGCAGCTACTTCAAGCTTGTAGGCACTTGTTTTTTCTTCAGAAACAGGGAACTCATAGTAGCAATTCAGTTCCCGATAACATTTTGAAAATCAGCTTACCTACTATGTCCAAAAAAGTAATTAGAGTTGATGGAATAACCCACAATGCATAAATAATTTGATGTGTTTATGTTTACTTCAGCATAGCCACGATTTGTTTGTAAACCTCTTTGGATGTTCAGCATTTTAAATTTAAGTTACGTTACTATATGTTTTTTTGAGTAGCTTTTACAGCTCCTGATTAAATCAAGGACTCACAGCAGTGCTCTACAAGTATTGTAAGTTCCTCAGGCTGAGCACCAGCTCCCACCTATATGTCCGGGTCAGAGATGACATATCAGAAAGGAAATGTTAATGTCTCCATTGCTCAGGTGGAGAATTAAAGAGCAGAGAAACAAAAGTCAGCTTTTTGCTCAGATGAATAGTGATTAGAAACTAATAATTAGCTTCTAATAATTAGTGATTAGATAGATTAGTCGGTATTTGCTACCTTAGCTTTTGTGAAAGTCATGGTCTCGCCATGGCACGTTTAGAAAAACAAAGTTTGTGAAATGTAAATGTAAACCAGTTCTTCATCTGGTTCAGTTACTGATACTCAAAGTTCAAGCAACAATTTCTATCAGACAGTTCCTCCAATCTATATTTCCTTTCACCTCTGATAATATTCTGCTCACAAGGGACAGGCTTGTGATCTCGTTTACCTTTCCTTTCCCTCCCTGACAGAATTTGTTTTAGTCTCTATAAAGGAGGACTGGATGGCTGATAAAAAGATGACAAGCACAGAAGAATTATACCCTAACCTTTGGGATTTGGGAAATGAATTCCCTGATTTAAATCCAGTTCTGATACAATGCAAATACTCTGCTCGGTTATTTCCACCTTGCCTACGCGGTCCAGGTGCTCTCTGCAATTCTTGACAGAAACCTTAACTGAGACTGGTTCCTTCTGAAGTGCGCCTGCCTGCTCGTTTCTCTCCAAGTAGGGTTTTATAGCTTTGCGATATACCTGTTATTTGAGAAATAAAGATAAAAATGCAATAATAACATGTTCTTTAAGGCTCCTTGTGATGGCTGAGTGTAACTGACATTTTCTATTGTCTTATGTGACACTGCTAAGTAACTCAGAAATTCTCCAGTGCAAACGTGTGATAGTTGAGTGCAATTTTTGCTGTCAATGAATTTAAATGCACTAAATCCCAGCATCAACAACCAAGTATTACAAGCAAACACAAATAGATTATTTACACTCTTCCTCCGACCCTAGCTGTCAGTATCTGCAATGCCGTCTACCCCAAGGAAATTTTGCATCCTCACCACAGACAAGAAAGGAGACTACTTTATGTGCCAGCACCAGACAACATAATAGGGATACTGCTTTCTTAGAGCTTCTTTCCTAGGAAGAAGCTTAAAACTAGCAGTTATTACAGCAGAGCTGATGATCTGTACTCCAAAGACAAGACTAATCGCCTCAATTGCTGTTGATACATCAACTGCAGCTTTAGTTATTAATTGCTGGCAGGTGCAAGTAGCAGTTACTAAGACTTGGCAAGCAACAAGACAGTAAGAGCGAGCATGAGGCTGGCATTCTAGGCCTGGGCTCGGAAGCAAATATCAACAGTGGTCAAAGAGCACGTGCAGACTCTAGGGACAGGGACTCGGCAAGAGATAGGTTTTTCTTGTCACTCTTAAAAAGTACTGTGGCTTCAGAGTCCAACCCTGAGTAACTGGCAGAGAAGGGAAAGGAATCGCCCGCAAAAGCAAAGATAAACATCACAACACTGGGAAAAGGGAGGGAGCAATCGGGATTGTATCTTGCTGAGAGGGAAGTTTAATGAGCAGTTTTTACTAAACTGGAATGAAGCTGCCTCCAGCAACAGGATACATTGTGACTGTTACCTATTCTAATTGCATTTATTATATTTATTGCATTTGCATCACATGATCTTTTTTTTTAAAAATCTTTCTTTTCTTTCTTTAAGGTATTTTAAGCTTTTAAGCTTTTTTCCCCAGCTATATGTACAGACATAGAAGGTTACAAGCACAGGTATGGATTTCTCTGTAAAAATGAAAAACTGCATTATGTAAAAGTGTGCCTGGAACACCTGTCTGAGATTACCCAGACAGGATGTTCCATCTTTATGGTAGATAGAAAGAGATAGGAGTAGTAGCTTTTACTGAGTGATACAGGAGCAAACTCTTAACTCTTCCTCCTCCTTCCATTTAGGCTGTATTCATCATTCCTGCTTCTCTTTCCATGCTTTTCCCTGATGCATCATTACTGGGGAAATATCATTAGTGAGGATATTGTTCAAGCTAAGTCATAAAAAAAAATGCAGCCTATACAAATCAGCCTCAGGGAAGTCTTTGGGGGAAAAGTGATATTGCTGAGTAGTTTAGAAAGCTAATGTTGTCATTCAGAGTAAAAGTGAAAACTGAAGATAAAATAGGAAGAAAGAATGAGGGAGAGCTGATAGAGACAGCTGGGGAAATCTGAAATGGGGAGAAGGCAAATAAATTTGATTTAGAGAACGATCAATTTAGCTAAGCATGAATAATATTGCTCTCCCCTTTCACCTTCCCTTCAAGGTTAAGCAAAACTCTAATAATTAAAAACCACAGATGTTAGTATGTTTACTCAGAAATAAATCCCACAGTTGAGACATTATTAACATTTTTCTTAACATTAAACAAAGTAAATCTCAAAAATGTGTGATGGGAATGAGCCATGAATCCAAAGTGACTTATTCTTACTCTCTTAGAAACTGCTCACTTCTACCATTTCTGGAGGGAAATTAGAAGAATCAGGGACTGTTCTTGCTTTTAGTCCTCCAGCTGTTTAATTCCCAATTAAATTCTTTCAGCACAATATATTTGCAGAGCTCTGAAATACTGAGTATTTTGTAAAGGATTAGAAACCTCACTGCTATTTTTCAGTGCCATTTGTAGCACATATTAAAAGCCATTAAATTATACTCTCACCAGAAAAGCATAATTTCCCAGTTGTTTCCTCTCAGATGCTTTACTTCATGTATCAGATAACCAGCCTAAAATATAAAAGTATTTTCAATGTATTTTCAATGGGCCTTTCGCATGTGGTATTTTCCTTTACGTCTTCCTGCAATAACTGAGCCATGACTTAAAAAAAAAAAAAAAAAAAAGAAAAGTTTGGCCTTGTTGTTCGCAAAGGAAGTTACAATAATTCCCTTCATATTTTCTGTAACACTGCTTGCAAAATTAATAAAAATGATGAACTTTTTGAAGTTCAAGGATTAAATCATGTTTAAATCATGTCCAATAACAATAATACCCAATAACAGGGCCAACAATATAAAAAGCAATGATCAAAATTAATTTCTTGGTCATGAGGCCTGAGAGAGGATGACCTCTCTCTTCTCCTTAGAGGCTCTTAATTCGAGGCTGATAGTGAGAATTGACTGAGATAAGGAATTTTCATCCCTGTTGCACAATGCCTTGACTTATGCAGGGCTGTTTCCATGTCCATGTCTCCCCATTTTCTTCTTTACTTTATTCCCTTTCTATTATAATTTTCCTTTTTTTTTTTCCTATTATTTCCCCTACATTTAAAAGAATTTGGCTTTAATCAGCTAGACTGAGCCTGTGAACAAAAAAACAGATGAAAGTTGTGACTGCGGGTGCCTGGGGCTTGTCGAGGGCTTCAGGTGTCGGAGGGCTGACAAGACTCCAAACTGGGTCTTTCCCTGCAGCGTCTGAGATCAAGAGCCAGCCCTCCCATGAAAGGATAAACCCTCATTTCTCCGTTTGTGAAGTCTCTTACTTTGAGCTTTGAGCTTTGCTCTCAAGAAGCAGGAGGCAGACACAAAGGGCTGTTCTAGCCTATCTTAAATAAATTTTTATTTTTATTATTTTTTTTCCTGCAAGGGAACTTTCTGATGATTTATTGTCATCCAAAATAGTGCCAGATAGATTTATTCCCTATAAAAAACTCCAGGGCTAAAGGGTAAAGGAATAGGAAATACTGGTGAAATTAAAACCTTGCTTAGTGCTTCAATAACTTGGAACAAAAAGCTTCTTTTTCAGATCCTTTTAATAGAAGGTTTAAAATATCTTTCTCAGGTGTTTCCCATGAGATTAAACTAGGGAAAATCTTTGTGTTTGAAATTCAGAATCCTGTTCAACTATCCCATGTTGCAGGATGACTGTGTACTGCAAACATCGTCATATCTTGGTCAGGTTCTTTAATCCAACTCCCCATAGTAAATAAAATTGTATTTTTAATATGCAAAATAAATGCACAAGGAGTCTTTATTTCGGTATAGTGCTTATAATAAGGTATTCCTACAGGCTGCATATATTAATTTTACAATGCCTGTAATGTGGCATTTGCATTGGGAATGTGCTTCCTGATGCCCATAATATGTAAGTTTCAGGCTAGATATGATTTTTCAATATATGGCAAGTCAGTGCGATAACTACTTTGTTAACAAAAAAAAAAAAAAAAAGAAAGAAAACCAACACTATTACTATTTGGCTTCTCATATATTAATTTCATCTTTTTTCTTTTCATGAAGAATAATTCCTAGCAAACACAAATATTATCAGGTGGCAGGTGCAGCACAGAGTCAGACTCCCTACTCCATTACACTTGCTGTATTTTGAAAGACAGCATTGTGAAAAGCATTGTGAAAAATGTCTAAACCTAATTCTTAAATCTATTGCATGGGTATGATTGCATGTAAGTCAATGGTACCATTTCTGGTTTCTAAGAGTAACCTGGAAGCCTGGAAGCATGTGGCTTTATCACACGTAGGCAGGCAAAACCAAAGCTGAACTCTACATTCAATCACCCCAATGTCTTTCACATATGTGGCAATAAAATAAAAAGATACTTTCTCATCCTAATGATCTGAGTGGCATGGAATATTCAGATGTGGACTAACTACTTAGTAAATCCTCTGAATTTTCTGAACTAATAAAATCCATTTTATGTGATGAGTTTGAGAAGTATTATTGATTGATGTAAAGATTTGCTATATCTAAATATGTCTGCTTTTGGCAACTTCCTGAAATTCCTTTAAGTAAATAGAGGTTTCTGCCAAATATACATAAATTATAAGTTAGAGGCAAATCAGAGCAGTGAGATATAACATACATGACATCTTTAGATATCTGTAGAAGAGAGACTACCTCAGAGATCATAGAAAAATAGGCCTGAAAGGATGCAGGGAATACATGCTGCTGCACCAAGTAGCATGAATCATATTAACAGTTGATATATTTACAGTGTACAGTATAAATATAAATATATCAACCATGAATTGGTCTATTATAAATTATATAACACATATGTATAAAGCTAAAATATATTTATACAAGTAGGTATTAATGTTTATATCTTGACATGTATTTTGCTACCACATATTTTTAAAAAACAGTCTCCCAGGCAATCCTCACCATTCTTCCTTTTGGGAAGCTTACGTAATGTCTAACCTTCGTCTAACTTGCCATAATTTAAGCCCATCACTTCTTGTACTTGTCTGCAAAAGTTGTGGAGTATTATTTATTATGCTTTTCCTGGCCTCATATATAAAACTTTTTACAATAGGTAATGGGACTGGCAAAACCTTCATGACTGACCCCAGATTTGCTACAATGCCTTTTGGTCTTTCCTCCTAAGTCATTTGTTTGCTTTGTCTCCTTTCTCCTGAATTCTCTCTTTTTGAGAATTTATGGCCTCTTTTTTTTTCTGAAATGTAGTGCCCCAAACTGTATGCAGCATCCTACCTTGCTAGTACTGAGCAAGATCCATTCCGCTCAGATATCTCAGGGTGATGCTGAGCCTTTTCCACAGCCAATCGACATTACTGACTCACCTCTGGGCCGCAGAGCCTTGCACTGCTCCCTACTGAATTGCATCCTATTTTTTTTCAGACCATCTCCTCTTTAACACAGTAATTTGCACTCCTTACACAAATATACCACCCTCCCTGGCTCTTGCTCTTCTGCAAAGATTTCTCCATCCCATAATAAAAAGATGGAGACGGTCATTAATAAAAAGAATTACTGTACTGGTAGCCATCACAGATCTGAATCCGATTCAGAAAGAAGCTAAACCTGGATGCTTTTTGTAAGAACTGCTCTGGTTGTTGTGCTTCTGCAGAGTAACTTCGCAGAGCTCAAGGGGCTCTGGTCTGCGTGCTGTCAATGGCAGGAGAGAGTGGAGGCCAGCACAGTTTAGTTAACGTCTACTAAAAGTGGAAATTTGAGTAGACTAGTGCAACACAAGGACAAAAATAATCAGGGATGAAAAGAGCTCCCCTAGATCAGTGTGTGGATAATCTGAATTTCTGTAGCTTACAATGACAGAGCGTTTCGGGGGTTTTGGTTTGTTTAGTTGGTTGGTTGGGTTTTTTTTGCAATTTTTTGTACCCTTCAGCTGCAAATACACAAAGGCTATACACTTTTCATCCAGGACACTTGGAAGCAAGTATTTAACAGCATAACCCACTTAATACATGTCGGTCAAAAGGGCACAATTATCGACAACCAGAGCAAGGGTAAAACTCCCATTAGCAAGTTCCACCCATCGATGAATGGCCACCCTGGCTGAATGAAGCTGATAATGGTGTTGTGTGTCCGCCAAGGCCCATGTAGCTAAACAAAGCTGCCCAGCTCTAAGGTTAAGGGAGAGTTCTGTGTGTTGAAACAACTGATAATTGCATTGACATGGTGGATACCCTATTTTTAGATGAATCAGTGAGGTCTTCCAGCCCTAAAGTTATTGCCCTAGATAATGGCTCAGAGACAAAGAGCAGCAGACAGCTGTCTTGTGTAAAATGCAGCACAAATATGTTGTCGGGCTATAAGGGGGTTTATCATTCTATCATTGCTCTTATCGGTACGATTTCAGTGTCTTTAACCTTTTCAGCAGATTCTGCTAGTTCATAAAAATACTTCTGTGAAAATAAGTATTGAAATTAAATGCAAGTAAACCACATAAGGGAACCATTTTCTGCGCACAGGCAGCACTGACAGTTACCAACACTTATCTTTTTCTCTTCCTATAACAACTCACATTATGTCACATCAGAGCCTTTGGGGACTGTGATGTGTGTCATACGGTGGTACCTGGATGAACTGTAGATGATTACCATGTCCTCATTATTTCCAAGAGTTCATCTACCATACTGGGTTTGGCTTAGCCAAACCCCATGAATCCTGTGCATGAGGCATCACCAGGGCTTCCTATAATACCTAATGTATAGACCAGAGCTCAGGTAGGTCACATCATAACCACCTACCAAATCACAACTAACAAAAACGTTCTGCAACACATTTTTCTGCAATAACTATAATGACTGACTTGGATGTCTGCCTTACAGGTGCTAATTATTGAAACATTTGTGTTTCTGCTTTCTTGGGGCAGTTTTAAAGCAACTAATATGAGAAAATATGGAAAATATTAAAAATCATAGAGAGAAAAGTGAAATCACATGGGAATAATTTACTAATATGTAACCACTGTTCTTAAAAAGCAAATCACAAATGCTGCATAACTAGAAATAGATTTTTTTTAATTTCAAATTCAGTCATCCTTTCTCAGAGGCTTTCCTTGAATTAATCCTGATATCTCCATTTTTGGAGATTAGGAGTAAGGTCTCATTTAAAGGTATCAAGTGTATACCTAGGGTCTTAAGCAGAAGAGAAGAATAAATGCTAAACTGAAATACACTGAGCAGAAAATCTCTTTTTCCTTTTCCACCTGCCCAACTCCTTTACAAACAAGGAAGTTCTGATATCTGATATTTTTTAAATCCAAGATGTACTCATTCAACATTTATTAAAACTGATGAAAATTCATTGCAGTGATTCTTCTTGATGTTTCCTACTGTTCCTATATCATTACATTGAAATGAATACAAATTATGCAAAAGACTGTCCAAATATTAAACGGTATGAATAAAGAAAGGGAATGAATAAATCTCTGAGAAAAAATAATCAAGGTACACTTCCTGCTAGACCAGTTATTTACAATAGAACTTTTTAATCAAGACAAATTCGAAGCACTGTATTGATGTCAGATTTGGATCAGTTTTTATTTTGAAATATTTATTACAGGAATATAAGTAGAATCTACTAACTGTGATTGATTTACTCTTTTCATTTTTATAACTATTTCAGATTAAATCTCTGATTTACAGTGCTATGTTGTTAAGAGTTAGAGTTTCTTGATACTTTTAATGGAAGTTGTACAACCTGCTTGAGAGCTGAGATGCTGAGGCACAAGAGCCCTAAAACAATCTGGATAAACAAACACATACATATGAAAATAGCTAGAATGAGTTTTCATCCAGGATGAATAAATGTGCAACTGAGGAATGCTGGGCTCCATGCCCATGTAGGAGCTCTCCATCAGCTGTCCAGGAGCCAGAGGCAGAGCTGCATATTCAAGATAGGCACCAATAAGGCAGTGAACCAGGACTTGCACTTATGGCTTAACCCAATCAAACACGAAGAAACACACTCTGCAGAAAAGCGTCTGACAGCTCTGGTCCTCCTGATCGCCTCGGAGAAGGAAAATCACAGGCAAGGGGAAAAGATTGAGGCTGCTATAATGAGGGATTTCCTCCCTGCAGAAAAGTTTATGCCCATCCATTCTAAGGATTTAGGGAAAGTTCACATGTCCCAGCACGCAGCGTTACAGGACAGAGTATGATAAAACCCTTTCTCTCTCTCTCTCTATAGTTTGTGAATTAGGATGGTATTTTTATGAGCTATTTCTCTCAGTATAAGTACATGGAGTGGGTCAAATTAATCCCTCTGTACATTCAATAGTTGGTGGAGAGATATCCGTCTTAGGGAATATTTCTGGAGAAAAAAAAAAAAAAGCTACACTTGATTTCTAATTTTGCCTTTCAGTGAGAGGCTAAATAGTAGGGGGAAAAAAAAGAAAAAAGTAAGGGAGAGGTGACTATCTGGAACAGATCTCTGAAGGTAATTACCACCTGGCACCCTCCATTATTGAACCACAAAGCACCCCAACTCTTCACCTGAGAACACCTTCTGGTTACTGCCCAAAAATGCTGTTTAGGACTGGGATGGTCCTACTCCGCTAGTCAACCCGTTCCTAACCTCCTATCAGTTGTGGTGCCGAGATCTGCCTGTGTGCATAAATACTTCAACGCTTATATAGGATTAGGATATCTGATAGCAGGAGAGCAAATAAGGAAGAGGAGGGTCAGATCCAATGTCTGAAAGCTGTAACTAGGCAAATTCAAATGATATGTAAAGTAGAAAGTATGTCACAAAGTGGATTAAACCCTGGAACTTGCCCAGCAAGACCCCACAGAAATTGTTAAGCTTGATTCAGCAAACACATCAGCACGTGTTGAAATTATGCAAGGGATCATGGTGGTCTCTTCAGGTGCTAAAACCTCTGGATAGTGGGAACTGTGCTTCAGAAAGGGACTTTTTTGCAGTACGTAATGACCAATTCTATCCTCTGCAGTAGGTCTCACTTAGCTCACTTAACACTTTCCCCTGATATCTCTTCAAATGCCCCTCGTTATCTATTTGACACCTTTTCAACTGGGATGTCTGTACCATGGTGTGGAGATAGTATGAGCATGGCCTGTCACCAGGAACCCTGTTAGCTGTCAGGATCATGAGTGTCAGAAAAAGCAGCATCCTCCATGACCCACTGCCTCCTCCATGGAGCCAGAGAGGGTGACAAACTGATATTGGAGCAGTTTTGCAGCTGATAACTGATAACCCCAGCAGGTATTGTCCAAAGTCCTCAATAAATATTTGGAGTTACTCCTGAGAATTGGACATTCGTTTCTATTAGGAGAAATTTGAGCAAAACAAAAGGGAGGCTGAGAGTTTTATCATGAGATTCTATCCTAAAGGGGTGCTGGTAGGGAGGATACAACATATGAGTCTGTAGTATACTTAAGATCAGCCTAAATTGTCTCTGAAGTGCAAAAAAGACATGCTTTATGCTTTAGACTGATTTTTCCCCTCTATTTTCTCTTAAATAAACCACTTGCTTTTAGTGGTGATATTTATTGTTTCCACTATGACACTAAGCAAAAGAATAACCTCTGTAGTGATATTTCACTGAGCAGCTCCTAGCTAAGGCAAGGAACTGTGGAAAAGCACCCAAAGCTATTAATGTACAAGCGGTTGCTGAAGTTACACATAAAAATGAAGGATTATCTTAATTTCTTAGCACTTTGTTTTACAAATGTCTACAAAGACAAAGATTAAATTGGTTTGAATTTGAGGACATGCAAAGCTAACTTTCAGCAACTGCGCTCAGAGTGAGTTAGCTGATATTTAATTTCATCTCCATCTGCCTTCTGAGCAGTTTGGCATGTATTCCTGAGTACCCATCTGTGTCTGTGGGCTGGGTCAAATGATTGTACTCACAGACGTCATTTGGGATCCTTCTGGTTTGGGGCATTCATGAAAACCAGCGATTCATTGGCACATCATTCTTTAGTCATTCTGGACTCTTCCCACATGGTGCTTGTCGGAGATGATACTTCTCTTGAACCTTTGTCCTGGGCTGGTTTGTGCAGTTGTTTGTGCTACAGAGAACATACAGCCAAATCTCAAAATTTCTAAGAGAATTTTGCCAGGAGAATCATTGCTAGGACAGTGTCAGCTAAAAGTTCATCTTTTGGGATGTCATTTTGTACTGAAGCTGAAGACCAAAGCCTTGTTGTGCATTTTGGAGCCCTAATTTATAGCCTCTCATGTGCAAATCATCATAAAATAACATGCTATGCTATGATTCCTTCCTTTAAAGAAACCTGATCACAAAAGGCACTTTATACATCCAACATGTTGGCACTGCCCAGCAGATCCTTGGGTTTAGGAGGTACTGGTTGCACAGTGAGTTATATAAATACATAAAAACAAAGCAAAAATCCTTGCTAAAAAAACAACTTGCTTTAACTCATTAGCTGATTTAACTAAAGTCCACTGGAAAGTGAGAACAGCAGAGATACTTTTTTAAAAGGTCTTTATCAAAATTATCTTGAAAAGAAAAAGACGTTGCAAACAATTCTGTTGCAGAATCTCTCAGCCATGAATTCTTTTATCAATACTACTAGTACGTGCCAAGCAGATTTTTCATCTTCAAAGCAAACGTGATCCTCCTAGTCTTTGACACAGCCATAATTTTCACTTTATTTTGGTGAAATAAAGAGAAATCAAGATTGCGATCAATATTTTCCCTCCCCCATAAAAATCAAGGCTTAATAGCTTCCTCTTGTGCTGAAAGAAAACATAGTGCCCATCTACATCAACTCCTCTGCAAAAGAATGTCCAAGCCCTTTTGTGCTGCAGCTTCTCAGTGACTTCTGTGCCTCTCTCCTCACGACAAATGGCACAAGTTAATGCACGACTGCAGCACAGTTTAATCCCAGCACCGTCAGACCCTGTTCACTCTTCTGTTTAGACCCAATAGTCCTAAAAGACAGTGCAGCAGGCTGTTCTCCCATTTGCAGCTCAACCCAAACAGCATCCACAAAGCAGTGACCCATGCGCAGCAGTTCTCATGCCCGGTTTTCTCCTGCATTCAGGAAGCTAAATTTAGCATTCGTAGTGATGCACTTGGCTCAAAGCAGACCTCAGCTGCAAGGGTCTTCGCATTGGCTATTCTCTCAGCATCCTTTACCTAATGAACTTGCGAGGCAGTGAAGCACGGCTGCTTCTAGCTGCTCCGGAGGCCTCTCGAGCCTTGCTTGGCAAGGGTGACTTCATGGTGGCTGCAAAAGGCTTCCTGTTTGCAGCCACACTTGCAGGAAAATATATTCTGCCAACAAGCCTTTGTAACCCTCTTTTGGTGGTCACATACGCAGCGCTGGCTTTGGGAGAGTGTGCACAGCTAACTCCAGAGCAGTTGGACTGCAGTTCTCTCTCTCTCCATCCTTTTTTTCTTTTTCCCTCGTTTTCCCTGGCACTTTCTTTCGGAACACTGACTTTCCAGCTCCAGGCTAAACAGCCGCTGCTATTTTTCTCTCGATTTTCAAGGATCACCTCAAGTGAAACTTTGTGGCATTTTAAGAATAAGAGCATTTATCTGTGCTATTTTTATAAACCTCCTTCATTAACCCATAGATTTCTATTTGGATTAAAAAAACTAGATTACAATGAGTGTGATGTTACCCTCCTCTTCCTCCTGCCTTCTCCCCCAGCTGTAGCAAAAGGAATTTGCTTAGTCACATTTGAATCATTCCATGGGAGATTACTACAGAAAGGGCTGCCACACTATCTTTCAGAAGGAATTTAATAGCCTTCACAGTGAATACCGAGATGTATTAGCTATAGCTTCCAACTTATAAATGCCTCTAATATAATTAAAACCCATTTGAATAGCCTATAATTACTTATAAACTTAACCAATTTATTTTCTTAACAGTTTCAAACAACCCAAGCCCCTAAATTGGGTGTTAAATCTTATTCTTGTAGGCAATAGTTTTCTCTAAACATGTGGACTATAGCATAGCACATTTTAGTATTTTGCTTCCTTTCCTTATTTAATCTTTCCTAATATTTTAAATGTAGTCCACAGATTCCCAGGGGACTTCTGCCAGTTAAGAAACTTGTAATAAGCTAACCACATTTCCCATTCAATTCTTTTAGTAACAATTAATGTACTATTCCCAGGCTGATACAAATCATTACAAGACTCTGCATCAGTTTGTCTGTCCCAATGCTCAGTTTCAACACAACTGAAACACTCCAACTTGCTAAGGATCATCTCTTCTCCTATAACCAGCAAGGTTGCTATAACTTTCAGAGGAAAAAGATAACTTGTAGAAAAACATAATATTTTTGTAAGCATACAAAAACCTTATTTGTTCTTGCTAGCCTTTGGTGGGAATATAGACTTAAAATTTCCTCATTTGCATTTTTCCAATCAAAACTTATGATATTGCCAAGAGGAGATTATAACACAAGCTTATCGTGAGTGACTACTCAGTTTATGATTTCCTGCATTCTAGAAATATAAGGTGCTTTTACTGTCTGTCAGTGCCTTTCTACATGTGTAGAAGAACATGGGCACTTTGACTGCTCTTCTAGGTGAGGTTGTGTGACCAGCATTTACAGTTGTGCATAGCAGTCTGCCTGCCAGCTTGTGCCATTTGATGACACTGATTCCTTGTTCACCTTTCCTAGAATTTCTCAGACAGGTCTTAATTCTGAGCTCCTGGAGCTTGTGGAAGCCATCCCCTCCTTAAAATCCTTCTCTGAGAGCTACTTCCAAGTCAAAATCAGTATCCAAATATGAGCTTAGGACACTTGTTTTCTGGTTTGTTCTGACGAAGCAGATTAGATTCAGCTAATGTTTTTTCTGCAAATAGTACAGATGTGGTAAAGCCTATGAAAATAAGCTAACTTCCATTAGGACAATGAGAATAGTTAAAAAAAATTAAAAGAACAAAATAAACACAGAAACGTACCAGACTTCCCAGTAATGTCTTCTGGCAAACAATTTTCTATCTGGGAACTCAACAAATTATATTCTTGGTACACATGGTCTTTAGAATAGGCCAAATTCAGTTAATCCAGGGATTTTGATCCATTGCAAAATGCTACTATGTAAAGAAGTCATTTAATATGATGCAAAAAATTAATTAGAGCCATCCTAACAATTTTGCTCCTCCAAAATTGATAGGAGTTCTTTGCAAAACATCTGTGCTTCCCTCCCAGCTAATTGCAAGCACAGAGGAAAAAAATATAACTATGATGTCGGAATCCTCCTCCCAGAGACCTATTTACATTCATTCGCTAATGCAAACACAGCTTGCCGCAAAACTTGCCAACACCCTGGGCTTCTTGCACTATCCCATTTCTGCTTGCTGGCCATTAGGGAGACGTTGTGATTGAAACTGCCAGTCAAGCACATATTAAAACCCCGTGTTCCTTGTTAAGTAAATTGCATTGTTGTGACACAAGCTGACAGAATGGTTAAGGCTTGTGCTCCTTCTTCAGCTCATGAAAAAGATTCAAAAAGACCTGACTGTGTGAGGGATGAGTGGAATGTCTGTCTTAATTTTGCAAACTTCAAAATGATTTTGAAGTGTGCAATTAGCCTTGTGATGTTACAGGCAGCTCAGCTCTGTGCTGGGAGTTCTTTCCAGTTTTAAATTTTCTTTGGACTATTGAGCTAACCACAAACTACCAACTCCAATGAACAAACTAGGCTTGCTACATGCTAAGGGCTCACAACATCCTGTCTGTTGTAGAAGACTCAAATGAAGAGGTTTCTTGCATGAAGACTAGTAATTTTACTTCAAGTGCTATGACTTGAGAGAGCAGATGTCACCAAACTGGGAATTTTTTTCTTCTTTTGTGTTGGTTTGAGCTATTTTATCTTCCTGTGCTGGACTTGAAAAATATTTCTACATATAGAAACATAAAGTAAAAATATCATCCAATTTTTGATAAAGGAGAGGAAGGGCAGATAAATGCAACAATCTTTGCAAGCTTTGGAGTTTCTTCTCACAGAGAAAATCCCCTCACGAGCTCATAGGATCATTTGTTTCCATCACATGAGAGAACATCCTTTTTCAGCAAACCAGCACATTACCAACACATGCATGACAAGGAAGTTGCTTGAGTATTGAAGTAGGAAATAATGCTAATAAAGGAGGAAAAGTTGAGCCAAAGTGAGTGCAACAGAGACCAACACAAGCCTCAAAGCGAGCGATCTGCAGACATCCTCATAGAGACGCTGAAAGTTTCTGCAAAGCTGGTCACTGGTCTTGCTGTTTAAGCCATTCTCGCTGAACCCTTGACAACTGCTACACTGTTCCCTGCCGAATCTCTGGCATTTCTAAGCAAGGTTTTTTCATTGCTGCTCAAAAGTGCACCTCCATTTTTTGTCATTGACAAGTTTTTCTTATGTTTTTGCAAAAATCGACTCTTTTAAACACCTGAATATTATCTGGGACAACTTATGCCCAAAAGCACATTTTCACTAGGAAAAGGCAAGGGATTAATCAACAGATATATTGAGGCAAAGCAAATGAATGAGCTCCTCAGAACCATGACCTGCGAGAGCCTGAGGTTCAGTTCTGTTGGCTTTTCCATCACGTTGGAATAGTTGTACAGAGGGAAGGGATTTTTTTCCTCTGTTAGTTTTCTTTACTCAGTAGTCAGACCGATAAACAGTGCTGTTCTCTTTTGATAGCTCCATTAAAAGCCGAAGTTGTCAGTCATTGGAGTTCCTATATCATGATTTCAGTTACTATTTCACACTCTTATGGGAAGTCTGGAATGAAATATTCGTACAGACAGCCTTATTTACAAGCTGTAGTGATGATAAAGTTTATCTGTAATAATATTTTGTAACAACAAAACCTTATTACAAATTACCTCATAAATAAAGTAAAAATTAAATGAAAGTCAGATTAATTTATATGCATTTATCCCTGGAGCTAAATGCCTGTGAAATGCCTCTAGCTAACCACATGTCTGAAGGGATTTTATATCTGCAGAGCTAATAGCATTCCAGAAGAGAGACATTTGATTAAAAGCTATCATTAAAAATAAGCACTGCAGCCCTGATCCTGGAGCAGTCAGCATGCTTGGGAGCTTCAGGAAGAGCACACGGATGAGGGTGGGATATTGGAATATCCCGCTCTGGCCCAACTCTGGCTTGATGGGACAAGCTGTATTCCTGGTGGTCATGAAGTTTGTATCCATGTGGGTCCCACCGAGTTTCCTGCAGTGGGCACAGCATCCCAAGGACAGCTGTGTCCACGTGCAGGTCTCTGTGCAGACTGTGGGGTCCAAGACAGCAAGATATCGGAGGCACAAACCGGGGGACCTCGCTCGGACAGCTGTGCCTGCGTCTTCAAATGCATGAAGAATTGCACTGCTAATGCTACAAAGTCTTTCTATGAATATTGATAATGCTTTATTTGTCAGTTCCTTGGCATTTGTTTTCATTTTGCTGTTATCATCCCCTAACTATGTGCCATCTATCAGCATTTTTCTAACAGAAGCTGCCTCAGGGGAAAACAGAGAAGAGTAGCAGTGAGAAATTACTCAAAATTAAACAGAAAGGAAGAAATTACTTACATTTGGAAACAGAATTATTTTAACTATCTTTTTCAATAATTAAAATATGTTCTTGGAGTGTAATGCTCCCCTGCAGTTACTTTTTAGATTCTCCATCAAAGCATGGGTGAGAAGCAGGGATATGAAAATGAGATGAACTTAATTAAAACTGCTTAAATTACCTCAGTTCTTTTACAGAGAAAACTAATACCCTGACTGAAAAGTTAAAATACAAAACAGAGCTTTAATATTCTTTTGAACAGGAATACAGTTCTGAAATCATTACTTCTTAGTTTTTTATTCTTTAACATTTCTATCTCTGTGCAAGAACTTATCTGGTCATCTGTAAGAAAGAAGAAAACAGCCCTATAATCCAACTCTTGAAACAGTGAAATCACCTTAATTAAAATAGGTTTATTCAACACTGAGATTTTGAGATAGTGCACAGAATTAGAAGACAAGAGAAAGTCTCAGAAATTACATGTCATAAAAACAATTTAATTTTCCCTTTTTCCCCCCACCCTGCAACGTAAGCATGAGGCTTAATTAGGAAAGAGAATTGTGTTCTGCAAGTCCTGAGGAGACAAAATTCCTACTGAAGTTGAGCTATTCTTCTTGGAATATCAGTGTAAAACTGGAATTATTCCACTGAAGTCATGAGAATTATTTGAATGTCACAGCTGACGTGAGATGAGAATGAAGGTGATGATTAATGTCATGACTAAATTAAAATATTTATTATTATAATTAGGTATTATTAGCAAATCTGAAGAAAAATAAATGATACCAAAAATACCACTTGTGTTCATCACAGCTCTTCATTTTTTTGCCTGTATGGGAATTCATCTGAAACCAGAACCTCCTATCACCGACAATCACAGGTTTTGCAGCTGCTTGACTGACAAATGTCACCTGAATAAAAAGAAGCAAACAGATTAAAATCTTAAGGTCTCTCAGTCTAGCGAAAAATGGCAGTATGAAAACTACATTTGTGGCAAAAGCGGGTGTGTGTCAGTATTCAGAAACTTGATCCTGCAAATCATTTCTCAGGTAAGTAGTCCCAGAAAACCCAGTGGATTGTTTTGATGATTAAAAGTACTAGTGTGAGTAACAGTTTGAGAATATTCAGTTTGCCATGTGATTTACGCCACTGTGTACGAGCTGCTTTGCTGCCACTATGATTACTATTTCTACGTGCATGGTATTGTATTGCTGTTCTCTTTTTCGTTTTTAATTATACTTGATTAGAGAAACTGCATCACAGCAGGAGACAAGCAGGATTGAATTTGCTTAACCCTCGCATACTTCCATTACATGATTGCAAGCCACTGAAAATATCTGAAGGTCATGCTTCCGCTCTGCTGCCTATTCCTCATTTCAGAGAGGAGAAACCTTAAGAAGGTGTCGCATTGTCTCTTGGTGAGTTATTAGGGAACAAGCTTTGAGGCAAAAATTAATTCCACTGCTGCCTTAATTAGAAATGTTATAAATGTTATATATGTGTCTGTGCGGGCGTTGTATATTTTAAACTGCCTGCAGCTGTCAACACTAACGCAGGCTGCTGCTCAAAAACAACCACCCAAGGTGTTATCCATCCCTTACTCCCCACGCCTGAAGTCCTGTCCTGCTGCTGATATGTCAGCACCCACTCTGTCTCCCTGGAGCTGGGTGCAAATGTGTTCCTCTTCCCCAGCCTGAACCCAAGTACAAGGTTGTTTTCAACTTCATCCTCTTCTTGCATTTGATATAAGTGAATCCTATCTCACTAAATGCAGCTTGGGACCTAAGTTCCTTGCTCAAGGACTTTTGCAGACTGTGACTTGCAGTCCAACCATGTCACAGGGATAAAGGGACAAGGGGGATCTTTCCCCCTTCTTCTCACCCTCAGTGACCTTCCTCAGGTTGCACAGAAGCAGGTGTAATACTGCTGAATGGGATTAGGCTAACATGCGCCAGGGCAGGGTTTTGCCATGATATTTTCAATCAGGTGTTCAAGAGTTGTATTGGATTTTATTTAATGGTGTCATGGCTCTGAATGGGTATGCTGGGGCTTATATGTATAAGTCATGGCAGAATTAGCACCTATGCATCTATAACATCATACATATTAAGAAAGTGTGCTTATAGCCATATATATCTATGTTTGGTATGTAATATAAAAGTAAGAGATGGAGATATTCCAGTCCATTCTTTTCGAGTGGAGGCCAATGGATTTCTGTAATTCTCCAAAGCTCAGACCAGTCATGTACAATTCCTTTCATTCCCTTTGAATTGTGTCTCTGTGGTATCTTAAATCTAACACAGCCTCAGCGATTCACCAACAAATCTGGGGCAGGTAATGCTTCTGTCATTGTTCTGAGCCTTCGTGCTCTCTGAGCACATGTTTCAGGCCTAACCACATATTTTATTATGTGATATATTTGTTTTTCTCACATGGGTAAAAAGTAGAGGAGCAGCTTCAAATCCTAAAGCCCTAGAAGAAAGTTATTTTAGGGAGTTAGTTTAGGGAGTTAGCTTAGGGAGATTCACTCGCTCAAGAAGTCCAGATTTAGGTAGTGATCATTAGTAAAGAAAACTTGATGCAGGGCTCCAGCTGTCAAATACTGGAAACTCCTTGCATACTCCTTAGCTGTACAATATAACACAAAACCTGTGTTTAAGAGATTCAAAGGTATTTCTCTGAGCTTACTTTGAGAAGTAGTTGGTCTCAAAGATCTTGGATGACTAGGGATCACAGCATAGGAATCACCGCCACAGTTTCATCCGCTCTAATTTAACTTTAATTTATATAAAAAATTGCATTGGATAACACTGAATTTATCAGACCAGCTCCTGCTTGAGCTTGGAGGCACTTCTGCTCATGCCCATACTAGTGCTAAGCATCCTGGCTATGACTGATGGAAGAAGAAGGACAACTTTAATTTGACCCTTGGCTCCAGATCAGTGTTTCTGACTGCGTCTCCCAAGCGGAATGAATGAAAAGTCTGTGCAGAAACACTACCACAAAGTAGGGAGGTTACTGAAGGTCTTCATGGCTCAAGCTAATCTCTTATAAAAAGTGCATGAAGCTTTCAGAAATGTTTTAAGTGCTGCAAAGCATATGGGAGAGTACACAGTAGTGACAATAAAAAAGTAGTCATACAAATGAGCTTATCAAAACAGAAGAAAACATTCCTTTCTTTTTGTCCCTTTAGGATCTGTTTCCATTTTGAGTAGTCTCTTCTTGCTGATATAATAAAGGCAGAATGGTGGTAGTTTTAGGTTTTCTATAAACTCATTCATTCAGAAACTCTTTTATTTTTGCTTTAAATAAAACATTTGGCTAGAAGTCAGTCCATGCTCAATTTCTGCCTTCCCATGCCTCTCATAACCTCTTTGTGGGAAAATCTTTCCTTCCTTTGTGCACATCCTTGATTTCTTTTCTCACTCAGAGAGAGTGCACTTATTTCTGAAGCTATCTGTGGCCACAAAAACAAAGCCAGAGCAAACAGCAAATAGAACCTCTACACACACATTTTTCAGAGACATAATAGCAAGAGTAGACGAAAACAAAAGTGTTTGCAGTGAACAGTATTATTATGCACCAGGAACAGAAGTCCAACTGCGTATAAGAGCTCCCCTCTGTGTGTTCCTCTATTATTTCTGAACTGTTTGCACTAGGTGTGTTACCACCACTGAGGGCCAGATCTTTTATTCTGGTCATGGTGCAAAAAGAACAAAAAGATGGCCCTTCTCTGAACAGATTATAGTCAGTTAACTTCACACAGGGATGCAGAGAAGTCTATACTAATTTGTGGGATATGCAGTAATCGTACCCACTTAATTCGGTTAATTTTTTAAAAACATCCCATTCCTGAAGGACTAAAAATTGTACTGTAACTTTGTGAAGCTTGCTGAATTCTTCTGAAGCAGGAAGGGCCACATGGAAGGGAGCAGGGAAGTGCTTGGTTGAAAATCTGATATGCTGGCTAGAGAGGGACAGTGCAGCTTGCTGGGCAGCAGGAGCCACAGTGTGCTCGAGTATTCCAGAGTTTGGATCTATGGGAATTTCTAGTTATGTAGCTGGAGTGCTCAGCATCTGATGGAAAGGGAAAGGAGGTGGGAGATAAACTCTGTGTTCAGGCACACATGAAGACTCGTGCTCCAGGTCACAGCACAATCCCCACACCCTTAACACAGCAGCACACACTTCCTTGCTGTGACCAATGCAGGATCCTGGTGTGATTCATTCCCCATGGATGATACAGGTATGAGCAGCAATTGTTCTTACTCTGCCCATTGTTTGCAGCGCACAAATCCTTAAAGCAGGAACAATAAAGCCAAAGCATAAATTAAAGCCTCTCAAAAGGAAAAAAGCAGACCCCAAAAATATTCGTTTGTGTGGGGATCCTGGCTGGCAAGTTACTTAATTATGATATTACCATAGCAACTTCGTTGGTACCATAGAGTCACCCTGGTGATTTTAAATAAAACTCTATATAATGGAAAGTGTTTTATTCCCATAGCAGAAGGAAGAAGGTTTTTGTGGATAAGAGACTTGATTAGAGTGTATATGTTCTTAAAATAAAGAAAGGATATGAAACACTTCAGGTAGATTTTCACAAGGTACTGATCCTGCTTGTATATGAGATGTGTTCTTATTAGACTGGTGGGTCCCGTTTTGTCTAGTTTTGTGATGTAAGGATCCTTTAGTAAGGGTTAATTTTTCAGCTACTCAGTCCCAGAGGCATGTACAAGCAGAGATATGAGCATGTCGCTCAAAATGCACACACAGGTCAAAAAGTGGGCAACACTTTTTGTTATTCTATGTTATTGTTGAGAATTGTTATTCTCGAATTGATATTATGAGAAATGTTTTTCTTTGAGAGGTTCTGCATTTAACTTTTCATGATGATCTGATAACTGATATTTCAGTGTGAAAGCTAATCGATGGCAACAAAGGGATTGTGTTGTGTTTTTTTTTTTTTTTTTCTATAGCTGCTGTTTGGGTGGTAATTCAGAACCTGCTAAATTCTATCTTCACTGATTCAGTGTTTGGCCAAACACTGGATAATTGGATTTCCTGAATGCGTCCACTGTGGTTCATAGCATTTACTTTGAAATCTTTTGTTAGGTTCCTCGGCACACAAGACCCATGCTATTTCATTAACAGCTGGCTTTTCTTTCATTCTGACAGGAAAACTAGCAGGAGAAAAATAAATCTCTCTGGGAAACAGAGTGGTGAGTCTACTATTTTACAATGCATCAGCTCCTGTTCATAAGAGAGCACCTAAACACACCTTTCTAAGGCTGTGGAGATATGAGGGCATGGACAGGTTTATTCCTGGTTAATGTATGGGGCCCACTATACAGCAGTTAAAGCAGCTCTTCAAAGTTGACTGTGGGCAATATGCTCAATTTTGCCCCCAGCTACCTGCTTGTGCAACAAGAGCAACTCTTGCCTTTTTCCTGAAGGGACTATTGCATCTACCCCAGTTCCAAGCTCTGCATATCATAATAACCGCTGCCATCAAGAATTAAGAACAGACTTGTATACTAAAAGCTCGGCCAAAAGGCTGGTTAATCTCCCCTTATTATGAAACGAGCTGCTCTCAGCTGACAATCCAAATACTTAAGTTCAACTGCTCATTTCACCCTTCTTATGGAAAGGCGTAGTGAGCAGCTGACACGGCAAGGCTTTACTGTGCGTCTGAAACCTCTGCAGGGCTCTATCCCCGGGGCCGTGCTGCTTGCGGCAGGGCCGTGCGGGGCTCAGCGGCTGCTCCCCTGCACACAGGCAGCCTGTGAAGGCAACTTCAGAGCCCGGGCCCAAAATAGCCTTGTCTGTCTGCATCTGTCTGGGTGGCCAGAGAATGCCCGTTCCTCCCCGGCGCAGTCGGAGGACGCGCGCTGCCTACTGCTGTCTTGGCTGAGCGTGGGTGTCGTGATACATTTTTCGACCTTCACTTTAGGTTTTTTATTTCAGAGTTCCCTGTTACCATCCCCTCAATCTTTCAGACCCAATAAATCTGTCAGTGACAAATCACCAGTATTTATTTGTCAGTGACAAATCACCAGTATTTATTTGTTTCCAACAGTGTCTCATTTAGGTTTGCTTTTCAAAAGCATTTAAGCTACTGGAAAATAAAAATGTATATTAAGCATTAGAAACTTTTGTGGGGAATGAGATTTCGGGAAGGATATAACGTGCTGCTTGTTAAAAGAAGCTTCATTTTCTGCCATGTAAGTACATATCTATGAAGCCACTTCTCCTAGTCCGTCTACTTTCTGCCATAGTAAAAAGTAAAATAGTAAAATTTGAAACATTGGGATTTCAGCTTTTGTGAATATAAATACCATGGTGTAAGGATGAGCTTGTCTGATCAAAGCAAAAGACTTAAATGGACTCCAGTATAAGCAAGGTGATATTTACATTGAAATTGAAAATACAGCAGAATTGCAACAAAAGCCCAAGTGTTACTATCAAAGAGTGCTGAAATGAAGTCCATCATCACAGCTAGCTTTTCAGTTCCTGAAACATCTCCCCGTGATGGGCCCCTGAGGACATCTGCTATCTGTAGTATTGTTTCTTACGGCTTTCTGAGAAATACAGCATGTGTCAGGAGAGCAATAAAGTCCAGGAGAAAAACTAATTCTCTGAATTATATGAAAAGATAAGAGCATGGGAGAAAAGAAAAAGAAAAAAAAAAAGAACATCTAAAACAATGCAATTAAAGTTTTATCATACACCACAGTGAAAGAATAATCCTTTAAGATGTTGTTTATAATTTTAAGCCTGCTTCACTCCATTCTCCACCGTTAACAAATACAATCACATTGTAGTAATGAAATGAGAGGTCCAAATTTAGATCATCTTCTTTCTAATCCTAAAAAGAGCACAAAACTAAGACTCCAGGGAAAAGAAAGTTTGAAAGAGAAACCACATTAAAAGCCTCGGGGATGAAGAAAGAAAGGAGATATAAATGCAGAACCCACAATGTAAATCGTGGAGAATAAACCATGGCTCAGTGTTTACGTGTCCTACATGCCTCTCCATGGCCACCAGCAGGACCTGACGTGCATCCCAGCTGCAGTGCAGCTGCTGCACACAAGGCAGGTGGCCAGGCCAGCAGGCCATAGAGGAGAAACAGCCATCAGTTCACATTGGCAACCTCATTTTAGTACTTGTTAAAATGTTAAGAGCCTGCAGTTTCTGCTGCTTTCACTGCTCTCATTTCATAGACTTTTCTTTACCCGCCCTGGAAGTCCATCACTGATTGAGCCTTCATCTTGCACACGCAGGCCAAGGAGACCGCGGCCCCTCACTTCCCCGGGAAGCCAAAACTCCACGATGAAACTTCTGCTTGGATGAACAGTACAGGACCCAGAATGGCCGTACCAGCAAATATTTCACAGTAATATGCTGAAAATTGAGGAAAGGCCTTGAAGGAAGTGAGGATCCTGACAGGAGCGTCTAGTACGAGCCATGACTGGCAGTCGGCCACAAATTTTGCCCACAGAGAGCATGAAGGTGAGTGGTGCAAGAGCCAGGCCGTGCGTCCACCTTGACCGACAAATCTCCCATGCACCCATGTCTTAACACCCACCATGAAACATCTCATCACTGTCTGTACCTTCTTTTCCACGATCCATATTGTTGAGCTGCAGTTGGCATGCAGAGGG
Organism: Crypturellus tataupa; assembly: GCA_034781795.1. Lineage (NCBI taxonomy): Eukaryota > Metazoa > Chordata > Aves > Tinamiformes > Tinamidae > Crypturellus > Crypturellus tataupa. The sequence continues at coordinate 187,371 of JAWLRI010000843.1, read as the reverse complement.
GTGGTAAAGATGATCAGGCCCCGAAGACCTGAACGTCTGTTTTTGCGCATTTAACACACGATGGTATCGCTGACTTGGGAATGGATTCGCTACGGTCACATGTGCTCCTCACAGCACTAATATCACCAAAACTTCACCACTAGGTCTGTCTGTGGCTTGTTGAGAATAAAAGTTGAGTGTTACTGAAGAAAGTAATGGGAGACATCCACATCCCAATATTTCTCATTGATCTCGGGAAAGCATTATGGGATCCACATTTCCAGGCATCCAGTGATTGAGGGTTTCTTTACAGGCTGAATCTTTGAATTTCAGACTTCCTTTATTTTATGGATCTTCAGCAAAACAACTGGTTTGTTTTTAGCTGTATTTTTATTTGTTTTGATTTTTGACAGCAATATTAAATAGTCTTTCAACCTTAGTGCCAAGTTAATGAAGCATCTCACCTGGGACTATTTGATATTTTATACTGTGTTTGTTTAAAATTGAATTTTCTTCTGAGTACTCTGTAATTTCCATGTCATGTTTTCACTATAGAACCTTGTCTGCAAAATGTATTGTTATAGGACCTGTGGGAGGAAGAGGTGTGTTTTTGAAGCAAAACGGGGAAAGAGGAAGAGGGAGAGGGAGAGAAAGAGGGAAAAGGAAAGGACGAGGGAGGAAGAAGGGAGAGGGAGCGGGGTAGGAAAAGTGAGGCCAAAGAAAAGACAAAGAAAAAAAACACTTGTTAAGGTCCATAATGAATGTAAAGTTTTGATGACAGTGGCTTAAAAGCAGAGCTCTGAGAAACTGGAAAGGGATTACATGCAGTAAGTACAGCTTTTTTTGTACCCTGCACAGCTAATGTGTCAAAAATGAGCCTACCCATCGAGGATGGTCATTAAGGATTGTGTATAAATGTGTATATTTGTGCTGACAATCAGGGCTAGCTGATCAGTCAGCAGCAACAGAAAAGCACCCTAAAGCTTGAATACTGGAAGAGCAGAATTATTCTTCATAATAAATATCTGAAAAGTACATCATAAACGGATATATGTTTACAAAGTGTTTGAGTTGTTGCAAATATCAAATATATTCATAGTTTTATTTGTATTTTTTGGTAAACTCATCTTAAGGGAGGAAAAAATACACATTTATTAGATAATTATTCCCTACAAGGATTTCAGACATGTCTTAAATGATGCTGTGCACCAAAGAGATTTTTATGATATTTTTATGTGCCAAATTAAAGGGTTCAGATATTTTGAAAGCTCTAGGTCACCTCTTCACCTCTCCTGAAATCTACACTGAATAACAATGGAGTAAAAGGCATTGTGATTGGTACTTTTTCAGCCACTACTTTGAGCATGCAAGATCTGTAAAATAACAGAAGAAATTTCACAGCCGACTAACTGACAGGGGCTATTTGTGGATCAACCTCTGAAGGCTTTCAGATTTAAAAAGTTCAGAAGGTAAAATTTCCCAAGTGCATATATGATTCTTTGCCTGATTCTCTCTGTCTTTGAAGATCTTTAAAATAGAGGCTGACAGCGTCTTTGCATGATACATCTAGTCACCCCTCAGCTAGCAGCCTATTTCCAGAAAACATAAAAATGAAGAAAAAGAAAAAAAGAAAAAAAAAAGAAAGAAAGAAAGGGTCATTATGATGAATGTTTATGTTGTTCACAATGATTTCAGTGGCCTGATTTGTAAGCCCACTTTGTGGTTTGTAGGTCCACTGGAGAGAGCTGACCTAAATAGCAATCAGGATAAAGGAAGAGGAGAAGAACAAATCTCAGGGAAAACCTGAGAAAAGGCACGTCCTCTTTGATTCAGACCTCTCCGAGCTAAAGCAGTGACATTTTGACATCTTTTCCAGTGTCTTCTAAAAATCATAATTAGAAAGGGTGGTGTGAATTGTTCCAATCCTGCAGACAGTGCAATAGGGCAAAGAAATCACATGTCCCACGGTGACCTACAAGTGTTCCTTCTCTGGACAGTGGCCCCAAGCCAGTGGTTCTTGAGGGAACTCAATCCTTTGGGGATTTAACTCCCATTTCTTTTTTCCTCTCGAAGCATTGCAGCTGGACTGAATCCAAAACTTCTCCTCTTTGCTGCTGAAAGGTGTGAGCTGCTGAAAAGCTATGTCGAGGCACTATATATAGAATAAGGCATCTTCCAAGGGACCGGCTGTCACAGAGCTGCAAGCGTCTGCCTCCTGCTCTGCCCTCTATTTCTGTGTGAACCTGAAGAATGAAGAGGGCATTGGGCATGTTTACTTCTCCAGCCTGTTCAGGATGACGTAGCCTTTCTGCACGAATGAAAAGAGGACATTTCACAGACTGCAAAATTTAAGAACTAAAACCCAGGAGATATGCCGATTGAGGGCAGGAAACTGCTTGCAGTAATGCAGGCAGGCCAGGAAATGCAACGCTATGGAGTTTCGCAGCTTTCTTGGAAATACTTCAATCTGCTGTCACCAAATGGGTGTGTATTTATTAATACATTTAAGTGTATTAAAATTTTCTCATTCTAAACAGCATTCTCCTGTCACTACTGAATTGTCTCTTTTGGCTGCAGAGTCCTCATGCCATTGGGATAATATTCCAGGAGAAGGGCTCAAAATAAGTAAGTAAACTGTTTGTGTCCCTATTTCTTTCAAATATAAAAGGAACTACATTATGCCAATAAGGAGGATGTTTGTCCTTGTGGTTCAGGAACTAAATCCAAACTGGGTGAATCTAGGAGATGAGAACTTTCTATGCTTAAATAAGCCATTTTAAATTTTATTTTACTTTCGGACACTTTCTCCAGCAGCCATGAACCAGCAGAAGCAAGAATGTCTGTATTAACAATTAGATATGATAGAGTGCTCTAAAGAAGGTGGTCATCAACAAGATTCATCTGCAAAGCTGGACTACAGAGCAATCTCAGCAGCTCTGCCTCCTCCCCTGCCCTGCTGCATGCACCCCCATCCAAGGTAAAAAGCATTAAACTCAGCAGCTGAAGGCTAGGGATGCAGAAGAACATTTCTTTCCATGTCAATAAAGAGGCTTTGCCCAGAGAAGACATCACAGCTTTTAAGAGCCTTGTTCATGTCAAATATGCTGTAGTTCAACGTTATCCCAGTGGAAGAAGCTCTACATGATAAGATTTTGTTACTGCATTTGAATGGTTTCTAATGAAGACGTTTCTTCCCTTTCGCCGCAGTACGAAGGGGCGTTGACTCTTCTCATTCAGCCTGTGCTATGAACTAACGTTACCTCCATTCTGTTATTTCTGAGGCTGCTCCCTCTTTTTATCATTTCCTCATTAGCCCAAACCAAAGCAGGAACAGTGTAACACCCTCCTGAATTTGAAGGTGTCACGGATTCATAGGGCCACAGCAAGAGGGAAATCATCAACCTTTCCATACAGGTCAGCCCTGAACAGTCTGTAGTTAAAACCATCTCTGCCCATGCTGCTGTGAGTACCTCCCCTATTACTGTTCTTGGGCAAGGCTTGCTATTTGATCCCTTCGCAAGGTTTCATTACAGATTTCTATCCTTTTGCCGTTTGGACCCTCATGAGAAGAAGCCTCTGAACAGAGCAGGTCACTACGGCCCTACTCCACAGCAAGAGTGCCATTCAAAGATAGTGGGTTTACCTTGTATTTTAGCTAGACAATTACTCTGTGATATCAGAGCTTTTCTCATAAGCCTGTTGGCCTGTTGGCCATACTTTTCATTTTCAACTTTGTTATTCCTGATCCTTTCAATCCAAAACCTTCACTGTCTCAATAATAACCTTAGAAATCTGAATTTCCAGTTCAAGGAACCAAACAAAACTCTCCCTTCCTGAAAAGACTGTGATCTACTGCTGATTTAATTCTCTGTGAATTCTTACAGAAGCAAAAAAAAAAGAGAAAGAGTGAAAAAAAATAAATAGATACCAAGGGTTAGAAATAATATTGCCAAGCAAAAATACTTCCAGTAGTATCTGCAATAGGGGGACTGCTGATTGTGCAGGGTGGCTTTCACAAAATAAATAAGCCCTTAGAACTGCTCTTCCAGCTTTTGTAAAAGTACCTTTTTGTAAAAGAAGAATTATACAAACTCCAGACATGGAGCTCATCAGAAGTTCAGTTTAATTTAAAACTAGGTGAATGTCCCTTATTCAGATAAATGACTGTCATATCTATACTAATCTTGCCTCTCATTGCCATTCTTTGCCTTTTTATTTTCTTAAAATATATCTCATCCTCACATTCTCTCAACATAATAGCTGATGAAGGCACAGTCCTATGACTTTAATAGTGCGAAAATGAGAATGAATGCTGCTCAGTGCAGCATACATCTCTCTTATTGTGCTGAAACCTCCAATTCCATCATAAGAATATACATCAAAAATAATCCTTTTAAAAAAAAATAATTGTTATTGTTATTTTGTATTCCATTAGATTGAAGAGTAATTCCTTCCAACACTTATATTCTACCCTCTTTATTGAAATCTCTCAGGTTGTATGCCCAAAATTTTCTGGGTGGTCTCATCCGTTTTCTGCTGCTTATTTAACCTTTAGAGTCTTAAGTCCTTGCATTTTGTTTACATGGGAGATGCTGAAAAAATGAACATCAACAAAGCTGAAACTTAAAGATTCACATTAACTCAACCTTTAAGAAACAGCTTTTGAATTAACAAAAGCATTTTCCTTCTTCTTTCCTGTCCTTAATAGGACAGTTTGTCTTTATCGCCCACCCATAGTGATCAAAGGGAACCATAAAAAAGACTTTTTCAAGAATGGATCTAAACTGGCTGGAGGTTCAGATTAAGCTGAAGAATTACTTTTATAATGAATAATAGTAAGTGGTCAGACTGCAGAATGCTGCTGCTGACACATTTATCCAAGCAGCTTTCATTAGTTTTTAAGAAAACTATAGTGGATATTTGACCGTGATAATTAATCTAGTTATACTGAAAGTTTTCAGGACAAATTATATTGTAAATTATATCGTAAAATCTCAGGTGTATAGATAACAGAACCAAAATTTAAAATATGTCTCCCTTCACCTTTAATTCTTACAGTCCGAATGTCCAGACATTCTGAATTTGTTACAACACTAGCTTACATCATCATAAACTAAAAATGTTCCAACAAACTCCCTTAAAAAAAAGGAGAATGATCCTTTCAGAGAGTTTCTGCTCCATTTGAAGTGGTAAAACTGGAGTTTTCCAAATGAGAATAGTTTACCAAGACAAATACATTTCCATTAAATACCATATAAATCAAAATGTTGCAGTGTACATTAGGAAAAATTGCAAAAATGTGTCCATTGGAATATCATTCCAACAGATCACATCAAATCATACCTAGGGAGCTTCTCTGACACAGTCTTTTTTATTAATAGTATTTTTAGTTTATTTATTTCATCAGAGGTTGAATTCTATTCATAGAAGATAATAACTCCCTGGAATAACTCATGTATTTTGGTGGCTGCCTGATCATTCTCAGTGTATTCACAAACTCGTTATATGTCATCACTTATGAATAGATGAAAGGTGATTTTTACTCTCTTTATGCTGCAAGATTATGACCTTGAGGTTCCTTATAAGTCTCTGTTAAAATATACTGTGCTATCCCTAGACTGCTTACAACAAGTCGTAAGTACTGGCCTGGTTGTTATTGGCTTGGTTTTCATGTGATTGACCATCATAATTCCTGAAGCTTCAGGGATGTGTTGAGTGGACTTTGCTAAAATGGATTCCAGGTTGCTCAGTTATCCCGTTAGTTTAACAACAGTTATTACATAACATTTGGCAAAACTAATTGGTGTACAACACGTTACAGCTGTGTTCTGAGATACACTATCTGTGACAGCCTGCAGGCATCCAATTGGATTTTTTTAAATCCTGTATCACTTCTTTTAACATTGCTTACTTTGTCTGTAATTTTTTAAACTCACACCACTAACAAATACAATTATATATGCCCTCCTTCTCTGTGCCCAGAGCTTTAATAAATATTGATTCAGATTACATTTAATCAAAAAAAAAAAAAAAAAAGAGAACCCCGAGTCCAACACAAGTACTGGCAAAATATAGGCTAGAGGGTAGGAAAAAACAGAAGATTTAATTAAACCTTTGTAAGACTCAGAAAGCAATTTTCAACTCTTTTGAGTGTTTTTATAATGAATAGTGTTAGTTGCTCTTCCAAACAGAAGATACCATTTGGTCATATATATATATGCATATATGCATATGGAAATATGTATATGTATATATCTTATTAAGTAAGAATTGGGATTGCTTCATTATGTAGCTATTTTCTTACAGCCTTTCAGACAACTGAGCAAGGCAGCTTCAAGAATATCTCAGTCTAATGCAAACTGTAGCTCTTCTAGCAGTCACTTCAGATTTTCTTTTCCAGGCAAAGCAGCAGCAGCCACCAGTAAGATGAGCTAAAAAGACCAGGGGCAGAGAAGAGGCAGTTTCCTGCTTAGAATAACTTTCTAATAAAAGACAGATTTTTTTTATGCTGTACCTCCTTGCAGCCTCATCCTCTTTTCATCCCTTCATCTTAAAAACACTACAGGTCTTTGCATTTCCAAATCTAGTCCTCATTCACCAGCCATTTTGAAGACCATAGTATCATTCAGGAAATGATCCTAATACTTTGAGGTGACTTTGAGGTGACTGTGTCCTTCCCGCTCTTGTCTCATTGAGTCTGAGGTGTTGGACAAGCCAGGACGTCCAGCTGGGTGTTGGGGTCCTATGCAATCAAACCTGCTCACTGGGATGAGGCTGGCCAGAAGCAAGGGATTGCTCCTTGAAATGTCATTTGCTGTCATTTCTCCCTGAAGGAAAATGTGAAACCCTTTGAAATTAGTGGTGGAAAACTGTGTGTGAGAGAAAAACACACACACACACATATCCAGCCACTTTGTCTCAGAGCGATGTGTTGGATGGGAAACTTGCCTTAGGTTTAGCATCAAAAATCAAGCACAAGTTCCCCTCTTCCTGCTCATCTTCGTAGTCCCCATTAACTTATAGTTATTTAACTGAACAGTCCTAGGAGGAAAAGCTGAGAAAGTGAGCCAGATTTACCTCTCCATTAGGATGGTTGCCTTGGAGAGGTGTAGGCTCAGGCATCTGCTCTAAGTTAGGCTATTCTGAAGTGTCTTTCTCACTTTGCCTGGAAATTTCTTGCCAGATCTTAAAAAAGAAATTCATCTTTTCCTGAGGAAATTTTGATGTGACATGATGTTTTTCAACAAGATAGGAGGGAAAAATATTCCAAGAGTAAAGAAATCCCGTTTTGTTCTTTTGTTGGTGAAATGCATGAGAACTAAAATGTATGTGCTCTTCTGCTCCAGCACAAATATATCTTTGTCCCAGCTCTCCCAATACAGTTCCATCACACTGCAAAAAACAATGCCGTAAATTACTCTATGCTGATTTAATAAAGTGACCTGGCTTATATCCCAGCAAAGCAGATGGCATTATAGATTATAGGCTAATGCCCCGAGGGAGGCCCAAACAAGAAAGATCTTCAGAAAAAAAAACTCAAAAGAAGAAAAAGGGCTGTGCCCAGGATCTGTGTAATCATCTTTCTTTCCTGGCAAAACTGATAGAGTCATGACAGAAAATGATTACATCTCTTAAACAGCAAAATACTAAATATTGCGAAACATTTTCCATGCCAAAGGAATTTATTCCCCCAGTGCTAGAGTGCAGAGCCCCGGAGAGAGACCAGCACCGCTGTGAACAAGGCTGATGCTCCCAGCAATGTCCTAAACCCAGCAGGGCGACCGAGGCACCGACCAACCCTCCTTCGGAGACGCTGATCTGAGCTGCACCAGCAAAGCCATCAGGTCCATTTTGCTGGAAAGAATCTTCAGATTTGTGGACTTCTCACATCTACACAAGGAGATATGAGGTGTTTTCACTGCTTCGTGGCTTAGCTCACTTGTTGTATAAGTAGCCTGGAGTTAAAATCATATGAATATAGCAAGTGCCCACTGTGTTAATACCCCTTTTCTTTTTAATATGGAAGTATGTACCCTTTGCACAAAATTAGGAGGGGAAATAAGAGGAGAAAGAGAGCCATACTCCTCACTGACACCATGAGCAAGTTATATTTTACCATCCTAGCAAAATAACGAAGGCCTAGAGGATCTGCAGCTACTCAAAGTGGGTCGGGACTTTGGTTCTCTGTCTCATGCAAAAACCAGAACACACAGGCACTGAGCTGCTGTGACCTCTTAAGTGATTACAATCATAATCCATTGTGTACTTGTTTGTAACAGATCCATTTCTGTAAGCAGTTGAGTTTAATTGGGCCACAGCTGGTGTTGGCTAAGTATGTGGAAAGCAGGGGGGTGAGGGGAAGGGGTTTATGGACTCAACATCTCTCTTTAAAGTGAGGTTTCACTGTTTGATGATATCTGCCTTATTTCTTTAAGTTCATGAGCTTTTATACGTGGCTGTTAGTCTTAAAAACTGAAGTAAAGCTTGGGATTCATTAGGTCTTCATGGCGGCCTGAGGAAAATCTCCATTTCCCATCACATGGAGTGACCTTGCAGATCTATTTAGTCACCTTTTGACATAATCCTGTGATCTTAGCCCATTATATCAAGTTCTTCTCAGCACTGAACCCCATGTGTGTAGATGCCCACTGGTCCTTCCATGGTGAATATTCTTCTTTTGGGCTGTGTTTATAGTAGTTAGAAAAACAGGACATACATCTTTTTGCTGGTGGCAGGAGGAGAAGGGATATAGTTTGTAGCATTTGCAATTAGCATCAGAACCCTCTGCCCTGACCTCAGCTTGGTTTTAACATCTTCTGCCTGGTGCAATTTGGCACAGGAGGTTGATTGAGAGGGGTATTGCTTCATCCTGAGAGCAATAAATCAACACACCAGAGAAGAGAAATACACCAAGCAAGAGAGTTTTTCCATTATATACAACAAGAGCGAAGTCGTGATGTAATTTTTAACTGCATCTCCAAGCTTCTTCTCTTCTCCTCTTTGCAGCGTAATTATTTTCTCCTATCAACAAAAGTTGACCTTTATCCTTGGTTCTTGCCTTCCCTCCGTTCGATTACCTGTCGCTTTCAAGGTTCACGGTTGCAACTGCTAACACCCATGAAGAGTCAGAGCATGCATGTGAACGGGTGGGAAAAGCTATAAGGGCATGTTCTGGTTCTCCATGCACCTCTCCTGGTGAGAAAACTCTCGTCTGAACTCAAAGAAACGATGAAGGACTGCGGCAAACAAGTGACTTCATGTCTGCTGTCTCGCACAGTGTGCATGAGGACACTAGGAGCAGGGAGAGCTGCTAAATGAGCAGAAAGAAAAGTCAGCATAAAGCATGCCCCATCCCATAATGTGCTGTGATGAATTCCTGTCTCAGGATAGCACCCTGCAAATTTGGTACGGTGTCGCTTCACGTCTGTGATGTACTTCAGCCAGGCTGAGCCTGCATCTTCAGCACCTTGTGGAACTCTGAGCCTCGTTGATGTTTGATGGGCCACATCAATGCTCGCTGCTGCCACTGCATATACTGGTCCCTGCTGCAGCAATACACATTGCAGTGACTTCCTTCTCACTCCTGCCTGTTCTGCTGAGAAAGACTCTACAGGTGGCTGTTCCAAACTTTCTTGTAGTGGTGGCACAGCCTTTGGTTTTTTTGGCAAGTAATCTGATGGGCAAGGCCCGTGGCAGCAAAGGTAGCACAGATCTACAGAGTTGGCTCAGAAACAAGCCAAGAGTAGATGCCAGCAAGGTAAAGGTGTGGGGAAATAACTGTCTGATAAAAGTAGGCAATTGCCACAGCTCTATCTGATGATTCATTTGTCAGATACTAAAGATTAATCTGCCGAGATACAGCAAAGCTTTTGTGCTGGTGGTTGCTTACTCACACTCATTCCAGTAGGACTGTTCATGTAAAAGCCTGACAGCCCTTTGTCTGCCTCTTAGCAGTAGCTCACAGAATATCAGCTTGAAATCCAGCCATTTATTCCTGCTCCCTAGTAAAGCTGGATGGTGAATACAAAACCAGTCAATACACAAAGTCCGCCTGAGTTACGAGTTGCCTTTCCCTCTGCTCACAAACCTCCTATGAGCTTTCTGTGGGAATCCCGACTAAATCAGATTAATTACTTGCCTTCTGCAAATACATTACATCCCCAAACCACTAGCAACTGATCCTCCCTGCTTGCCTTTTCCTCCCTGCCTCATTCATTGCATCTGGTTAATGCTTCACTGAGCAACCATAGACCTGCTTCTCCAAGGTCAGCTCTCTACATCGCAGCCTTCCTCCTCTGAGAGCCAAGAAGCTACTGGGAAAAACCCTCATTAACTGAAGGTTACGTCTTCTTTGTCCTGTACCCTCTCCATGGTGGTGTGTCATTTCGTTCTGCAAATGGATGGGGTGCAACAAATCCCAGGTTTATCTTCATGAAGTGAAGAGCAAGACAAATAAGGTCTTTTTGGACGGGCCTAGGACGACCCTTCTCTGCTTTCTTTTGAATGTATTCATTTTAATCCCTCATTTTCTCTGGTTTCTGCTGTTCAAAAGCTCTTCATGAAAAGTGTTGCAAATGGAAAGGACATAAACCAAGGGCACCTGTACAATTTTATTCTGGAGAGTAAGAACTAGGATAGATTCTGGGCACCCAGCATCATCTAAACATCAACATGTGGCTATCTGGCACCTTTGTGCATCCTTTGAAATCTCAGATGACTCATCTGATGAGGTACAGAAAGCTACATAGCCATTTTCAAGAGTGAGAAGCTGGGGCTTGAGAACCTTGTCCTTGCTTTGATTTCCTGACTAACAGACGCAGAAACAATCCTCAGAGTCAAGGACTCCCTGCTTCTGCCACCAGAAATATGGGGCTGATTATTCACTCAGTAAGAAATATTTAGCTATAATAAAAATATATAATGTTGGGAAAGTAATAATAAGTCCTAGGATGGTATCAGGAGCTGTTTGAAGGGGTGCAAAGGTAAAAAGAGGAAAATGTCCAAGTCTGAGCCAAGGGAGGCAGGTGAGTCTCTTGCCAGACTGAGAGCCTCTGCAAGCCCCTCTAGTCAGTCCTACTGCAGATAAGAGAGCAAGGAAAATACTCCAAAGTATTCATGATTTCAGCTAGTGTCTGTGCAGCTACCATTTAAAATAAAAACAATCATGCTTCCAGTAAAAGTTTATTGTAGAACTAAGCTGCTGTGGAAAATGGAGACAATTTTGAATCCACAATAGGGATAAATAGTCTGGTTTCCAGCACTTGGGATGTGACTGAAGGCATTTCATCTGCTGTGAAGACAGAGTAATACATCACCACGTATAGACTGCGGAAATGAAGACAGTTCCAGGGCTTACACTGAAAGTAGCTCAATTATTAAAACATAGTAGTGCTTTTATGCCGCAAACAACTATTGATATGTCTAAAATCATCATCTTACTGGCATGATCTCTATTCAAGGCTTCTGAAATAAGTCGTATGTGGAACACGTCATAAGAGCAAGTGGTTTGTAATACAATGTAGCTGTGTTTGTATATGTGTGTGCATCTCTGCGTCTGAGTATTCTTATTTCCCTAAGTGTCACTGATATACGTAAGCATACAATTTATTTGCTAATACTTATGAATATTTATAAGCAAAAATTCAATGCATATTTCGTAAAGGAAGAATTGCTCATATACTTGTTAATTAAGAAAAGGAATTATGTTGCCCTCTGACATGCTGGGGTAGGGGAAAGTCAGTGCAGTGAGTTGAGTTCTGCCCTTGTATACAAAGCCAGTGGGTGGAAAAAGTGAGTCCCATTGGGCCAAACAATTACTTAAATGATGTCATATCACATCCAATATGAATGAGTCAGGTAATACGCCAAATTCAGCTCTCACTGAAGGCAGTGGGAGCAAGCGGAAAGCTGAGAGACTCATACTAGTATTGCATTCAGTGGGTGTAACTGGGGAGGCAGGAGAAAAGAATTGACTCCCTCTGTCTCCTTCACCTTAATTTATACCTTCCAGGTACTTTCTTTTTAGTGTGCCTCAGGAGGCCATTTCATAATACACCTAAGAAAAATTCTCAGCTCTCCTGTAATTAAATTACATATTGACTATGGATGCTGGACTCTTTTACCCACGGAAGAGGTGGTTTTAATGACAATTAATAAATTTACATGGCTTAAAATTTGGAAGAGATGAAAATTAATCTTGATATTTTGAAGAAAATTCAAGCTATTACATGATCAACATGAAGCCACAATATAAGCCTGTGTAAAGAATTCTGTTGTTTCTAGGTTTATTTTAGCATAGGGCAGGTTCCCAACCGGCAGAGCACTCAAACACGAGGCAGGAGGCAATGCAGCAGAGGGAACAGGCCGGGGGCTGGAGAGAAGTGAGTCCTTCTTTAAGTGCTGGATTTAGCCACTTTAACCTAATCAAGAAATTCTTGTGGGTTAATTATTTATAATAATTTATGAATAATAGAAATGAAAGCAGTACTAGGAAGTCTCTAGATCTTTATGGATTTGAAAATATCGGTAAAACCATTCCTTTATGTTGTGTCTATAACTCCAGTGTACAATAGAGACCTCAGAGCCTTCTTGAATACATCAGATGATTCAATAACAATGGGCAACATACCACGGTACTTTAATTAAGCATGATGTGTGTTGACCTTGAAATTGGACCAGAATGTCTATTTACTGACCATATTGTAGCTAAATACAATAATTGATTTTCATTAGTCAGACTAGAAGTGCCAGCGAGCAACCCCATGTAATTTCAGTTGGTCATTGCAGATAGTGGGGCCCTTCAGGGAGCAATGAGTCTATTAATTTCAAGTGAAAAGGGATTTTTAAATATTTGTATTTAACTTTCTCTAGCATGGAGAGAGAAAAATCTTGGTCTCTTGATGTTTCCTGTAGAAAAATTCTAATAAATTCTAAGAATTCTAAAAACAACGTTATCTTTTTGAGGTCTGGTGATTCTAAACAATTTCAGGAGTACAGAGCTGCTTGGTGGCCATGTGAGACTCACAAAAATCTTATTTTTGGTTTATTATTGGGAAAATTGAGGCACCAAGTAATGAAGTAACTTGTCAAGATCAAGTGTGATGGCTATATTGCTGAAAAATATTGGAGTGAGAAATCTTGGATTTTAGTTCTCTCTAACACGATGTCAGACCTCAGATTTTATGGCTGAGTATTCCTCTCTGCCACTGTAAATGCAGTTTAAGGCCATGGATACCTATGAGGGTCATCAATTTAAATCCTGGGCAAACGAGATCAGAGTCAGTCTTTAATCTCTTGGTTCTTTTTATATATTACAGGGAGGATTTCTGCAGTTTTCTACCTTTTCTTAGTCTTATCTTGAGTGTTATAACACCTAGAAAATTCCATCCCATTTAGAAATGGACATTAGTTTTATGACTGAGTGATTTCATCTTTATTCCTGTTACATGCTGTGCTACACTACTTTCAGGAAGAAAAGAAGGTGAAAAGTAGTTTTCTCCCTTATTTTAACTATATTTCAGGAATATAAGTGCATAAGAAATTTTGGTTTTTTTTTTGTAGTTAAATCCATCTTGCAGTGGTTGATGTACTGACATCAGAGCAACTGCTCTTGATATCTAGCAGTGTGAGCAAAAGGAGTCCCAGGGTGTACACAAAAATATTATTTATTCCAAAATGTGTTTCTGGACTCTTCTTCACCGCCATTTTATGTTAGTCTTCATCTTTCTTATAAGCACACCTCAGTAGTATTATAGCTTTATAACATACATGCAAATGCTTCAGTTGTGAAATTCAGCAACCTAATGAAAATGTTCCTATAAATCAGATTGAAGGTTTATGGACATAGTGTAATAAATCAGTACAATTGCCCTGCTATTGTACTAACATATAAGAAGAGTGAATGTATCGTACAAAAAATTGTGCACAGACCTGGATTGGTCATTTGTTAGAGAATTTTCATATGCAGCAAGCTCCTTTAAGAGAAGTGTCTTTTACTTATTCACACTAAGTTTTCCTATGGGAATATTTAAAAATAAAGACAATTCATGGGATGCTTAATTGGCTGTGCTTCTCCCAAAATGATGTTTTCCTCCACATGAATTTGAAAGGACCAGCTGATTTTAGTGGACCTGAATGCTCAGTATGCATCTGCCTATGAAGAGAGACTCAAATCTAGAGTGAACAAATATATCCCTTCCCCTCTGGAGGGATTACATGAAGAAGAAGTCATTTGTAGTGCTTTAAAGGGCCCAAGTAGAATCCAGGTAGTTGACTCAGTAGGATGCAGCCCAGACACAGGCATTTTAAATGTTTATGCCCACTTGTTAGATTCAGCTCTGCAAATATGAAAAGCAGAATGATGAGTCTAAGACCACAGAAGCAAGGAATAAAGTACTTCTTGAAATGGACCCTTTCTAGCTGAGTAAAAGTTCGAACTTAAATCTTTTGGAGGACAATCTGGAGCTGATACAGCACATACTGCAAACCCAGGTATCCCGAGAGGATGAGCGTTTGAAGAAAGAAGATCAGTCTTCCTGTTCTATACCCAGTCCATAGTAGTTACTCCCAAATCACTAAAAACAATAACACAGCAGAAATACAGCCACCAGGGTTTCTGAAGCTCCACTGCCCTACAGCAGTTCAGTGCAGTTTGAGACCTGGTCTCCTTTGTCAGCATCAGAGGTCAGAGATTCTAATTTGGCAGCGTGTTATTATTCTTCTGCTATTTACTGACCTGTGATTTCTTTTATATTCACTATTTCTCACAATCTCTCTGACATCTTTCAGGATGAGAAGGTCTTAATGATTCATCGTTGCCCAGAGAGAGCGAGTTAGACAGAAACAACAAAATAGCCCTTATCTCGCGCTGCCTTGGTTCACTTTCTCCATAACGCTTCCATCCCCACTCAGTGTTCAGGCAGTCCAGATCTCTTCTGTTTATGAAATATTAGTACAAGAGCCAGGTAATTTTTGTGAAGAATGGTCAACTATGCAGATGGCTAATTCTTGGGGAAGAACATTTTTCCTGAATACGGGTGAAGCAAAGAAATTATTTTTATATGAAAAAATAATTAGACTTGGACACCTTCTGAACAAGATTTTAAATTTCAGAATGACAGATTTTTTATTTGGAAGGTTAGAAATTTGATTGCCAACAAAAAAAAAGGAGTAATTAAATGATTAATAACCTGAATATGCAAAAATAAAAGGCTATTCTTCATTAATTAATCAATGCCAACTCTTTTTCTTGAGAAAAGAGAAGAGTGGGTAAGATGTCAGTGCCTTGTTGGCTAAGAGAATTTCCAGGAAGAATGAAAATTGTTTCTGTGCTCCAGACTGGGTTTTCTGTCCCAGACCACCTCATGTGAACGTGGGTTGTCAGGAGCTGGGCAGCTGGTTGAATGTGTGCTAGGACTGCTCCAACTCTGGAACTGTGCACACCCTTCTATAATACTGTCCTGTAAGTTTCAGCAACTGCAAATTTTTCAATAAATTAATTAAACAAACTTAGAAACACAATATATGAGGTTTACTATTTTTACAGAATGGCAAAACTGAAAGTTGAATTGCCTGATAATTTGAGGATTCTTCATTATTTAAAAACCCAAGCCTTGTAAGGATCCAGAAACAACCTGACCTAAACTAAATCCTTCTCGTGCTTCCAGACTCATTGTACTACAGAGGGATGACAGTGTATAATACGCAGTTAGACATATTTGTAAAACACAGCAAAGGGCTGTCTGTGATGCAACAGATACACTCAGGATTAGTTGTAGGGCTCAATACCAGTAGACATATCATTGTCCTTAAGTATTAAGCATTTAACATTTTTATTACCTACTCCTCTCCAGTAGCTGAGCCTGGACCATTCAAGTGAGACTTCTTTTTTTCTCTTTTCAGAATACCAAGGTAGTTTATCCTCCTGATGTCCCAAACAATTCTTGCAGGTGCTACTAGTGCTCTGGTCTTACAATAATCTTTCCTGGTCTTTCCCACTCTTCCCTAACAGCTCATTTTTGTGATTAAGCCCTGCTCTGGCTCTCCATTGCAGCAAGTAGAAGCCCTGGAGTAAATTAAATGAATAAATAAATAAAAGCAAAATAGTTAGTAAAGAAATTAGCTCTACAATTGATCCTAGAACCGTGCTTAAGTGCATACAATAGCTCTGTCTATTAAACTGTCACTGCTGCTGAGTAGTTAATGACATCTTTGTAACAAGCACTATGAAACAACTTGTGGGTTTTTGCATTTCAATATCATTTCTACTTAGTGTGTGCATTGCTTTCTTAAGGCATACCATGGTCCTAGAATATAAACTGTTGATATTATGCTGTGCATACATGATTAAACTGTCTTTGTTAGCCAGAAGTAACAATAAATAAAGAACAACATTTTTATATACTCTTTAGGCAAGCGGTATATTAATATTTCATGTAGTTTTTCATCTCTCACCTTCCGAATGTAGTTCACTTGCTTCTCTCAGCTGTGTATTCTTTGGGGCAAGGAGTTGTACCTCTTCTCTGTGTTATTGTTGACCTTGGGAGGATATTCCTAGCTTGGGATTGCTGTTGTGGTGGTGCACTTTTGAGACGACATCCTGGTTTCCTAAGGTTTCCTAAGGTCCTCAGTCGAGCTTCAAAACAGCCTGGGGTTTGCTTACACTGCAGGGAGGAGCATTAGGGAGATGCGGGGCAAAGCAGAACTCACCTCCCAGCCATTTGCTCTTTGACCATACTGAATGAGCCTTTTTTATACTAAGAATGCTAAGGATCTAAATAAAGAAAACTAATTAATACAGAGGTGAAACCTTGCTGTTAATGAGAGCATCTATTTACAGCTGAGAATCCTAGACTTGGCTGCAGGCTGGCTGATACATACAGAGATTTATTTCACCGGTAAAGTTTTCCCTCAGTGCATATGTTCAGCATCTAAATGAGTGATGTTAGATTTGAGGATCATTAGTAAATGCCAGAAAGAAAGAAACAAAAAGAGAAGCTAAATGGCCAAGCCAGTGATGCCTCAGCACCAAATGCAGTCTGATTCCATGAGGTCAGGCTAGTCTTCACTTTTCTTTTTGAAGAAATGATTTTCTTCCTCTGCCTCCCCATGGCACGATCCCTGCAGCTGTGTGTTTCCAGCTTCTCAGACAGTGCTGTGGCTGTGTCAGAACCAGGACAATTGCATAATCCATAAGATTGAATGGAGACTGTCTCACAGTGACAGCTGCCTGACAGTAATAAGGCCTCTTTCAGAAGCCAGGAGAATAATCCCACCCTTATTACCGATATGGAAAAGCAGGGCTCAGCCCTGCAAGTCTGGGTCACCAAGCTAGGAGGTAAAAAATCCAAGCATTTCCCAAAACTTAAAATTCCCTGTAAATAAAGATGCAGAAACTACAGTTCTAGTCATCCTTTCACACTGTTTCATTTATAAAATAACTTCAATACTAAATACAGATTGACCTGTGTGAACTGTATTAAAAATTTCTAAAGTGCAGCGGAAGACAGGAACCCGGCCAGCAAAACAGTGCTCTTTATGGGGGCTCTGCAGGGCACTTCAGTGACTTGGGTGTCCCACAACCCTATGACTTCCAAGATTCAGTTTCCTGGTATATTTGCAATGGAAGGCTACGTTAAAACTAGTGCTGTCTCTGCGTGTGGCTCAGTTTTAGGACAGTATGAGATTATAAAGGCACAGTTCGCTTCAGTGGATATATCAAGGATAGTGGCCTGACTTCAAAACCACTGAATACTTAGCTGCTCCCTCTGCAGCTTCTGCCAGTGGTTGTAGAGATAAAACTGGAGGTTGCTGATGGAGACTTAGAATTACTTTAAAATGGGTAGTTTATTAAACTACTAAGAATACAGTTGTAGCACCTGTTTTTAAAATCTGCACCCCAAAATTGCATGGACAAGCTATACTTAGAGATCAGGTACACTCAAGTGTCAGTGTTGAGACAGAACAAAAAGAAAAAAAAGCAATAGCAGAGAAAGGTGAAATGACTTGTCCAAGAACAAGACGTAGAGAGAGAGCTCAGATGGGAGCTTTTCTGCTAATCCACAGCTCAAGTTCTCTCTCTTGATTTTCTCACATACCTGTGTTCATAAGGCAGACTGTAATCATTAGCTAAATAAGCATGCAGGTGGTTAACTAAAAATCTGTTGCTTCTGGCCTTGCATTTTAGTATTTCAGTATTCGACCATCTTACTGTTGTAAGGTTAATTTTAAAAATTAAGTAAACCTACTATTTGAACAAGATCAAAAGATAGTTTCAGAACACTGTTTACTCAACTTTTTGTCTGACCTTGAATATTTCTTAAGATCCTTAGAAAGAACAGAGTCTTCCTTTTATACGTTCATAACAAAGCCAGATAAGATGTTCCTTTAATCTAGTACACATACAGAAACTTAATAGCAGACTGAAGACAAACTTGTTCTCCAGCTCTTCCTTGGTATTTATTATAAGAGGCTAAGTTAGTTATATTCAAAATTTGAAATTAAATCCTTATAACTGTGTGATCACCATAGCAAAGAATGCCATCTTCCATGCCGTTATTTGAAGAGTACTAGTATTAAAAAAGGAAATTTTAAAATTAAAAGTACCATAAAAAATATTGCCTTAGCGGAGCTCAGAAACACACATTGCTGCATACATTATGCACATCAACACCTGAGGGTTTCTTTGAAGAAGAAGATTCCCTAAACACAGCTGCAGCTGGTATCTCTCTTTTTGCCATCTTTTGGCTTGTCAGATTTACAAACACTAGTGACTAATCTGTTTGAAGGCCCCTTTGCAGTCCGGACTTCCCTGTCACACTGGATACCAGACATGACCCTGCTATTTTCCCTATACCGCTGTTACAAGAGCCCGTCTCATTCCCCTGTACTCAAACTCAGTTTCTGCCTCTCTTTCTTTCCTTCCCAACTCTGCAGCTCCCCAGAGCTCTGCTCCCTCCAGATCTGGCTTTGTGCAGTTTGCTTTGTACAAATCACAGCATTCCCAGGGCTGGTACTGGTGTGTAGTGCCATATGGGAATGTTGGCATTGGTCCTTGTTGCTAGCATGTGTCTGGCATCTACTGGCATGTCTAGATGGATGGGTGCAGCCAGACCCAGCTCCTCCATTCTCATCCTGACTTGCCATGCTGTAAATCACCTCTCGTGATGAAGTTGTCAGGGAAGTCACATGCCCGGATTGTGGCATTCCCAAATCACAGTATCCCTATTGTTTTCAGGAGGTCCACTCCCATTCATTACTGACAATGGAATTCAAGAAAGCATATTCAAATATCTTTTTTCTATTATTAAAATACATATTGAAACAATAAACTGCATTTATATATTCTTCCAAACCTGCTTGGACGCAATCCTGTGCCATGTGCTCTAGGTGACCCTGCATGTGCAGGGGGGTTGGACTAGATGATCTCAAGAGGTCCCTTCCAACCTTAACGATTCTATGATTCTATGATTTTTATATGTATTTATATATTTTATATATTTAAAATATATAACTGCAAATACATACAAAATAGATATATGCTTGACATGCATTGTATAGGCATAAGTGTGTGCGCGTGCAAGTTCACATGTACAAAGACTTAGCTTCCTGACTTAGCTCTGCACACTCAGTACTGGTCTCCAAATATGCCCTTATGGGAAGGCTTGCTAAGCTTATCCAAGTCACAACATACTTACTTGTGCACAGCATTACATTAATGAGACATCTCAACCAGAACGCTTCTGCATCAACAACTTGGAGCAGGAACAAAAGACACCAAATCTACCTGATAAACTTGGTCTCCCTTGTCTATATTGAGGTCAACCTCTTGTTTTGTGATCTCTTCTTGGTTTAATTTTGCCCAGAAAGCTTTTAGCACTGGCACTCTTTTGTAGATTGATTCTGTTATCTGAGAATTTATCATTAAAGATGGTCTATTTTCAGCATTTTCATTTTGGCATTAATGTAATGCCAGTTTTAGTTAGCTGAGATACCACCAGTCCGTGTTTTGCTCCTGCAGAGCTCCTCAGTGGTTAGTTATTAGTCGCAGTATATGCTTTGATTGACTGGAATATTCTGTCAGGGAAAAAAAATCCTAGAGTCTAATGCAAACAGCAGGGTAAGTGCTTATATTATCTGCCAGGAGTAAGGAATCACCTGCTAGCGTATCTAAAGTCTCAACACCCAATGCAGATGCCATTTGCACCCCCATATCTTCAATCACTATCTCTTCTGAAGACAGAATGTGGGTTTTTTGGCCTATGCATATGCACATCGAGGAATAAGCAATATCTTGCAAAATTAAGGTTTCCAGCATTACTGTGACCATCTCTTAAAACAGACTTGCCTACGCTCTCTCCCTAGGACTTGCTTTCCCATCCACCATGGTCTGGGGCTACATCTCCCTTCCTCCCCCCGCAGCTCTTCATAGCACTTGCTCTCACAGATGCTTCTTTCTTAGAGCCTCCGTGCATTGTAGATATCAACAAATATCCTTTTTCCTTCCCTCTTCAAACTGCTCTCATAGTTTCTATTCAGCATCATGGTCATTTTTAATGTGTATTTGCATTTCATATCTTTTCTGGACCTTTTTTCACCAGCTCCCACTAAGGAGATTAGCATTGCCCCCCATTTTACCCAGGCCCTGGACCAAAGCTCAGCGAGCATCAGTGAAGCCCAGAAGATCACCAGCAGCACAGGCTCAGCGTGTGATGTAGCTCTCAGATGGTCCCTTTCCCATCTGGAGTCAGAAGACATCATGACACATTGCTCTTGTGTCTGAAAACCTGCTGACTTCGGCAGAGCTAAGACTAGGAGGGCCAAGACTGCACTGCGATTCCAATTCTCCTCCACTTCAGAGTTTTCATGATGGAAGGAGACAGGAAGGGAAAAGGAGAAATGGAAACATCTTTAGGTTCAAGGTATACCAGTAAACTGTTACCTCCTTTTGTCTTGTTTTACAATAAATCTGTCTTTTGCAGCATGTACCTTCTGAATATTGATTGTGGTCAATATTCAAGAAATATTTGTCCTGAGGCTTGTTGAAATTCATTATGAGCCTGAGCCTGACAACTATTTTTGGGGAGATTCAATGAGTAAATGGAAGTGTTTTCATGATAAACACTAGGTACACTGGAGTTGGTAGGCCCATGGGTGCTTACAGAGTGCACAGAGAGAGGGAATAAGTCAAAAACAAGTCATCACCCCCTGGAGCTGTCAACAGGGATGCTTGGAGCACTGCGACTGCCCCCCAGGGTGTCTCAAGGTTTGCGCATCTCTAGGTGCACAGGCTCTTTTGTGGGCATCCAGGAAACTGTGCAATGATAAATCAGGAAATATGATACCTATGATGTTCTTGTGCCTTAGGGTAAAAGATAGTGGAGAAGGCTGTAGGCCTAAGAACCATATAGTTCAAATACCTATGACATCTGCTTTTCTATGTTTATTTGTCTCATCGCATTAGATGAAAATCTCTTTACAGTCTTGTCTCTTATACTATGCTTGCATAATGTTTATTGGTTTTTAGGCAGATGATCTGTTTTAGGGAGTATGCAAAAACAGAAACCAAAAAAATATTCTTTCCATAATCTTATTTTTTTTTGTCAGCATTTACTCTTCTGGAAATTCTGAAGGCTAGCACCCCAATTTCTAGATCAACAGACACTTTCAAAACAAAGAGATTACATTTTTCACCAGAAAGAGGTTTTGCAGATGCCACTATTTTAAATGATTTCATTTACCTTGACCCCATTTTAGGTGGGATGATATTATTCTATGCAGGTGGAAATTTCTAGGGAAAAACTGTTTCAAAGTGAATTTTGCATACTGTATTGTCAGGTCATCACACAGTGGAGAAATCAGCGCATTCGTCAGGAGCTGCATTTCAGAAATAGGAGATGAACAGTGGCATCTCCATTTTTGAACCTTCTCGTTTGAAATAGTAGATCCTTGTCCTTATACATCACACAAAAATTAGATCTAGAAGTGATAAGCTCTCAGGAAGGAAAAAGAATTTAGAATAAATATATCCACAAACAGGACAGTCAGACTCACTAAAAATAATCCTGTTTCCTCAGCTAAGGATGTTTGACCACAAAAGGCAAAGTTCAAAGAAATTGCATTTGATTATGTCTTAAACTGAAATAATCTGCTTTATCTAGAAGAAGCTGACCTGTTTACAGTTTACACATCGTTCTGAATACTCTTCCCATGCTCAACTGAATCTAATGAATGTGTCATTCGTTTGAACATCACAGCACAGATTTTGCTCATAGCTTCGCCACATACTTTCCGGATTAAATGGAGCAAATCACCATTTGCATTTCTCTTTATTACTAAGAGAGAGAGGATATGGGGCTGGATGGAAAAGGGAATAGAAGAAAAGACATGAAGGTATGAAGACTAGCATTGGGAACCAGTGTTTTTTTGAGGTAGGCATTAAGAGCACGTGTCCAAGTGGAAATTACAAAGCATAACAGAATTTTCTGGGCAAAAGCTTCTAGATGCAACATATATAGATGTAATCATGATTTATGAAGACCAACCAGAAGAACAGGACAGAT
The DNA here is from genome assembly GCA_034781795.1 of Crypturellus tataupa. NCBI lineage: Eukaryota > Metazoa > Chordata > Aves > Tinamiformes > Tinamidae > Crypturellus > Crypturellus tataupa. Next base: position 164,833 of record JAWLRI010000843.1, on the reverse strand, counting down.
AACTTGACACTTGCACAGTCCATGTCCTGCTGATTCTCTTAATGTCTTTATTCTCAGCAGATTTCTAAGATCAGCCTCTGGGTGCTGTGGTTGTGAGCTAACTGCCCAAACACAAACAGCACCAAATGCTCAGCAACATTTGTGTGGAGCCTTCAGATGTTCAAATCGAGGTCTGGTCCACCTCATTAAGCAAAATCTTATCCCAAAAGAATGAATTGGAATAAGTCAAGTGGCAGCGATAAAAGCAATTTTCCTGCACTTGGAACTGTCTGACTTTGCTTTTTATAGTTGTGTCTGAAAAGGTTTTATTCTCGATGATATTTTGTTTACTTCCTTCCTGCATAAATCATCCAGGCATTTCATTGTCTGTTTGGATGCATTTCTTCAGCAAGTTGTCAGACAAGTGTGGGTGCAAAATGATGGCTCAGGAGAGAGGCTATGCTTGGAAATGTCAAAGTCAGACACACAAAGTGACGGTATTACTTGGCATTTCATTTGTTAGAGTTTCTATTCATGGAGATCTTTAAACTCCAACTGTTAAGCAAGCATCTGTATAAGGGGCACTAGTGGTCCATCTTAAACAGCTTACTTTTTTATTCCCAAGTGATATATTTGTTATCACTGTGGTGATTCCAATGATTTGTGTGATGTCCAATTAGTTCAGAAACATGTCATGCGATTTCTAAACGGGGTTCAACTGTACAAAAGGCAGAGTAAAAAAATACAATTTGGGAAGGAGATAGGTTGTTCTATCTCTGCCTCCCTCCCTTTCTCTCCATTTGGGGAAACAGCTTGCCACTGATTTCTTTAATGACTACCATCCAACTGCTTGTTCAACGGGCTCCTCCGTACCTAAAATGTAGCTGTTGTTCTACCTTAGTCATCGAGGAAAAAGACAAGGGTGAAAATTTCAGAATTTCCATTCTTTTTTATACAGAGTTGCACCATTTGAATTAATTTCACCAAGTATTCAGTAGGGATTTAGAACTAGAGTGGGCAAAGGTGACTTTAACTCACATTTATTCTTCCTTGATCCTGGCCTGGCTTTAGGCCAGTCCTATCATCTTCAAGTAGCTATTTTTAGGCTCTCTACTAGTTTATATCTTAAAGCAGTTTTTATAATATGACAAACATTTTTAAGATCAATCAGTATGAAAGCTATGTACATTCTTGGCTAAGAAAGAGCATATAAGCTTAATAGCCCAATAAATGACTTTCAGAAAATAATTTTCTTGCCATCAGTAGATGGATATTTGAAGTAGAACTGGTAGAATTATAAGAATTGTTGATGGAATATGGATTTTTCTACTTTAAAACTGCTTATTCTACTGTGACTTGTGACAGAACCAGCGTGGTTAGACAGCAGACAAGAAAATATAATGTTCATCTTTTAATGAAAAACTACACAAGAATACGGAGAAGAATTTTTAATAAACTATCAATAAGCTGTTATTGATTCCATATAGGCATAAATGTGAAGGAAGACTACAGACAGCAGGCATATTTGCAAGCAGTTTTATCTTTAATGCTTTGTTTTTTCATCTCATCCCCACAGACAGTAATTAATTCAATGTTGTTTCAGGAAAGCAGATTTAATCAAAATTATTGTACTTTTTCTCTCTGTACTGCGAAAAGGTGTTATGAAAGTACTGTGGAGGCACAGCTGGGAGTCTTAAAATGAGGGTTTAAATAGACATTCATAAACATGGAAGTCGTAGCTGTGTTGAAACTCCTAGGCACATCATTCCTGATGCCTCTCAAAGCACAGACTGGGGTAAGCACCACTTGCCACCTTATAAACTAAATAAAAGGATATACTATTACCATTCTGCGCACATTGGTTTTGATTGACTTCCCAGTGGCTGGGATTTCATTCATTTTTGTCATAGAAAGCAAGCAAGGTGGAGGTGAAATCAAAATGCTTCCTAGTGTACATAACTTACTGTGTGATTCTGATCAGCATGCATTTTTGCCAGTGAACTGAACATATTAACGGCTTGTTGTTAGTGCACCTGGCACATCACTATCTCACGTTACAAAGACATGCTGGTTTTAATTTGCAGCACTTGCAGAAAGCTCTTCTGCCCACCTTCAGGCATCAGTATTAATGTGCCAGCCTTTTACTAGGAAGCTGTCACGGTCTTGGGAGGATGGATGCTTTTAGATGTTGACCCCTTGCAGGTTTTGGAGAAACCTTCTTTCACCTCAATACCTCAGTATGAATAAGAAAGAATTAGTGTTAAAATGTGGTTTCCTTGGCCAAGTTAAATGTGCTTGTGGCTCATATAACACAAGTACATTCCTAGTTAATACTTTTGGAAGAGCAAGTTTTTGAGACATGTTATTAACTTTAGATGTATGCATCCTTCCATAAGGACTACTGATAGGTGTAAAATTAGGCAAAAATTCCTGTGGAACTGGCACCAGAATCTGTTTGATGCTTTTCCAAAAGGCAGAGAGCAACAGATGTGTCCAGCACAGAAATTTGCCAGTGTCTCACTGCTATATTATGGCTAAATTCATGAAGACTGTGCATGAGAAACGTCCTCTGACTGAGCCAGGCTTTTCAATAACTTGCAAATTCACCAAAATGATGCAAATTTGGAGGAAATGAGATGATTCACTCATTTTGAAGAGGAGAGGTAATCAGGCTCAGAGATGCCCCAGGGTTCTGCTTTTGTCCTTGATCAGGCTGTTACGGTGCTCCTTAGCAACTTCGGAAATACATCTTACTTTCCCACATGTACTAATGGGGATTTTTCAGGACACTCTCCTTCTGTTAATTTTCCTTTTATAACACTGGTTGCTCCACATCAAATAAGCTCATTAATAAAAACACATGATAACTACCACTATTTTAGGTATCCTGCCAGTACTTGAGAATGCTGAGGCATAAGAGGAATGGATTGAACAATGTGACTAGGTTCTTCTTCCTAAATACTAATAATCTACCCCTCCCTCTGATAGATCGTGGGTCACTGGTCTCATTTTCTGTGGCTCCTTACACTAATGCTCGTATTTGGAAATGAGACATTCAGAATGAAATAGGCACCAAAAATTTAAATTCACCATGAAGAGACTGGCTGCACTTTCTCAATTCTTCAGATAAGTAATGGCAGCAAAAGGAAACTGTTTCACTTAATGATTTGTTTATTCTTTGATCGTTCATGTACATCTGGCCAGTATTGTGACAGCTTTCAATTCTATATTGCAGTTTCCATCTTATTCCTGATAGATTTATTCATCTTTGCCAGTGTATAAAGAATACATTTGCAAAGCTGCTCTTTTTTTTCCCCAAGTTTGTCAGGTGTCAGTCCAGCACTAACAGTCTGATTCAAAACCCGGTAGAGTAAATTGACATTAGACCTTAATTAATGCTGCTTAATAGAGAAACTGAAAACTCTAGTTGCTGCTCTCCACACTTTTTATCCCAGAAGAGGAAAAAGTCTGGGGCTTCATACCTTGGAGCCCAGAGAATGGATGAGAAGAGCAATCAGCCCTGAATTGTCACAGTCTCTTTAAGAAACAAAGAAAAAACAAAACCCCAATCTATCCATCAGAAATACAAGCTGTTATTACACACCAGCAATTGTATTTCTCCTGTAACACAGAATTCCAAATTTGAGAAGTTTATCAACAACTAAAGCCTTTAATCCAGCTTTATCTAACTTGTGCTGTCCTATAGGCACCAAAATGAAGAGGGAGAATTTGGATTCTCTTTCTTTATAGACTCTTGGAGTTTGATGCTAAATCACTAAGTTTGTCTTATCAGATGCTTGAATGTTTATAGTCACCATCCAGTACACAGATGGGCTCTGCATGGCAACCCCTTCATGGTGGTTGTCTTCCAGAAAGCAGAGGTCTGCCGCCACCTTCCTTAAATGAAAGTCTTTATGGTAAGTGAGGACTGTATGGACTGCAGCACACAAAACCACAGTTCTGACTTCATCCTTTTATACTATTAATTAGAGCATTTTTAAGATTAACTAAAATGGATCATAATTGTCTCTGCTTCTTACAGACTTCTGTCATGTTTGTTCCCACGACAAAAAAAAGTTTTGGGAAAAAAAAAGAGAAATGGTAGATGTAGTCTGTCTGTGATAGCTCTTGAATATAAATGTATTCAAAAATCTACAGACAGGATTATTCTCAAGAGCTGCTTCTGAAAACTGCCCTTCTCATTCTATAATGAATTCACATCCAGTAATCCTCAAATTCCTGTGAATTAACACACTATAAGGGACGCTGTTTCAAGATAAATCACAAGCCATCTGTCAAAGGACATGCAGATGCTTGAGTTCCCATCACACACCAAAGAGGAAGCATCAAGCAACAAATAGTAATTCAACAGCATCCAATCCTAGGATAGATTGCCCACAGCCTGTTCTGAAAGTCTGTGGTGTGGGCTTTGCAATGGCCCTAAGATCAGCTGTAAGTACTAGTACAGCAGTAGCCTGAAAAATAACAGACAAGCAAAGATAGATCTTTAATGACACATGCCCTTGGTCAGGCTTATGGGAACAAGAGAGCTCTGCTTTTTGAGTTCCTTATGTTCAGCAGCCAGTCTGTCCTTGCTTTCGCACCTTCTCTTCCTTGTCCACACTTCATCTGTGGCTCAACATAATCCCTACACATGAACATGTCCACAATGAAACTGGTCTGTGCTTCCTGAGAAGCTTCCTGAGAAGGACAGTCTTTATCTCCACAACGCAGTTCTACCTGTCTGCTACACAGAGCCTTGTGCCTGTCGTTTCAGTTTCTGGGCAAAACAGAGTACATGGAACCATATAATTCTGCAGTCCTAACCTCTCTGAATCTGCAATAGCTTTGGAAATATAAGCCATTCAGAGGGATGTGAAAGCTGGCTGAGCCTCAAACTGCAATATAGAGAGTTATACAAAAAACAACTAATTATAGGAAGATGGAAATAAATTCTTACTCTGAGCTATATTTCCAAGCTACATATTGCTATGCACAATGCAATCTTTGGAAAGGCAGGAATCTATGGCAAGAGACTTACCAATTTACCATATTTCTTTTCCGTTTTTATATTTCTATCATTTTTGTACTCTGTATCTGCACAACTAAGGCCCACTCTTTCCAGATGGCATCTTGCCTTTTCACTCTGGCTTCCATCTGGAAAAAAATGATTTGCATTTGCCTCCAAAACTACAGTCAGCTCTGCTCCGATTGTCAGTCAGTAACACAAAGTAGTGAGTTGTTCATACACTCTTAGATGAGGATCATTGCTACGATCCCCCGGCTTTCACAGGATTAGCCTTCAAGCTGTAAGCTCTGCTATTGCTCAACACAGCCACTCAAAACAAACCACCAACCCAGCTTTGTCAATCTTCATGGACTCACACTAGGCGGAATGAATGCAAGAACAAGATATAAACTGCATCTGTGACACTAAGGACTGGACTAATGTTTTTCATTCTAGACTCTTGAGGCTAAACCCTGGTAGAGTTGGGTGGAAGCATCAGGGAATATCACAAGGTCCTTCTACACCAAACCATTCTTCCCACCTAGCTTTAAAAGGAGACAGTTTAGACAAAACTAGTCATCTAGTCAGAGGACAGAGAGAGAGATAACTCATCTCCTCATCCGGGGAAGGGATGAATCATTGGCAATTGGGCTAAATTTGATGTCAAACCTGTCTAAGATCAAGTTAGATGAATCCCAACCTAAGACAGATCTTAATCATGACTCAAAGTAGACCAAAGAAATTTAAAATGGATTTCCTTGACCTTAAAGTCATTCTCTGACAGTGCTGGAGATGTCAGATGCCATCAAGACATGTCCATATGTATCAATTATTTTAGTGGAAGCACTACAATAGTTTTAAGTGTGATTTTTCTAACGTCTGTTGGTAAGTTAATGAGAAGATACCTTCCATGGGACACATTAAAATGGTTGTGTTAACCTGTCCTTGCAAAACCACAGGGAAAAGTGTCTCCTTTTTCTTGTTTTCAGTCATCCCTCAAGCACCCCTCCCACTCTTCTGGCATGGATGATTGCACATCTAGAGGAAATTTTCTTGCTGACATGTGTGGGCCTACTGTCTGCTAAACACACTGGTTGTGTTCAGTGTAAGGATAAACTTTGACTAATTAAGGCTTATAAACTATCAGCCACAGATGGTACTAGTTTTAATGTATCCTTGCATGAGTTTGCATATGGCTGGAAGAACTGGAGCCAAATACCACCAACAAACTTTCATTAAAAATTTTCCAAGAGCTAAAGCAGTTTTTTTGAAATGATTGTTTTTCTCCTATTTGTTTCAAGTCCCCATGAATTTTAAAGCACACATACCCTATAATCTTTCACTTTTTACATTTCCTTTCCTACATGTTTATGATCCTCATTACAAAAATATATTTTCTGAAATATATACTAAAATATATACTGTCTGAAAAAAATAAATTGAGCTAGGCTATTCCAATTTAATTTTAACCTATTTTGTGTGTTCTGTTATGCATAGGTGCTCATCTGCTATTTATGCTCTGAACATTCTTCATTTGTTCTTTACTTTTGTAGTTATAAATGTAAAAATGTCATTTAATTTGGTCTTCTTCTCAAAGTTCATCTCAACGGGAGTGCTACTCTTCAATTCCCTCCTAGCGTCTCACCTCAGTTTTGGGTTGGCTTATAGCTATTAAATTAATCCAGTGAAGGTGATCTGGATTGGAGAGTCACCATGACACAAACAGTGGATGAAACACGTCGCGCTGCAGAAGCGCTTAATCTTTCTGCACAGCCTTTTCCCCAAGTGCAAGATTGGAAGCTCATATCTTCCACAGGCAGGACGGAGAGGATCAATTTCAGCAGTCCCCAAAGCACACTATGATCTTTGATTGAACCAGAAGACCTATATTAGCACAAACATACTTCAGCATTTATATTCCTGTCTACTATAGAGAGGAACAAGAGTGTATGAAAATGGGATTAAGAAAAGATTCCTGTAACAGCCTCAACAAAGGAAACCTTTTGGGTCAGAACTAACTCTTTCTCATTCCTTTTGCAGTGGCATTATTATCACTATCCCACAGGATATGTCATTTGATTGCATACTGAATGATAAAGAAATACCCTTTGTACTTTCCACAAAAGCTTATCCCATTTATATAGATAAGGGAAGCCTTTTTGCTGATATACTCAGTACAGTTGCATTTGTGAAGCTATTTTTGGTATCAACATCTTACCTGATTATACAATCTAGTCCTTCTGCAAACCAAGATATAAGTTGCCTTTAGCATGTAGGATAAATGTTTGTACCAGCTAAGCCTCAGGAACAAATAAGTGCGAAAGTGGGACAAATTCTGCTGGGCTGCAAATGCAGACGCATTTACAGTGTCTGCATTTGCAGCCCGTCAGTAAAAAAAAAGCATCAGTAAAAACACTGATTCTTACAACAGAATGCCAGGAGAGGAATTCTGCAAATTCCCCTTAACAAAATCTGTAAAGGGGAATTATAAGATATGCATCTGTCTGTCATCCTATATTTATAACTGTCCACTATTCAACACAGCAATGACCCAGGGATTTCTGTTGTGTATTGGATTCCTACCTTTGGTAGGGATAGAGACTTATCTCCTCCAGGCAGCTGGAGAGGAATAAAAAGCCTTTTTTTATTTCTGTGCAAGTCTGTATAGAAAACAGCTACATTTGAAATGACAGCATGATTGCATTTTAATGTGACAAATTCAGGATTAACCAGCACTGTACAGGTGTCAGCCACAAAGTGCAGCACAGTTGTCACAGTCACTAAGCATTAATATGAATACAAAATTTGTTCTACTGCAGCAAGTGTCTATTCCATTAAAAGAGTGAGTCTTGAGCAAACTTTACCCAATGTAATTAACACAATAATTATTCAGTTGCTGCATTCTATGCACTTGTGGGCAGAGGTGAATTAATGAACATATTAATAGGACTCTATTCCCACATTAACACCAGCAAGGATAGACCACACTACATCTTTGGTGACAAGGAAACGTCTATGTGACTGTGCAGATGATCTCTTCCTCCACCCAGTGCCACCCTAAATTCTCATAATGCTACACAAGGGCCTTGGTCTAGTCCACAGCCCAATCCCCCTTGTTCTGGAGGACCCAAATACTCATTCCGCCAGCTTTTAGATGGCTGTCAGCACTGCTTGGCAGCAAGCAAAAGAGAAAACATATCCAAGCAACTCGACTTCTTTCATTCATCACCGTAGCAAAATGCAGGAGGAACGTACTCACCCACTTTGCACAACAAATGTGGCACGGAAGTGTTGCAAGAGTCCCTTGTGCAGAATGAAGAACCCAAAGGATAGTTACCGGGGCTAGCTATATAGCACGAGTATTGCATTTAGAAAGTACTGCAGAAAAAAAGTCCATAAAATATGAGATTCAGAATGACACTTCTTTTCAATGTTTCAATGGACTGTAAACATGTCTGTTTCTGACCTCAGAGAATTTTAAATCAGATTCTATATTTCTTTTTTCATTTGAAACAAATGAAATCTACCATCTCTCCTGATAACTGAACAAAGTCAGCTTGTCTTCTTCAAAAACTTTCAGAGCACCAGTAATAGAGTAATGGCAGTGGCTGGAAATAAGCCCACTCCACCCACTCCTTCTAAATAATGAAGTAATATTTTCAGTATAGCATTTTAAAGCTGAATATGCCAACGGAATTCATTTCTTAGCATGTCATTAGCTTTACTAAAATTGCCAGCTCTCTCTTACACTCCCTTGCTTTTTTTTTACAACTGTAACGCTGATCACTTCATTTTATCATTCCATCATAGAGTCCTCCAGACCCTGTGAGATGCTGAATGCCTGTGAATTCCTAAATACTCTTAGTAATCTTGTACAAGTTTGGTGGTTCCAAAATGATGAATGAGTTTATAAACGTTATCTTGTATTATCACAAGACAGAACTTGCATAAATTTCTGTAACTATATTTCTTCTTCCTTTTCTTTTATATGTATATTTGTAAATATTTAAATTCATACTCAAAGTGAAACAAAGGGCAATTATTCTATTTGTCAAATAAACAGTGATTCTAGAGGTGTATCTTAGACAGAAAAGTCTGGCCATTTGTAAGAGATTTTATACTGATTCCTGCTCTAGTCCTACTTTATCATTCAGGCAGAGAAGCCTTCCTGGATTTTCCTTTCCATGTTTTAAATTCTCACAACATGAATTAAATCTACTGTGCTTTCGCCAGTTCATTGAATCTGTGCATATTTATACATATACCAAGAAATGAAATGAGTTCAACCCATGAATTTTCCCTAATCTCTCAAATCTCTAATTAAAGGATTCCCTTCCAGTCTTCTTGTACAAGGCCAATAAACCATTTTATGTTCAAAATCGATGTTAGCAAACCTTTCCTTCTCATTAAAATAGCAATGCTATTGGCTCAATCCAGCAACGAACAAGCTTAGGGAACTGGAAAAGACCTACTCCAAGGAAGCAAAGGAAGACACATAAGTAGCAGCAAGGAGAACATTGAAGCTATTCAGTCGTTAAATAGTTGTTAGCAGCAATAAAGCGAAAGGTGCACGGAGGGTAAGGACAGTGTTACATCTCACACTGCTTGGCTCACCAGCCGCTCAGATTCACACAGTCCCTGGGAGGCTCTGCTGCACCTTTGCAACATGACATGCAACATGATAAACTAGTCACCCAGTTCAAGGCCCAGGTTCACAGTGATGTGACCCAGTTCAGGAGCTGGGTTTGCAGTGATGCACATTCTCCACTGCAGCAGCAGAACATGGAGAAGAGCGGAGATGCTTGGGGAGACGATTAATATCCTCCAACTCAGCCCTCTGTTTTAATAGTCTGCCCTGATCAGAGATTATCAACCATGGAAATTACGTGGAGCTCATCAGGCTGTGGGGTCAGGTTTGCTTCATGCCGCTACAGCCACAAAAGGCCACTAGGGCTCTGAAAGAACAAGGAAAAAAAAAAAAAAGGAATAAGAACAAGCGGAATGTTTCTACCCTGGAATGCTTTCACCCTGAATAAGATTGTTTTAGCACAATACTTCAGTATCCTCACATCTTTGGCAATCAATGCAAAGACCAATTCAAGAGCACAGTGTTATCACCTTTGGAAAGCATTTGCTCTTTTCCAATATAAGCTCAATATGAACTTCAATACTTATAGAATGAGAATGGCCCATAAGGTTGGTTACTGGGGTGTGACAAATTTATTATTTCATGCAAGACTGCTTTAAATCCAATGCAGATGTAAATTAAGGAAAGTATTATAGCATTTCTAACTTCAAAATCCAGCTAGCTTCCTTAAGTACAAGCCTTTTAATACACTCTGAAACTACCCAAATTGAAAAGTTTGAAATTGAAATGACTTTACAGAGGATTTAGGGGAAAAAAAAAAGCCACCAATAAGCTAGCTTTCTGCTGAAGCAAACCTATTTCTGAGTTAGCTTCCTTTTTTTAAAAAAAAATAGATAGTTTTCATTTTGAAAATACAGCCATCTTTGTAAGTAAAAAATGCACAAAGGTAAAGAAAGCTAGATTGCCAGCTCATAGTAAGACTATTTAAATAACATTGAGAGTCTAAAATGTCTGTATTTCTTTGATTGTTACTATTACCATCCAGCAAAAAAAGATTTACTGGTGATGACCCTTGAGTTCAATCTAGTACACTGTAATCCGCTCCTTCCTAGATGCTTTAGCCCTGACCTATACCACAACCCAACAAAGATTAACACAGAAGATTCACCAAGATCAAGTCATTATTAAAAAACACCTCTCTAACCACAAGTCATGGAAGAAGCAGAAACCTTAAAATCAATTATTTTGATCTCAGAATTGCCATGTTTCATTTACAGTGTTAATGAAGATGCACAACCAGAGAAGTCACTAGCAGGGAAGACCAAGCAGCTCTACAGGTTTCCTGCGGTCTCAGATTCAAACTCAGGCACTCCATACCCAACTTCTGTGCAGAAGGAGATGTAACTCTGAAGAGCCAAGCTTATCAGTTCCCATCTCTTTCAGGCATCTCAATAAAACCACCAGGGTCTAGAACACCAAAGAACCGAGATACCAAGATTGCTGCCAGTAAAGTTACTTCATGTCCAGCATCCTTCTGAGGGTGATCTCTTTACGAGTCCTCCAAAACCCCTTGGGGATCAACAGTTATAACTTCCAGGCAGCTGAAGTTCGGAAAACTGCTTATGTTGTCATCCTGGTGAAAGAACCAGACACCTGAGTTTGTGTAATTCTTCATTTCCACCTTCTAGAGAATTGCAGATGGCATGAGCAGCACTGTTTACGCCCACTCATTTCTGATGAGAAAGCAGGACTGAAATACCACCAGTGCAACTTCCTTTGTGGCATTTGTCTCTTCATCTCTTTATTTGTCTCAAGATTCTTGTATGAAACTTGTTCAAAACACCCTTATAGACAAGTCTTTAAATCACAGAACAAATCCTTTGTTTTTACTGGATGTAACACTAATTTTGAAATCTCCCACTAAAGCTATATTTTTCTGAAGAAACATATATCATTTCAAAGCATCTGGGAACAAGCACAGCTTCTCTGAGAAACAACAAAAAAAAATCTATACTATACCAAAATCGTTCCATCTGCTCCATGAAAACAACCTAGATTTCTTGGGTACCTCAGCATGTGCTGAGAACTGTTTGGAGATGGTTTTAAAGCAGTTTAAATAGAAGCTGATTAAAAGGTTATTTTCATATAAATTTTCCAGAGTGAACAAGAACTTTCCATGAAAATGCCCATTTAATAAAAGCAGGAAAAAAGTAAACCTTTTCAATTGAAAAAAATTTTTACCAAATCCTAGTGAGCAATTCATAAATGTTCATTTCTCAATCATGAGAATCAGATGTGTGTGCAGTTTCTAGGGTGGAATGAGCTTTTTCTGGAGATCGTGTGGTATTCATAATTACTGATAAACTGACTGATTAATTAAGAGCTAGAGAGACATACTAATTCATCTAGTGCCTGATCCAGTTCTCATTTAGAACTCCCATTAGTAACATTAATGTGGATTGCAATAGGTTCCTCAAACATTTCAGTCTCTCCTCCCATTATGCTTTAGGGAGAGCTGATTGAATCCTGCAAAGAGTGCATCTTGGCAAATATTAATTTGCACTTTGAAATGAATTTATTGTGACTGCTCTAGTTTGCTAGCTGGAATACCCATCAGAAGAAAGAATTTTAAGCAAAGATTGGGTGTCATTCAACAAAAGTAAAATTAGGAGGGTATGATATTCCCCTAGAAAGCTTTTCTTCATTTTTATAAATCTCTTGAAATAAGAAAAATATATTATATGACTTTGGTGAAAAAGATCTGACTTTTGCCACCAGGCATCATATTCCAGGTAAGGCTTGTGAGCTATTTATAGTAGTTACAAACTGAGCGCTATTCACAGAAATCATGAGATTAACACTGACAAACAGCAAAAGCCCCTAGATTAGAGAAGGTCTTCTGGCTAGCAGCTTGCAGACAGAAAAAGGCAACATTCCTTGGGTCACTTCATGTTTCTAAGTGTCCTTAGAGAAGAGACCCGTGCGCAGCAGGGTGTAGAAGGCAGTTGCACCCCAGGTATCGTGCAAGGTGCAGCATTCTCTCTGACCCAGTTCAACAGGCCCGTTTCCACCCTGCAGCATCTCCAAAGGAGACCCACCAAAATGCCCAAACCCTCTCTCTTTGTGAACCTGGGCTTGCTGAGTAAGTGGGAGGAGATTTCTGTGAGAAATCTTCTACATGCAACGCTCAGAGAACAGAAAGAAAAAATCCAGAACACCACGGCATGTCACCTGCCAGATAAAACACTCGTGAGACTTTCCCTGCCAGAGAGTAATGCAGATGCCAGTTTGCACATTCCTCTTGTTTAACCTCCTTTTCTCTGATTTATACTACAACAGCATGCAAGGACTAATCTACTCCACCTCTTTGTTTCAGTCTTCTAAAGATGTGCAAATATTTTCCCCTCTCCTGCATTATTCAACATCAACACTGTAGGAGCAAGATCATCATCTTACTTAAAGCAACACTTATCCCTACAAATCAGTGGAACCATTTTAATATTTCTCCAAGTCAGGCTAAAAACGATGTCCAGGGCTACTACATTCATAACTCAATTTCCCAATAGACCTGGAATTTTTACTGCCAGTTTTGGACAGCCAGGAAAACAGTCTCCTGAGAAGGGCCTCTCCAAGTCCATCCAGTGTGCTGCTCCGCTTGCAGGCACACGCTGTGTTACTGCATGACGCTGCCTTGCTCTGCAGAGGCTTTTAGCTCTCCAGTGCAATTATTTCTTTTTTTAATGAGAAACATTTGATCTAAGTGCTCAGCTTTGCTGAGGTCTCCTGCATCTTCCATAAAACATCCATGCAGGAACAGCTGGTGCTGCCTTCCTGCAGGTGTGACAAGGTCCCATGGGGACCCCAGGGCAAGAGCACTGCACAGGGTCCCTAGCTCTGAACTGCCGGGGGGACTGACAAGGAGGTGTGCTGGTTAATTCTCATTTTCCTGTCCTTTAGTGCCCAATTCTCTCATAATAAGGTGAAGTATATGGCTCAAGAGAATACACTGACAGTTCGTCCAACACAAATCTCAGCTTGGGTGGCGTAACCTGGGGGACTGAGGACCGGTGTCAGTAATTAGCTGATCAGGTGGCGAACAGGGGGAAAAGACAGAGCTGCCTGTTGCAAAGATGACAGTCACTCTAGGGAACAGGGAGTAAAACTGCTCAGACAACAAACACAGCTCAACTTACTGACATATGAATCACAGGCAAAGCTTAAAAAATAAGAGTATAAAACCCAATTTATGGGATTAAAAGACTCAGAACGCTGCACATTTAAATGCTTTTTCAACAGAGAAGCTACCAAATAAATCTTCTATTTTCTGCTTCTCAAATTTTGGACACCTCCAGACTCAGGAGAGCAAAGATGGAATTTACATGAAAATTAAAAGCATTTTACTTGTTCAATCCATGTCACTTGTAAAATGTTGCTTTCGTGAGGGTGGAGGATGTTAGATTGACAGCTCTGGAGACTGACATCTCTATTTATATCCGCAGAGCAGAGAAAACAAGGGCAGGAGCAGGGCAAGCACATGCCCAGGTGTCCTCTTCTTTTCTTCCTTTCTCTGCCTTCTCACTGCCAGGAGCACCCATGGGAGCAGCAGGCATTTGCTTTTATGTGAAGATAGACACAGAAGAGCTGATGATTCCTTCAAGCTGAGAGTCCAAACTGAGCCCCAACCCGGGCGGATTCCATCATCCAGCGTGTTGGGGACCATAAGCCACAAAGGCCATTGACCAACATCCACAAACATGAAGAGGCTGAAAAATGTAACAGAAAAGCTCAGGATTATTTCTACCCACCAGAACAGGCAGTCAGTGATGGACTGTTCCCTGGATAGAGTTAGGAAGATGTAGGAATTTGGATATTGAAATTAAATGTACACGACTTAAGAACAGGGATGTAACGGGAGATAATTGATGAAGACATTAGCACAGAGCAGGCGCGATGTTTAGCACAGAGCAACCAGAATGTCATAAATTCCTCTGAAGCCAAGGATCGAGGTGAAATGTTAGTGTACAACTGTAATAGCTTCTCAAGACTGAAGCAGCACAGCCTGCAGAGATCAGTGAATCCATTTCTACAGACACACATTTTGGAAGAAAAATTTACATGCTTACAGGCAGTTACTGTGAAGGTTGATTCAATTGTTAGATCTGTTTGAATATCTTAACATCTCATTTTGGAAAGGCTGTTGTTCTATTTTTAAACTTTTACATTTCAAGAGCAGATAAAGACATATCAAATTAAGGCAAGGCTGTCCTCCATATTCTGTTTGCAGATTGAAGCAAGGTATTAAATTGAAAACACCTGTGGCAGGGAGCGAACAGAGAGTGATTGAAGACCAGGCAGTGGTCATTAGATCAGGCACGGTTCGTACAAGAGGTCAGAAGGATCTTGAAAAGGAGCTACTAGTAAAAATGTTGAAATCGACAGATGCATCAGAGATCTGGAGCCTTATTCTGAAAGCCAAGGCTATGGTTATAGGAATTCCAAACAAGTGTTACTTATAAGGAAATTCATTGAAATTATGAGCAGAGATTAAATAATAAACTATGTGAATGTGGCGATGAATTATGAAATAGAGTAGCTACTTGCAGGAGAGCTCTGCTTGTTCAAACCAGTAAGATTACTTTGTTGATGAATAAAAGGCAAAAATAAGTGATACTTTTTATCTAGAGTTTCTTTGAACCTGTCAAAAGACGCTGTTAATAAAATCAAGTACAGATGCAAGGTGAGTGCATGTCATCCTCGAAAACTGCTGAAGAACCTGTTCAAAAGCCACTGAAGTAACTGAATCTATTTAGCAAACTTGGAATCAGACTCTAAGCAAGGCAAAAAAAAAAATCAGGAATTTGTGTCTCTTGTGTAATATTGAAGCACCTTGAAAATCTACAGTTTGAATTTTAAATGTGCAGAGGAATAATGAAAGGACACTGATTTAGCAAATCTCCAAATGCAGCTAGACAGGAGCCATGAAATCATGCAAAACCCGCATATATCTTTGTCCAGAGCTGTCGGCATTCCCTCCCTGCACCGTTTGCTGTGGGCTGCGTCATCTTCTTGCCGCAAGCAGGGTCACTGCACCCTCCTTGAAATATGAGTCCTTGCCTGGACTTTATCCTGATCCCAGACCAGTGGCAGAGCTCTCATTGCTTCTTTGGGATTTACTTTTGATTCTTTTCAGAGCAACTTGGTAATTTAAGACAGGAAAAAAAAAATAAAAAAAGCAGATTGTGTAATGTGGACTTCTTTCAATTCAAGCGTTCCAGCAGCGATTGCACATGACAGTGAAGGGACACAAGGAGCAGAGGGAGGGGGACATTTTGAGCCAGCTTGGCAGCGATCAGAGACCACATGAGCATGAGGGAGCTCCCTCCTAGACAAGTAGCTTAGGTTCTGCGTAGCCACCAGCCTCGCCTCCGAAACAGATGGCTTCCTACTAAGCAGCGAGGATAAATAAAAGGTGATCTGCCCAGGCGCACTTCCGCTCCAAAGATCTGAAAGGAGGATTTTTAAAGTAGTGCTGAAGGCAGCAGTGACTCTCAACACTTGGTGAGTAAGAAGGGTAAAGTTAGCGTGAATCTGGAGCCAAAGAGGGGAACAGGAAACAGAAAGAGTATGAGTCAGAGTAGCAATTGTGGGGGTGTATCAATATTTATAGCACGAATCCCCAGGCTTCAACTGACTCTATCTGGTGGCACTAAATAGAATTTTTTAACACTAATCAGGAAATCTGTTTGACAACAATGGGGATCTGTTGATTCGAACCCTTTGCGCTTGATAACTACTCCAAGCTCTGAAGATTATTTCCTTAAAACTCCGTGCTATTGCCTGCATGCTCCCAAATAACAGCCTAACAGCCTCCTACAGGACAAATCACTCTGCTTTTTTCAGCCGACAGTGACTACTTGTCTGGATTTTACCTAGTCTGCTCTCCTGCAATTAAGACACAAGAAGTGAAGAATGAAATTATCTAGATTAATATGTGGTTTGTTTTCCAGATCCCAGAAGTTCTTTACATCTCACAGCTGAAGCAACCTGAGTTTGACTGAATCTGTTTCTAAGCAATAGAAGCTGTCAAAGTTTAAATGTTGAATTATTATCCTGTATTTTCTGAAAATATGATGCTAGGGAATGGCTCAAAATGGAAGCTGATATGTTCTAATCCAACTCCCAAGGGCTCTCACAGTCAAATTTCACCACGATACATATGACATAGGAGCAAGGTCATTTTTCAAAGAGCCAAGTTCTCTTCTTGTTAAACTATCCTTCCAAAACAGTGTTTATAAAGAGACTTTAGAGGGCATGAGAGCGGCTTTGAATTATGAAATATATAAATGTATCAGCTAACATGTTAAATGCTTTTACTACAGCACTTAGCTTACGCAGAGGCATGTTTAAGAGTGGAGAAAACAGCACTTAATGGAACAGACAGTTTCTCACGTCCAACCATTATCTTGTCCTAGCCAATAGTCTCACAAATGAATGTCTTTTGCTTACAACAGCTAATGACATACTATGCTACGGTTGGGTTCAGAGTTGTGCTTTGTTTCCTAAATAGTTATAATTCTGTTTACTACTCACAGGCATTTAATGACCCTTGGCTTAACTTTCAAAGCACATTATCATCACTCGTTCACTTAATCGCTTGTTTCAGACTGGATTTTCAGCAGGAAATTGTCCCCGGGCAGTATAATATGTTGGGATAGCCGTTGACGGAAGCCAGTTGGGGAATTATTGATTGCTGATATTTTCATACTGTGCATATTTTTCAGATTGGTAGGGCTGTGGCATTCTGAGCTCTCTCCATTGGTCTGAAATATTTGTAGCAATAATAATGGAAAAAGCAAAAAAGCATAAACAACACTTTTTGTCCTAATGCTGCTTTGATCTATGTACATAGTGGATGTTAAAATGTAGTTCCTAATTGCAGAAAAGCTTTTGGAAAATAAAATCATATCATGCTTTGTTTTCCTTTTAATGCCATCTACAAGTTCAGAAGGATAGGTAAGGATATTTAATGTCATAAACAGAAAATATACCACATTTGATACACAACTCTTTGTTCTTGCACAATTTTGTGAAGTTATAGAATCAGTGTTAGCGTTCAATGTTAGACTGCAGACCTGCCTTCCTCAGTGTAGAACATATGTTTGAAAAGATTCATGGAAAGTTTGGTGCTTTTTAAGTGAGATAGGCCTGCATATTATAGACATATGGAACAGCTGCAAGAAGATGATTTTTCTACTTTTCTAGCCGAAACTGCCCTGAAAGAGGCTGAGAATCTGGCCTTATGTGAATACACACATCTCAGATTTATGTAGATACATCAGACCAAAAGAACAGGAAAACTGTCCTGTTAATCAATTATGAATGAGTGTGCACTAATGGTAGCTCCCAAAGTATCGCTAGGGGATTGGGAGGAAGTAACCCAATTCAAATGAAACTTTCCTACCAGCTAAATTTGCCTTTGGTTTGATAACAGAAAGGGATACAAAATTTCTTTTCTTAGAGGCATTTTATCCTTCAGAGTTAGGGCAAATACTCAAGTGAAGTGACAGCCTGTTTTTATTGTTCGTTTTATTTCTTTTTTTTCCTCCTTTCTGCCTCTTTCACTGGCAATGCATGAGGGCTCCAAATCCCTTGGAAGGGCAAGAGAGGAGGTTAGACACAGGTTCAGCAGTTGCTCTCTTACAGCCCATACAACAACGTGTTTTATATTTGTAGCTGACAGCAAAATATGGGCAATTGAGAAAATCACAAAATGCCCTATAAACAGGAGCTGTTTATGGACCTAAATCAAAGAACGTTTGAGTATTAATGGGAAGTTTAGAAGGTGAATGTCCTCAGATGTGGCTTGTGGGATGTGGCAATTGCATTGCTCCTTATGCTTTAATGAAAGCATGGTGAGACTCCCGCCAAAATGCAGACACAATTAAGAATTTTATTTTTTAAGAAACTGAGTGTTTAGTGTGCAACACTGGGCTGAAACCAACAGGTCAGCTTGAGCAGCCGAGAGCGATGCTGCCTGTCAGAACGACACGGCATCGCTTCAGTAACCACTGCTGCCTCCGTATAGGATGCTGCCTGCTCACTGAGATAGCGTTGCTCGATAGACCCTTCATAAAAAAAGAAAAAACGAGTTTTTCTGTGCAGGCTTTCTCATGCGTTCCTATAATAATAGTACACATAATAAGTGTGTTCTGTTGCTTCATTTTCTTTGCTTTTACTTTTTGTATGGTAGATTTACTAAGATCTGAATTTAAATATTTATACAGTAGGCTTTTTGATTAGCATATTTTGAAGCTAATCATAACAGGGCTTAGCTAACTTAGTAGATGTGTCAGTAAAATGAATAATGAATTCAGTGACAGGGATGAAGAGGAAAGGTTAGAAAAGAAATAATGCAGAATTGTGAAAGACATAATGCCTGCTACACTGGAATAGGCTTGAAGAAAAGTAAATAGGTGGTTGTCTCCTTCCTAACTCAAGGAACATTTATTTAGAGAACAACATTTTTGAATAATAAATACCTTAATTTAAAAAAAAAGTTTCCCATAAATTAAATTTGAAAGCTTCCCTTGATTTAATGCAAAAGTACTTTGGAGCTTTAAATATATGATGCATAAATGATCACTGAAAGCATTTAAATCCCGGTTTAAAATATAGAAAGTGGATAGAGTTGTTAAGAATTCAATACTAGCCTTCTGGAAGCCTAAAATAAAAGATTAATAGAAATATTCTTTTGCTACTTATTTTTCCATTGAAAAGACCCTTAAAAAAAATTGTATTTAGGACTTAACCCAAATATATCTTTCAAGTCAAAAATCATCTCTGAAGTAAATAATTTCTAGAATTAAATAATTCATTGTTAACACCTCAAAAGAGGCCTTAAATGATCTATTTTTTTTAATCCAAAAATACTTTTTCTGTTGTTTTTCTTCCATCTAAAGCACATTTCCATGTAATTAATGAACAAACGAATATAGTCAGGCCAATGAGCTGGCTGACTAACAAGCACAATGCAAAAAACCAATTCAAGTTATTTTTGAGATGTCAGAATCAAAAGGAAACTGTAGGACTGACTCCACCAATTTCAGGCCTCTACAAACACAGATTTTCCATGGGTGTGATTAGGTAGTCTTTTTAGATCACGACATCCCCCAAATGATTGTAGTTGTGACCCCCATGGTTGGATTTCATTAGGTCCATTGCTCCCTACAGTAATTCCCTCACCTCACTCAATCATTATGAGTCAAGCAGTTTAAACTCATCCTGGATTCTGGATGTCCCGGAACCCCTGAACTTCCTCTTGGTACTTCAGCTGGGCTTGAAGTCTATCAAGAAATCCTGGCTGCTAAAAATCCTTAAATTCTTCGCAGACAGAATCTGCAGGCAGACAAAACGACAGAGTTGCCTCACTGTTCTTTCTTGAAGTTCGTCACAGCAAAGCAAGAGTTGATTGTTCCAGTAAGGATGGAATCAGATCCTCCTCATATTTTTAAATTCACACCAAAAATTCTTTTCTAAACACTTCTGTTACAATATTCTGTAACTGTATAACACCGTTTTCATCCACTTATGAGACCAACCATATGCTGTGATGACCTTCTTGTGAAGCTGGTGGGATCTGAGGCCCTAATTCCCCCAAGGCTCCTAAGACAACTGCACTCAAAGTCATCTCATAAAGACATTAATATCTTTTTAAAGCAGCTTGTCTAGTTTGAACTTGAGATCTGTCTTCTTTCCTTTCCTCATGTTTTTTTTATAAATACACAGCGATTTTTATGAACCTCAACAAACCAAAAATCAATTTCAAAGAACGCGCTTACATGTATTTACATATTTAAAAAAACCTAGGAGTTTCCTTAAAAGAAAAATTATCTGAATTTCTGCAAGTCTGTAGCTAGCAAAAATAAATGTTTTAGAGCAAATAGAACTTGCACTGAGGAACAAAGAAGAAAAAAGGATGAGGAGACTGTGAAACACAAGAGACCTAGGATATATTTCAAGCTAAAAGGGAAAATCTCACTCTAGGTTTTCAACCTACCTTTTACATGTTCATGCAAAAAAAACAACTAAAACAGTGTATAGGTCACAATTAGACAAATATGAGCTCTACTGCAAAGCTTTCAGGGGTCCTCAAGTAGGTTGGGCTGAAAAATCTCTTGTTTAGCTCATCCAGAAGTGTGATAGAAAGCACTATGTGAAGCTCTATTGACATTATTAAAGAGAAAGTCCCATAGAGGGTAAAGTTCAAGTTTTAAATCTGCATCTCCATCAGTTCTCTTAATTTTGCCTCATGCTAGCTAAAGAGTGGAACACGCCACTTGAGTAATACTCACTGGGTAATCAATCACCATGGGAGAAGATTTAAAACAATCTGGCCTCCCACAGTAGGTCCAAAGCTACGAGCACTGTTTATGGCACATGTTTTATACATCTGTTATTCCATGGTGGGAAGCCATTCAGCAGATGGTTTCGTTTTCACTTACATTAGGTATAAAGAGTTGTGAGCTTGTTTGTAACAAGTGAGAATCAAGTTGGAGCTATAAAAAAAAGTGTATTTATGACACTCAAATTTGCATAACGAGTTGCGTTACCAGTTTAACGAGATGTAAGTTTTCCAAAGCAGGAGGACCAGTGCTGCTGGGTGCTCAGAAAGAACCACCTTTATAGCCTAACTCAGGGCACTCATGTTCCTCAAAGTCTTTCCAGTTTAGATCTGATTATAATAAAAGTGGGCTGAGATGCTTTACGATACATAGAGCTTTTCTGAGTCACAATTTTCAAGTTCTTCTGGAAAATTATTATTTTCAGAGCATAGTTTGTCACCAAGGACAGTTAGGATGCAGGTGCAGGGAGTAGAAGAGTATTTACCTCTGATTTGAACTGGACAATGAGCATTTGCCATATTTTATTTGTATTTACTGTTTGGTTAAAAATATATATTTTCACTGAAAATAGACAAATATGACCATTTCCTTTAATGAAAATGCTTCACTAGGAATTTAAGAAGGAAGTGGTATAAACACCAGAATATCATTATTATGTATATATCAATTTGGATTTCATGTATTGTATTTCATGTAGGATTTTAAATGCCAGTTTAATACTATTTCCTGTGATATTTTACCACTGACACTGTAAAAAATGCAGTTAGACTAATAAAAAAAAGGAAAAATATGAACAGTTCTAACCAGAATTCAGTTCTGAAACAATATTCCTGCTCAAAATGATTTTGAAATATATTTTTCATAACTTTTTATTTTTCCCCAAAAAGTTGTTTTGATTACAAATCAGTGCAAAAATATACTGCAAAATACCAGCATTTCTTGTGTCAAGAAACACACAGTGTTCTAACTAGCCCTGTCCCTATGGTACTGTTTGCCCTTGTTCTTTCTCTATGCCTTTATTATCTGAAGAGTGTTTCAGTCTTTAATTCTTCCTCAGGGAGATCTATAAGTAGATTGACAGCAGAAAGGAATTGAATGTGAGAATTTAAACAGATGAATGAGCTTTAGGGATAATCTTTAAGTTTTTTTTTTCTCTCTTTCATAATGAGACATAAGATCCTTGTTCTTTACCATGGTAATACCACCAAAGCAGCAGGGCTTGTTCTCCCCGGTCATGCTACGTTGACTCTTTCTCTTTAGCTGATTAAACAGTTTACTCTTCACAACCTGCTCAGGCCACCAGCAAAAGTGACCACTAAGGACAAAAAAACGAAATGACCAATCTGTTGAAATGATCACTAATCAGAAAGTTAAACAGAATTAGCTTTCAGATGACTCCAACCTGGTTTTAATGTCGGTTAATGACTAGGGAAATGTCTTTGTATTTTACTGGTTTAATATTTGATTATCTTTTAGCTAGGTCTACTTGAGAGTCCTTTAGCTAGGTCATAAGCAAGGAAGTATACAAAGGTTAATAGCTTTTCCAAAAATTAAATTATAACTAATACCAAAAGCTAAATATTCTTGACATTCCAATAAAATTAAATTCCTTTGAAACTCTTGTAAAAATCTCATTCTCAAGTGCTGTTGCTTTATGAAATTGCTCCCCAGTGTCAGCAACTTCCAATATCACTTTTTTTCATTTAACATGATAGAGGAAGAAATTTCATATCTATTTTTCACTGATCAGTCATTACTTTATGACTTTTCATTATATTTCCTTCTTTCCAAAATAAATAATCTCCACTTTCTTTTTATAAAAGGTTTTCCAAACATCTTTTTAAATTTTTTTAATTTGTTTCTGAATAGTCTCTAGCTCTGCAATATTCTTATGAACAAGAGAAACTTTTAGAAGACACCCCAAAGGTTCCTTTGGCCAATATCCATTCTCTAATAGTAAGCAGGACTGGTTGCGTACAAAAGAGATAAGATCTAATGGTTACCAATAGTACAGAATGAATTTCTAAAGAATACTTTAATGACTATGAAAGTGTTACACTAGTGCTGCAGTTCATTTGGAAATGATCAGTTAGAGTGGCATGATAATGTTTTTCCAAGCCTATTTTTTGTCCAGAAATTCCAGGTATATATTCAAGGAAGAGTTCTACGATGAAAGAAGAGTGATTTTATGTTAACATTTTAAACAAGTAAATGATTTGCATATAAAAGGGCAGATGAGAGAGCTGAGATGAAGATGTTCCTGAATACAGATCTCTCAAAAATGAATGTAAAATGGACTCCAAATGGATTTGTGGTAGCTCCAGGAAAAAAAGAAAAGTGAAACATTTCTGACAGTGAGGGTGTCAGTATTTTTCTTACACTATGTTTTCCCTTTTCTTTCTTTTTGTTATCAGTGCATATGACCCCAGGTAAAAATGATTTTCATTGCTTGAGGAAACAGGTAGATAGATACTACTGGAAAGTCCTTAAAAATGAGCAAACACAGGAATATAACACTACAAGAGTAGGAGGGGCCCCCAGTGATTGCACTGAGTTGCTGCCACAGCCACAAGCACCATGTAGTCACTCCCATGAGCGACCAAGTGTGCATAGCTCCACACGTGTTCCTCTCCCTCGTTCTGATGACTAGACCCTTTTAATACCCTGTTGAAACTCATCCACAACTGTAAGAGAATTCGGCTGTCCTAAAAAGGACACTGTGATCATCTCCTGATCATTGTAGTTGACCTTTTCTGCACCTTTCCCAATTGGGCTTTCAAGTTGTCTTCAGCAGGTCAAGAATCATCTCCTCTTGGCAAATCATCCTGGTAAATGCTCACACTTTTTTTCTGTTTTTTTTGAGAAGTTGCCTGAAATGTTCAGATCTGCTGAGAAAATTTAGTGCTGTATTGAGACATTTCCTGGGCTGCTTGCCTGGAAGGCTCTTCTCAATATCACACTCTGCCCGCAAGGAAGAAGGAGAGTTGGCAACCCCAGAGGAGGAAGAGGAGCCGGCAGCTTTGGTGGGGTGGGTGGAGGAAGGCTGTGATAAGAGCATGAAGGAGGAAGGAGGAGAACCTGCTATCAGCCTCTGGCAGACGGCCTGGAAGATCCCGCCAGCTTCACCACAAGCAAAGGTCTCCATGAAAATCTCCTAAACACTCAGGTTGCAAAGCAGATGAGAAAAGAAGGAGAAAGACAGGAAAAAAAAAAAAAAAAAAAGTTCCTTCAAAGCAGAATCTGCACTGCTAGATTGCCCAGTAGTATAAGAAAGCTTTAGGTGAGATAGAGACATGGTGGGTTATTTCTACCAAGTTGCCCAAAGCACAGAAAATCACATTTTTACAGCTTTCAATCTGTGTGCCTTTCTCTGTATCTCTTAGTCTTCTCTCTTTTCATAGGACCAGATTTTAAAAGCAGCATTTTTGACTTACCTTTTTTTTTCTTGCCAAAAGAAACACTAACACAAGGGCTGGGGGCAGTTTTTGCAAAGAAGAATGGTCTGAGCAGTGACATCCCAAGAGAGGTTTTAAGAAGAGTTCAGGAATTGCAAGCAGATTAATAGATGCCATTTGGTTGTGTGGAAAAAATAATATATGCAAACTTGATGAAAGTTGCTAGGATGCAGCTTAGTTTTAATTTCTATGTGTGAGATTGCAGGACTCAGTCCTCCGGTACCACTTTACATCATTGGCATCAGTGGTTATTGGCAGCCTTGAGTACTTGACTACAGACTCACACATTCATGCATACATATATGCATGCCTACCAACAGGCTCTGAGTTCTTTGTATCATCATAGTTTAAGCAAGATCAAGCTGCATCTGCCATGGATCCTAGATCTTTAAAGAAAATTCATGGAGCTACAGTTTAGGAATGGTAAAATGTGTCCTCCACTAGCACATCGCTTTAATCAGTGGCAAACATATACCTTACCTCAGTGTCAGGCTGTTTTAGATTTCTTTATATGAATAAAATAAAAAAGCAAAGACCTGACTATCATTGCTTAGCCAAGATCTTGCAGTTAGGATGCAGGAATTCTCCTTTTCTTCTGTCTGAATTTCAGTACCAGCATTTAACTGTCTTCTGCCTCCAATTCTCCTTTAAAATTAAGAGATACAGGATATTTTCCACCTGCTTGTCCTCAGACTGGTTTGCACTGGATGATGTATGCCATGAGTGGACTCCTATTTCCACCTGGAAGGGGCTGCACAGAAGAAGTGGATGAAGAGATAAAAAATTAAATAGTTGCTTAGAAAATGGTGCTGAAGAGAACAATAAAAAGGTAAGCTGCAAAGAAATTTGCTCTCCAGATGTTCTCAGAGCTCTGAGAAAGAGTTTTTTTCATATGCTCATTCAGTTAACATGGACAAAACTGCACTCAATACATTCAAGGATCATTATAACAATGATTTTTTTTTTTTTTAAGGAATTAGTCTTGAAAAATCTATAGCTTACCCAAACTTTAATGATCTAAGCTATTCAAGTACTACTTGTTTGTCTGAACTGCATTGTTTTCAACAAACAGTCAGTTTGGGAATATTTGGTAAAAAAAAAGAATTCAGAAACAGGCTGGGGGATGCTGCAAGCTGCAGTTCTGCATCCTGGTTGAACAGAGCAGTGTAACAAATGCCCAGTTTCAGGCTTGCAGGGGGGCTGCTAACATAATTAAAGCGAAGCCAGGGCATTCATTTCATTGCAGATGAGTGTGTGTAAGTGCAGAGGTCAGAGATGCATGAGCGTTCACGCTGGGTGTCTCAGAGCTCCTGGAGTCTGTCAGCAATCAAAACGCCATCATCTGCGGCAGCTGCATTTTCCAAGAGGAATTTCCAGGGAGAAATGTAATCACCAAGTACACCCCACTGTGCGCTAAGCACAACAGTAGAGCTCCCTTGTGGTAAACGAAAATAGAGGCATTGAACGTGTGCTGCTCGGGGAAGCTGCCGGCACTGCAAGAGGGGCATCGGCTGCCTGACACGGAGCCGCGCGGCAGCTGGGAAAAGGCAGCGGTGACCTCTGCAAGCAACACGGGCTCACCATCACGTCCCTGATAAATATTAATACGTTTTGCAGTGCAATGGAAGCAAGCTGTATTGGGGAAATGCTGATATCCTGGAAAAGAGAAAGAAAACCACCTTTTTAACAAGCCTTCAGATTGCTTCTAAAAAAGAAAAGCAACAATTTTCATGTTTGATATTTAGATACTATCTAAGATGATAAAACTGGTTTTAATCTTATGTTGCTCTGAAGCTGCAGAACATTTTCTCGTTTCTTTTTCAGTTATGTTTCTTTATTTTTGATTGAATATTTAAACTTAGGAAGATTTTGGCTTTGCTTTATAGAGCTTTGAATTTGCACTCTGGATGAATAGCTGCTCTGACACATGAACAGGTTAGAAAATGTCCTGTGAAATATCACATTCTAACTGCAAATCTCACAAAAGTAGCTCTTGTCCCTGGATTTTCAGGGGCATTAAAAATGCTCAAAGTGCAGGTATTTCATGTTTTGGTTTATGTGTTCCACATACTTTTCAGGACATGGTTAACAAAAGATCCTGTGTCTTTTGATTTAATTAACACTTTTCTTTCTGTTTGTGAAAGAGCTTCATTTTATAAGACAGAAGGATTTATAAATCTCTCTTCTATTTCAGGATAATATTCACACTAAATAAACAAATTCATGCTTTTAGGACCAGGCTGTTAATCCTCACATTTTCTGTGGGAATTCCTTCATCCAAACCTAGAACATAGAACCTCAAAAGGAAAAAAAATCCAGAAGGACAGAGTCAGCAACACAGATTTATATATTAGTTCTGTATGTAGAAGAAGAAAAGAAATGGTTTCTGAGATTAGTCCTAGCTCATCTAGCTGTGTTTGATACGTCCTTATGAAAGGGGGACTTTGGTGGAAGGAGGGACCAGAAATCGCCTCAGCTCCCAGGGTGCCGAAGACGAGGGCAGAAGCCAGGAGACAATGTTTCTCACCCAAGACTGCCTAGATTTGGGTTCCACACCCATCTCAAAGCCCAGGATGTAAATTGGGTTGTGTCATTCAGAATAGTGGCTATCCAGTCCCTACTTCCCAGCATATCGTTTCCTAGTGGCTTTCAATAATTGAAAAATAGCAGGAGTTATGTAACGTAGCATCGTCTCTTTGAACCACTTAAAAGGGAAGGAACAAAAAAAGGAAAAGAAAGGGAAACCTTTAGTTTAAAAGGATTTTGACAACGAGGAAAATTTTGAAGAGTTAGGTTTAAAAGCATTTGCTTTATCTTAATGAAAAGTTGGTTCCATTTGAAGTTCTCACAAACCCCGCTCCTTCCCGCCTCATACTATGGCAGATTCAACACGGTCAGGGCTAGCAGGTCCCTGTCGCCCGCTCTTGCCAGGAGCGCAGGTCTGTGACTACCACACCAAGCAGGGCCTGAGGCCGTGCAAAAACCTTCCCAAAACCTGCGGCAGAGCAAGCAGGGGGACAAGGCAGCCGCCTTGTGTAAACCCCAAACCTTTCCTTTCCTTTCAACAGCCTCCCTGATTACAGTCTTTCCTAAATCGTGTGTATCATCGTTATGGAGACTGATTAACGAACTGCCCCAGCCTCGTTGTGCAGCGCCCGCTGTGGAGTCCCAGCCCGCAGAACCACCATGCAGCAGTTTACCATGCCAAGCTGCCCAAAGTTGACTGCTGGAGCTCAGTGTTCTGAGCATGTGTTGCAGACCTCACACGGTGAATTTCCAGAGGAAAAGTGAAAAGAGCCACCAGCTCTGCAGAGGATCTGTCATGAAGCCAAAAAAGATCAAGCAAAAAGGCCACACGAGCACCTCAAAGCGTTTTAAGAACAGGTCAAATCACACTGCAGAAGGGTCAGAGCCACAAGAGTTATATCTCAGTCGGGATTTTACCTCTGTCCTCCTAACGGGAACACAGTAGTGACTGGAGCACTTAGAAGGGTGTTCCCAGATATATCCCTTCACCTACCCTTGGCAAAGAGCCCTTGGCGCAAGGGCCACAGGCCCCGGCTCAGCCTGCACGCGGCAGCCGCTCTCGCCTGCAGATCCCCCAGTTCCTCTCCGCTAAAAGCACCACCCAGAGCCTGTCTGCTGGACTCATCCTGCCTGGAGAGGATGACTGAAAATCTGAGCTCCCTTTCTACCTCTCAGGTTTGTGGTTGAGTTCCATGAGTCACCACTGCAGACTGGCTCCTCTTTGGGTTTGGGCTGCTCTCTAACCACAGTATTGTAGAGAGGCAGCGTCCAGAGCCTGTTTGGAAATGGATTTAATCTGGTCTTAATCTACTGTTCGTTTTCTTGGCTGTGCTGTATCATCTTATTCTCTGCTTCTTAAGCATATAATTTGAGCCCTATCATACGTTTACATAAATCAAGGGGTGGCTTACACATTATTCAGTCTTTCCTTGCTTTTGCTCTGCTTTCCAGGACATAGCGGACTTCACAAACATCAGATTGCCAAGGAGATGAATTGCTGCTTTTATTGAGTGTATTTCCCAGTAGACGCCCTATGCAGCTTCTAAAGCTCGTGTTGCTGTTTGGAGACATTTGTCCATCAGACTGACCTACCTCACGGGTGGTCATCACACAAAGGAAAAGGCTAAAGAAGAGAATATCTGGGCAACGAATCAAGCCCGTGGCCCTGAGTTCCTCCTCTTCTAAAGGACTGTGTTAAATGCATCTCAGAACAGAGAACTTGAACTGTCGTGTGCTGAAATATCCCTCTCTGTGAATATTTCAGCCACTTTCCTATTCACCCCCAGGACAAGTTACAGCATGTGTGAAGGGAAGAAGCACAGGACAAAAAATCGTATTCTAAACTTGAAGGGTTTTCAGTGCTTGTTCTCATCCTCAGACTGCTTGCCTTTTTCTTTAGGCATTTACCATGGTCTACATATCCTGCTGTGAGTTTTATATTTTAATCCTGGAAACAACTATTTCTTAAGGAAATAAACACCAAGCAACTGCTTGGCACAAAACTTTGTTTTTCTTAGTTTTTGAAAAACTCCTAAGGGGTAATGGACATTGCTATCTGAACAGGCAATAAACATAGTAATGTGAAAGATCATTCAAACTACGATAAAAGATGAACAACGTGTCTCATCAGGAAAGTTTAAGGAACTTGAGCGTGAAAGGCTACAAATAAGGAAGGGTTTCAATTTTCCCTTTTCCAGGAAAAAAAAAATGACAAAAGATATGGAAGCCAGCGGGTATTTTGAACCTAGGTCTTCACTCACGGTTTCTCAGTATTCATGCCCATGTTTAAATATTGTTAATTCCAGTTAATTGCTTAAACATCAGGCGCTAGTTGTAACTGCAGTACATTTAAAGCCAATGGAGCTATGACAATTTATATGTAATTTGCCGTGGCTGCACAAAACATCGTTGAAAAATGGCGATGCAGTATATACTAATAAATTATGCCTTTGGAACAAGTATTTCAAGGGGGTGCTTGCTTTTCATGTTCATTTCTTCCTTCACTGGAGCCTGACATTAAACTGGAATTATTTCCTCTCATTTAGAGAGCAATATATCTGAACACAGTAAAATGCACATCAGCTTTATTGTTATCTAACAGAGAAAACAGTGGTTAAATGACAGCAGAATGAAGAGGGATAAAACAATGACATTATTAGTGTCTGCTTTGCAGACGGGGCGGTGCTGCATAACGGGGAGTCCATTACAGGGGATTTCTCGGATGCTAAGAAGCTGAACGACTTAGCCAAAAGTGATTGCTTTTCTGATCCCAGGTCACTCATGTTACAGAAACATTATCTTATTACTTTCAGAATCACTCATATGGCTTTTTCTAATTATGATTTGACTCTTCTGCATACCATGCTGGCCATCTGGAGCCAGTCAGCTCGTATCCAACATTTGTAAAGTTATTGACACCAGGTTTCGGCTTCACCTCTGTCACAGGAGCAGGGTGAACATTTTGGCAGACTTCAAACCCTCCTTGGCTACCCAGACAGGTGTACAGACGGAGCAGGACTTGGTCATTCACCTTTGTGAATGGCAATTTTTTTTTTTTTTTGTAAAGTGCAAGTCCATCTGTGGATAAATAAACTGATCCTACTGCTCTGGCTAATAGGAAATATTCCTCCTTTCATGGTGGTGAGGCAGTGAGAAAGCGGCTGGAAGCAGGAGGAATTACTGCATGCTGAAAAGCAGTGATGGTTTATTGCGTGAAGGAGCATGAAAGAGCATGTCTTGTCCTCACTTTCCTTTTCCTTCTCTCTGTTTGAGACCCAGGGTTTTCATTGTCCTTTTTAACTTTTTCCTTGTGTTTGCCCAAAATTTCCTCAAGTTTAGGGCAAACTAAGGAGGTCAATATTAGCCCTTAGCCCAGTCAGAGAGGAGCAGATTGTTCTAGTTTATAACAGTGAGTTGAGGAGAGCAGACTTAGAGCAGATGAACAGATAAAAGAGCCTGGTAACTCCCAGCCCCAGCATGCTGCTGAGTGCAGAGGACTCAGGTAATTATCAAATGTGGGCAATTTTGTTAGGTTTTGTGGCTATCCAATTACACTGTTGATAGTTTTAGGGCATATGTTTGAGGCTGAAGCCCTTACAAGCCATAGAAGTAGAAAAATATCTTTTGGGTGTCTGAAGAAGAAATCTTACATGGAAGAGTCAGACCTCTACCTGAGGCTACCCTGTGACATCTGACAGCTGAGCAGGTGCTCCAGGATTTTGCTCCTCTCTCGAAAGCATCCACAGGGAAGAAACTGGTCGGGAAAAAAATGAGAACAGAAAAAAAAAATCTTTTTTAGGAACAAGAAACAAAACAGTGAAGATTCTGGTCCTTCTGAGATGCTCCAGAAAATGAAAATTGTAGCCTGATACATTTCTGAATTCTCTCAAACTCAACCTATATAGCTTTTGTCTTTCTTCCTTCATATCCGCTCCAACAAGTTTTCTGGATACTTGAAATGGAAATGAATGTGTGTAAAGAAGCTCTCCGTTTATCTGTCTTTCAGTTCTGTCAATAAAAATTATCCTTTGATCCTATAAGCATCCTGCAAGAGCTACCATGAACTGCCTGCGAGAGCTATCCAGATCAAAGGAGCTATGAGCATTTCAGATTCTGGCTCTCCAGAACTACCAGCCTTTTGTTCTCTTTGTGGGCAATGAGTGTAAATAGTTGCAAAACATAATTTATTAAATCTTACACCAGCCTGAGAAAGTGCCTAATCGTCTTCCTTGACCACACTGGGCAGGGTTGGAGGTGCATCATTTATTGCTTTCTTGAACTGGGACGTTGGGGCCACAGTCTGAATTTGCCTCTGCCTTGTGTTTCGTTGTCCCTCGGTGCAGAAGGAGTGACAAGCCCTCACAGAGGAGCTGTAAAGATTCATTAACAGAACAAATTGTACCAGGTTGAGGAGCAGGTGGAAACAGAGGCTACCAACCCCCTTTGCACTAAGTGCTGTTGTGTTTTGCTAATCATGCCATGCAAATCAGAAAGGAAATGCTACAGCAATGGCAGCCCTTCCTGAGAGCATTTCAATCAACGAGATCAGGGAGAGAGGCTGTGGCAGATGGAGAAAAAAAACCCTGATCATTCGTGAAGCAACAGCATATGTGGATGAGAGCAGCAGCTATATCGCGAGCAAGTCTGGATTACACTGACATCTGAATTTTGTGTTTGCAAGGGGAAACCTAGCCACAGCCTAGGAGGGAATGCTCCAGCAGTTCCTGCCCGTTTCCTGTAGCCTGAGCTTCTTAACTTAATGCTGCAGGAAAGTGACTTGGGGAGAGGGGCAGGAATAGGAAGACAAGAGTGAATGCTCTTATGATGAGAGGTTAAGATTCACCAAGAGATCATTTGTGTAGCTGAACATCTTTCACCTGCCATGAAAGCTTTCGAGCCCTGATCTCAGACCACTTCTGCTCGCATTTGAAAAATACCTTGATCCATTTCTTTTCAAATACTCACTCAATGACGTGTACTTCCTGCAAGAACAGTTTTCATCTTTTCTAAATGAGGTGGTTCCAGAAGCTCCTAAACTGCAGAACTTGGGTGTTTTTCCCTTTTTGGAATCATAAAATCCGCAGTCGAGCAGAAGGCACAACCAGTGTCTGCCACCTGCAGAACAATATGCCCTTTCCCCAAAGCACAGCAACCACCGAGCTTCTCATCACAACAGCCATGAATTTTAATGTGGGAAAAGCAACTTTCTTTTTCTCATGTTCACTTACGCTGAGCTGACTTCACTGTTCTGACTGACACTTTAAAAGTTTGTCGACTTGCCTGAGGCATGCATCCAGCATAGAAAAATATCTATCCAAATGATTGAGGTTTGGCAAAGCAGTAAGATTTCCCTTACTTGCTTACTTGCTGAAAGTAGGGTCTTCTAAAGCAAACATTAGACAGGGTTAAGGTGATCTGGAAATTCTTCAGAATCACCTTGTGCTCATCAGTTGGTGAACCATGCTTGCAGAAGTCTAGTTTGTGATCTTATGCATGCCAGCATAAATCTAAACCAAATCCCATGGAATAAATTATATTATTGTGGAGTTACTCAGCTGTGATAGACCAGCATTTGTCCCTGACTGCCTCCAAATTTTTTTTCTATGTGAGCAGTTTCTTCCTTGCCTATGCACACCCACAGGGAGGATTTTTTCTTGTGTTAAGTAGCGAATAAGGGAAGCAACCAATTACATTTTGCTTGATGGGAGAATTTCAAATGCTCAAAGTGCACAGTTGCTCTGAAAGCGCCTCTTTCCCCCAACGAATACAGACATGTAACCACATGAAACCCCCACATGAAAAACGGTGACAAATCTCATACTGTGAAACAGGATGACTTCAAAACTCAAGGGGTTTCATACTTCTATTTCTCCTCTGGAAACACCTTTGTCAGGTAAATCCAGAAAGAGATGAATTGTCCAGATTCTTGCAAGAGTATGCCCTGTTTTCTGTATGAAACTTATCAGAATACGTAGTATCAGAAATGAAATAGCTGCTCATCTGGCACTGTTTCTTTCCCTAAACTTGCTGATTAGAAAGTGCTCCTGGGCAGAGCTGGGGTTGCCTGAGCATTGTTTCTAACCTACTTGTTCCAAATTACACAGATTCTCAAGTTAACTAGACGTAGTATGTGCAGATCCCACAGGGCAGAGCTGCTCCCAGCTCTTGAAGTGGGGAAAGAGAGGATAAAACTA
This sequence comes from Crypturellus tataupa, assembly GCA_034781795.1. NCBI lineage: Eukaryota > Metazoa > Chordata > Aves > Tinamiformes > Tinamidae > Crypturellus > Crypturellus tataupa. Next base: position 131,681 of record JAWLRI010000843.1, on the reverse strand, counting down.
CAGTGTCTCCTACACCGACAGTGTCACTGATGGACCCCACACTCCCCTGCTGCATGTGACGACACAGAAATACAGCAAAATGGTTTTTGCTTTGCATTTTCCCTTGAGTGGGCTGAGGGAGTTCTTTTTTCTCTCTTTTTTTAACTCATGGTTTTCCAGCAAATTTCACAAAATTATGTACTTCCATTTCAGATGACTTCCCAATTCTTTGCAATGATTCTTCTCTCTAGGTGCTGAATAACATTTGCAATCAGAAAACCCTTAAGAGAGGAAACCATTCTCACCAGTGAAGTGATGAGGAACTGCGAGCCCAGCTGAGAAGAAATGACATTCAATCCACTACTATATAAAAGCAGTGTCACACCACATCCATAAACAGATGGGAACTACAATTTAGAATTATCTTCATTTATACTCCATGTTTCTCAGCTTTAGCTGAAGGTCTAGATATTCAGCTCTTCCTGCAGTGATATTTTTTTTTTTTTATTAGAAAACTATTCTTTTTCTGGTTCTAGACTCTCAAGACAGAATTACTACTGGGTAGCTCAGATCTGAGAAAAGTCAGATGCTACTGAGTTAAAAGGAGATTTTCTGGCCCTGTGTTTTCTATTTTAATAACAAAAATATTGTTTGTTTTGTTTCTCTCTATCCCCCTTGAAAGAAAATGCTTTACTGCAAGGCTCTGACTGCAGTTAACCGTCACATGGGAGTCCAATAGTAGAGAACAGCACTTAGAGCATTAAAAATGTATTCTCTGTGTATCAAACCAAAAAAAGCATGCCTCTTGGCAGCATTCATGGCCTAATTTTGGCTGCAGAATGAATAAAATGAAAGCTTCCAGTGAAATTCTAGCTTCAGCTCCTGAGCTGCAAGCAGAGAGATAACGTGGGGTGGCAATTCAGGCAGCCTTGGAGGAGTCGTGCCGGCCGCTGTCCCCTCCGTGCCACCAGCACAGGCAGCATTTACTGAGGGTTCGTTGTCCAGCTGCAGTGAGATTCAGATGATGCTTCTATTACATATGTTTAAAAATTCCAGTCTCCGTTACTAGTTTCTCTAGATGTGGGACTGGGTTGGTGACATTTACCTCCTGAAACTGCCAAGGATTTTTTCTAAAGCAAAAACAGCCAGGAAACACTGTGATAATAAGAGCTAAGGTTCCTCCAAGAGTGATGAGCAACACGACAAGAAAGCAACAGCAAACATCCTTCCCTGTGTTCCCCCAGCTCAGTTTCCAGCTGAGAAATACACGATAGACTTGAATGAACAAGAATTAAAAGTTTAAAAGGACACTACAGGCCACATCTGCTGCAACAGCCAGTGGTTGGGCCTTCCCTAGCATCTTGGATAAGAGAAAGTATATTCATCTCAGTGTCCTGCCTTAAATAACAAAAACACAAATCACAATACCCAAGTACATCTTAGCACTATGAATATATCCAGATCTGCCTGCGGTGAACAGGACTGTATATCATGAGACCTACTCATTAGTTTTATCTTTCTGATACAGCTCCTGTTTCCATGCACAGCATATATCTGCTTGATAAGCCGTGCTGTAATTGTGCAGCGTTTCAGGCTGCAAGTTGTGCTCACGTGTGCCTAGGAGATAGCTTCAAGACTGAGAAACTATTATGTAGTATTTCATGTCTGTCTTTTATTTTCCTTAGGAAAAGAAAAAAAGGGGTCTTTTGATTAAATTAACTGTTGAGACTCTTGCATTCTGTTTAGTCTGTATGTGCTTGGGTTACGGATATAGATAAGCACCTATTTGCTGCTGTCAAAAGAAGCAATATTAAAAGAAGATTATAAATTTCCCAGTTTCAATCAGTCAAGAGGAGGAAAAGATGATAATGAATGCAAAATAAGGGAGCTCCTTGCCATAAATGAGGTATTCTGCCCAAGTAAGGGAAATCCTCACTTCAAAGCTCAGAATGAGCTTCTCAGGAACAAAGCTCTAGGTCTCCCTGGCTTGGTCCTCCTCCTCCTCCACAGCTCCCTGTCTCCAGCTTTGTCCCACTCTGCATTTCTGTCATGGAGCACCTGAGCGAGCAAGGGCCTTCTTTTTCTGCAAAACCTATTTTACTTTAAAAGATTACATAAAGCACATAGGAAAGTGGTATTCGGGAATGATTTTCTGTCAGCCACGAACAAGAGAAAGCCAAAAAACAAATACCTCCACAAGCACAGATGTGAAGAGAATTTGCAGCTTAAGGAAAAGTGCATTTTCTCCCCAGCCTTCCCACCCCACACATCCCTCTCTGTCACTGTTCAGCAGCACTCTAAACCCCAGAGGCTTTTACTGGTGACTATTTCCTTTATCTAATTTAGAGTGCAGCCAGCATATAGGGGTGGAAAGGAATCACCAGTCATTTTGGAAAAGAAAGTGACTGAAATATTGAACGCTCCATTGATTGCAGCCCGTGGCATGTAAAGTGCTTCTTTTATTGTCTTGTGTGCAGCGCAGAAATGCATGTATCCTGCACAACAGCCCACGACATTATCCTTCAGCAAGGCCTTGGTTTGATCCCTGTTTCCATTGCTGTAGCTCAGCAACATTTCAACGTGGTTACTTCCATCAGTACCATGAGAAGCGGGAATCCTACCCTTCAACTACTATTTTTTCCTAAGTTTCAAGTTTGATAGCTCGTGGCGAGGAGGCCACAAGAGGCCACACAGAGTGAGCACGTGTGGATGATATGGAAGGAGGAGGAAGGAAATTGTTCCTGCTGAAAGGCAGCTAAATGGACACAGGCAGCAAGAATTAATATTAATCATTATAATGTAAGAAGCTTCCTTGCTTAAGAAATACTGGTGTTCTTTAAGCTGCATGCCTGCAAATTATTTTGCTTTCAAGAAAATTAGTTCAAAATGTAGCAAATAAATATGGAAAAATACGAAAAAAATACTCACTTTAAGTCCTACAAAATAGATACTAACTTGAATTTTTTGGTTGGTTGGTTTTGTACTTTTTTTTTCTCCAGAATAATTTCCTACTGTTTAAAAGCAGCCATTTTCAGGGGGTCCTTTTCACTGTTGTCCCACTTACATCCCAGTAGACTTGGATGGATGCAGGGATTTCAGATTCAGGCATGATGTCAGTTGGTTGAAGGAAGCTGCTGGAGTGGAGTCAGTTCAGCAGAAAACACAGAGCAGTATCAAAGCCTCATGCAATTACAGAAGCACAGAGTAACCTGAAATTGGATGGTACAGTTTACATCTTCAAAATCATTATACTAGTACTTACAAAAGCCTTAGAAAACTAGAAAGTAAAAAAAGATAGCAGCATTTTTGAAAGGCTCTTTTAAAAAAATATAAAACATCTTTTAATGAGCAATTTCAAAGCATACTCTATGCACTTAGAATTTTCTGAATATCTCATCTTTCAGGTGCACATGCTCACAAACACACACATCACAAACAGTTATCAACATCTAATTAATTTTACTTTCTTACATGGTGACTGCTACAGGAGTACTTGCAAGTCTCAGTCTACTCCAGGTTGTCAATACTGAAATGCTCCCCTGAGCAAAAGGTCATGCGGGAAGGGTTACTAACATAAAAGATCTACCAGTCCTCATGGGTTTGTCCTTTTAATGCAGACAACACAGTCTTGATTCATTTTCTGTAGCCCTTTTATTTTTTTAGCAGAGATAGATATTAATGTAAGTTCCTATCTGCACTTTACATCGATCTCTTTTTCACACAGTCTCTACTGATTAAAACTAAAGTGCATGTGTATATTTGTGTGTATATGTGTGTGCATACACATAAAAGTAAAGGTGTTGGTATTAACACTGAATTGCTGTGAAAAATAGCACTATCAGGACCCCCCCTTATCAACAAAGAAAGAAAATAAAAATCAACTACAGAGAATGCCTTAGTGTCTGAACCCATCATTCTCCATCTCTAAAATTAATACAAACTTTGCTACTTCACTTCATGATAGTGACATGCTCAAGTTCTCTGCTCACATCAGTACAAAGAGGATCTCAAAAGCAAATATTTCTCTCGTTTATTTTCAAAACATTTTCAAATTAAAGAGCTGAGTTTAGAGAAATCTAAAATTGGGAAAAGGAAAGTTAAACAAACTAAAAATAGAGATGTTGATGTTGAAAATGTCCAGACATCGCTTACTGATTTTAGTCCTTCCTTTTTTTTTACTAGTTAAAATATCCCATCGTTTCAGTTTTGTTGGGGTGGAGCTATTCACCGAGGAAAAAGAGCAGCTAATTTTAAGGGGAGCTACATAGATAACAATACAGAAGACGGGAGAGAAGCAAATGCATGACCCGTGTGGAGCAAAGCGTGGTTTAAGTTGAGGTTAGCTGCACCCTCGTGCCTGGGAAGGCTTCTGGATGGCTGCAGCTCCCTTTGCTGAGAGATCTGATACCGGTGAGGTCCACGGCTCTCGGGCTGCCTCAAGTGCTCTGCTCAGCTCTCCTCTGCTGTAGCACAACCACATAGGAATGTTTGACACTATGTGTTTTAATCTGTCAAAAAATATAAAATAGATGCCATTGTTTTCCTTATAATTTAAGGTATGGTTTTTTTGTGGCTACACAAATGGTATCTCTAGGAACATATTCTAATACCAACATACTAAACAACAAAAATATTTACTGGAACAGCCTGTTTCTTAAGATCTGGATCACAACTCTGAGTTCAATCAGATTTAGGGGCTCGGTAGTTCTAAAAAGAAAATCAATCTGAGAAAAAGACCGGCTCCCAAAAACTCTGTTATTAAATCTGTACATCAGCACAGGTATTTACTCGTTCATTCATTATCTTTTCTGTGCTTTTAGTCAGATACCCAAATCAGTATAAGACGTTTGTCAAGGGAGTGGAGAAATGTATTCAGCTTTAATCCAGTGATTATGGTTCATTCGTTGAAATAACTCCTTCATCAAGGCCATCAGGCTAATTATTAACCTCTTCCGTCTACAAATAAAGAAATACCTTCAGTCACGAGGAGGCAGTGCAGAAAGGTGACCCAGGCCGTTTGTGGGCACATGGAAATCCACAGAGCCAGGGGAAGGGGCAGGAGCTGCCCGGCTCCGCGGGGATCGTGGGAACCTTTCCCATCGTAGCTGTGGCACCTTGGTGTCCCGAGTAGGTGTCTCGATGTCCTGCGTAGGGGTTGTGCTGCTCCTACGAGGCTGCAAACCTCACCGGCCGCATAACGCAATGTATTGCAGGGAAAACCCTACAGAGGAAGTATCAACACTTCATTGAAGTGCCTGTTATCTCCAAAAAAACAATGAAAAAGAATAAAAAGGGCATTACTGCATGTGAACCTGTGCTGCCTGAACCCGTGAGGCCTCCAGGCACTACAAGGTGCCTCGGCCCCCCCGGTGCTTCCACCACCCGGCTGGTCTCAGGGGGACGAGGGGCAGGCGCGGAACAGGTCCCGCCGGTTGCGGGCGGCGGGTTCGGCTTGGCCGCACACGAGCGGAGCAGCAGGTTCCGCGTGCCCGTCCTGCCGCCGTCCCACGACCCTTCGCCAGGCCCTGCAGCAGGTAAGAGGGCGCTTCACGGGGGAGGCTCTCTAGGCCATGCTGTGGGAAGGAACGGCTTTGATCGGAACGGTCTCCCAAGAGAGGAATTATCGGGGCCGACAGCACCAAGCGGAGAGATCACCTGGCTTTGGCGGTGAGGGAAATGAGAGGGTAGAGGGAGAGGGTAGAGGGAAGAAGGCTGGAACATCTCTAAAGAATCACCAGTGCATAGGGATGAAGGTGGGCTAAGACCTGTGTGAGGGGAAGGAGTCAGGAGAGAAAACATCTTAAATAGAAACAGGAGAAAACAGTAAAATAATATCAAAGAAGTCAGCGTCCCTCCTGCCCTGCCTTCCCTCTCATAGCAAAGGGAAGGGCTCAGATTAGCCCTTGGAGGGAGACGTCTAACGCCTCCCCGGGACCTCACCGGCCCGAAACCCGGGTCCAACTGCAAGGGGAAGGTCCTAGGGCTGCCCCTTGTCACACTGGATCAACCCATTTCTTTCAGAATACAAATCATCCCCACATAGACCGGTATTAAAACAGATTGCTTTATGTGAGCTGTTAAATCATATTCTGCGCTGCAAGGTTCGAGAATAAAAGTGCTGGAAGGCAGATGTGTTTGACTAAGCAACCACAGAACTTTGTCTGTATCTCATATATATATATGGTACGTAAAATAATTCCTCATAGGTACAGAAAACCTCAGACATCAGCACAATGCAAGGGAATTTTATCCAAGGAGCTTAGACTGGAGGTAGTAATGATCCCCTTCATTTACTGACCAAGGAAACTGCACCAACTTCTTCATGGCAACACCAATGGAGGGTGAGCTGGACATCACTGGGCCCATGCACCACTTTAAATCCTAACTGCTAAATCTGTCATGCTGTGACCAGTTCTCTGTTTTTTCTCCTTAATTTCAATGTGAATCAGCCCTCAAAGACAAAAGGAAAATACAGGCCTGCTGTTAACAGGATAAAACTGCTGAACTTCAGCTAAGGCTCCATCTTATCATTCCCGAAATGAGTCATTTTGCTCTGAAAAACAAGCACCAGCCGTGGGACTGTATCAGGCTTTGAGAAGTACCGCATAACTTGGAAAAAAAACAAACGCACTGCAAAAATGCAGCAATAAAAAAAATGCTATAAGCAAAGTTCACTATTCTGATACACCAAGGTACAATTACTGAAGTAAGAGTCACTAGTAAATCTGATTTTATGCATTCTAAACAGTCACATTAACAGCAACTGTGTTATTCCCAAACTCAGTAGTTACGGCTTTCAAATCCCGGTTCAGAGCAAGGGCTGGGAGAACTCTCTGTACAGAGGACTTTCTCCTGCTTCTAATAAAAATTTCCATCTGCCTCACTAACGTGATCCCAAATAAGGGCAAATGGAAAAACAGGAGCATGTCCTCGCTGTTAGCACGATCAATAGCACAGCCAAAAAGCAGCATCTATTTAATAAACGCGATGTAGATTGCTTTATTTGACCTTCTGTTCACAAAATAATTTTATTATATGTATGAAAGCAGCATACAGGCAATAGAATTATGAAAACATTCACAATACATAAATACACAGACCTGATGCAGGATGTATATAGTTCATTAGATTTCTTTTCCCCTCTCAGTTCTCTTTTACTGACAACACATTTTTGATATACGTTATAAAAAGTTTCTCCAAAGGGCATTGGCTCCCATTTAGAAAACAAGTAGCTTTCCTTAAATGTTGCTGAATATTAACACCCAGTGTTCCTGTTGCTAAGATTCACTGATTTTTTGGCATTACAAAGGGAGAGCAGCAGGGAAGGACAATGAAAAAGTAGCTCTTTTTTTTTTTTTTTTTTGAGTAAAACATCAGCAACTTTTTTGGAGCTCACAGGATGGCTTTGAGGAGGGGACTGCAGTTCCATCCATGTTTAGAAATGTCTTAATCTGAAATGAGAATGAGGCACTATTCCTTCTCGAATGGACTACAGGCATGGTAATTACTAAATTGTCCTGTCCTCCTAGTTCCCAAAGCAAAGCACTAAGTACCTCACTTTTATTTCTGGTTGTGATACGGGAGCAGACAGACAGCATGATCGTTGACTCCTGGTGTTACTGCAATAATACAGATGACAATGAAATTTGGCATGTTTACTACCATTATAATCAATTGTGTTTGTTCAGAAAAGATATCCAAGACTCGAAATAAGAAAAGTCTGAGAAAGCTGTTTATCATACATAAATACAAAACATTATATACTAATAATTGTTACCTAAGAAGCTTTTCTTCTCAAATTGGATCCTTCTTAAGGTTGTAATCATATTTAAGGTATGTACAGCTCCACAAACTTGACATTCTAGCAAAGTCTTTGTAACATGAAACTTTTTAAAAATAAATAGCAGCAATTTCTTTTATTTCTGTAAGGGAAGAGAATTCATAACTCAGTCAACTCTGGTCCTATCTTTTGAAAGAAATCCTACTAAAAGAAAAAAATCCCACAAGCAAACAAACTCCACACAGCATCAGTTTTGTTGATTCCTTCATCTCTTGCTGAGCTTCGTAACATTCCTTCATTTTCCTCACCAGCTCTCCAGACTATCAGAGCTTTAATAAAGTGCTGACTGGTTGACTGGTCAAAATGCAGTTATGACACTCCAAAAATATCCCATTATTTAAACATCTTAAATAACATAAATAAAGCTAGATCTGTTATAACATATGAAAAATATCAATTTAAACAATAAATAAATAAAACCAGTATCAACATATTACCTCCCAAAGCTTTAAAAATATCCATTCTCATTATAAGGCTCAATTATTTTTCAGAAATAATTTTAAGAAGGCATCTACCTATCTTTACAATCCCTCAGCATTTAATCAGGACCTGTTAACATCCACTATCACAAGACACAGCAATCTTTTAACTTCTAGTAAACATTAATCTTTAAATACTTAACATTTATCTTTTACCTCATTTCAAGCCAGAAATTTGCTTCTCTAAGTGTAGAGATGAAGCAATATTTTCTTTGCTGAATTGTTCTTTGCTTCACTGCACTGTATCCAAATTTGTATATTTTACTCAGTACGAAAAACACAGTTTAGCATTCCTTTTCCCCCAGTTTCCCATACCTTTTGCTGTTTATTGTTTTAAATGTTAAGTTTGTTTTGAATGCTGAGAAAATTTATTCTGGGCTTTGTGTAAATGTGTTTTTCTCCCTAGATCTTAATTTCTTACTAAAAAAACTTTTATATCTTTTTTTAAAAGATTATTACCACATACATTATTAGATCTTACTGGGTTAATCTTACTGTTCAGGTTTTATGCTGCCCATTTTGTGTAATGGGGTTGATTTTTTCCAAAGAAACATCAGCTTCATAATCCAAGATACCCGACAGTGCTGGAGACATTTTCTCCATTGTCTTAGATAGTTCCCCTTCTTCTTCCTTTTTTAGAGGTTCTTCTTCTGGACAGATAATTGAATGTGGAATCAGATACACCAGATTACAGTCTTTGGGGCTAGACCCTTTGGGCTCGTGTTGGCTTGAAAAAACAACTGCTCCGTTATTGTTGATACTAACAGTCTCTATAGCATTGCTGGACATAGGGCAGAGCCTGTAGCATCCTAGCAGGGTTGAAAACGCCTTGCGGAAATCAGCATTAAAGGCATAAATGATGGGGTTCAGGGAGGAATTAGCCCATCCAAACCAAACAAAAACATCAAAGGTGGTGGAACTAATGCAGAAGGGTTCTGCTCCCTTGGACGGTTGGGTAGGCTCGCAGAAAGGAACCATGCAGTTCAATATGAAGAATGGCAACCAGCAGCACACAAACACCCCCATGATCACTGACAAAGTCTTTAAAACCTTTGTTTCCCTCTTGAAGGACATTTTGAAGTTGCTCTCTGGCTGCTGACAATCCATGCTGCTTCTGTTGCCGCTTGTGTTCTGGCAGTTCTTGGCATGCACGGCTGCTCTCTCCAAAGCTGAGATTCGTCTTATTTGCTTCTGAGCAATCCGATATATCCTCGTGTAAGTTACTATCATGATGGCCACAGGTATATAGAAGCTAATTACAGACGAAGAGATGGCATACATCCTGTTTAGGCTAGAATCACAGTTGTCCGTGCTTATACCTTGTAAGGTGGCATTTAGGTCCAAAAAGCTTGTGGTTGTAGCCTTGTGCCAGTTCAGCTGCACAGGGATGAAGGAAATCAACACGGACAAGGTCCATGCCACGCTGATCAGGATGAAGGCTGCCTTGGGGGTCATTTTCCTCTCATACCTAAATGGACTGGAGATGGCCCAGTATCTGTCCACGCTAATGACACACAGATTTAAGATGGAAGCTGTTGAGCACATAATATCAAAGGCCACCCAGATGTTACAAAACGAACCAAAAGGCCAGAAACCAGCAATCTCAGCCACAGCTTTCCAAGGCATGACCAAAACCGCCACTAAAAGATCTGACACTGCCAAGGAGATGACAAAGAAGTTGGTCACCTTGGACCTTAGGTGGCGAAACCTAATGACAGCTGCACAGACCAGCGTGTTTCCCAGGAGCGTGGAGAGGATCAGCAGCGAGAGGAAGCAGCCCGTGAGGATCCGAAAGGAAGAGTCCCTTTCCACAAGCAACCCTTCCCCATCCATAGTGGTATCGTTCCAAGTCATAGTTTCTCCTGAGGGAAAATCATATCATGATTTTTGTGACGACAGCAACTGCTTTTCTTGCAGACATTAGAGACATCAGGCGTCCATTAATTACTCATCACCAAAGAGTGAGAGGTCCTTGCTTGCACCTTCACCCCTGAATGGACTTCATCCACTTTGAGTTGCCCTGAACGATATTGAAAGCTCTCTAAAGCAGGAACTGAAACGCACAAACACAGTTAACTTTGCAGACTGATATTGAAGCAATCCCTTCAGAAACACCCTGCACCACCCCAGCACCAAGGAGCCCAATTCAGACAGATCACCTGCGAACGCTCTGCCGCTCTCCTCTCCAAATACACCCCACAGACAGGAAAGCAATCACTTTTCCATGCTTGCACATATTCCCACTTAAATAAGCTATTGATCGAGTGTTTCCAGCGTCCATTTCCCTAGCCCTTCATATTTACTGAAGCGTAGCACTATTTGAGGTGCTTTTTCTCTAGTTTAGTTTCCTACAATGATGAAACACTCCATCCCTCCTCCTCCTCAGCACACTCATATTAGAAAATGCATCAGTTCTCTCTTTATAGGCAGCAATTCTTCACCTTGTTTCAAACTGTTTAAATTTTACACTTCCGGAGAAAAGGAAAGCAAACATACAGTGGCTGGTGTTTTAAAGGTTTTCAGTAAGAAGCAGTTCAGGTTATTTAGTTTTATTTAAATGAGGAATTCTGTCTCCTACCTTTCACCTTTGATTCTCTGTTTCATCTGGGATGCAGGGCCGTCTCTTCTTATTTACTTTTCGAATTGCATAGCAAATCTTATATACAAAACCAGCGCAAAAACACTGCATTGCTTGGGGCGTGTGAGTTTGCTTTTTTTGCCTTGAACATGCAGCCTGGCAGGGGAGAAGTAAAAACAAAAGCCACCGGAGTGTGATCATGAGGAGTTAGTTTTCAAGCGAGCAGCAGGTCTGCTTCCTCGGACCCTGCGCCAAGAGCCCTGCCAGTCTGTGCCCAGCTCTTCCCAGCCCACGGCCCCTAGTGCTCAGTCTGCAAACTTTGTCCGCCCGAGCAGTCCGAGCCGCACTTTGTACATCCCGGGGAAGCGGCGCATCGGGGCAAGTCATCCCAGGCAAAGGCACGGTATTCCCAGCACTGGCGAGAGTGGCGTCACAGTTCTCCGTCTTGCTCTGGAAGAAGGACGCGAGAAGCAGGAAGAACCTGAGTGACCTCCCGTCGGCCACCAAACGAGGTGCGAAGCCGGTGGCCTCGGAGCAGGAGCGCGGGCACGTTCCTCGGCCGGCGGGGAAAAGTTTTGCTTCAGCACTTCGCCGCGAGCTCGTAGCTCTCCGTAACTACGGCGGAGTAACCCCACCTCCTGCTCGGCGGGGCTGCGCTCCAGGGACGCGCTCCAGCTTCATCAGGCTCTCGGGCTTAGCGGAAGCCCAGGCGGAGGCAGCTCTTGGGGGTCTCCCGCGCGCTGCCCCGCGCCGCGCACCTCCGGCGCGGGGGACTCCGGCTCCC